>CM060088.1:10612711-10724816 GCA_030522485.1 Stenchaetothrips biformis
GCTAACTGTTGCGCAACCATTATAAAGATTAGATTCTTTGTCACAGCTCATTAGAAAACACTAAGTATTAACCTGTTTTTTAGAATAAATTTTCCCTTATATTCTTAAAAAAAAAAAAAAAAAGAATTTTGTTTCATCCATCCTCTTTTCCTGAATTTTCACAATGTTCTTGACGTCACTCAGAAAAAAACAACATATTACTTCTGACTTCTTTTTCAAAGTGGGTCGGAATGTTTTATTTTGTTTTAGGTGGTCCTGCTGTTGGTTTTCTCGCAAAATGCAACTCTTAGGACACCTCTAAGTTCTACAAAATCCTATGCAAAACTCAACCAACGTACAACCAGCAAACGTCCCCACTCGCAAGGGTAGTAGAACTCGGATCTCCCATTATGGCTCTGAAACTTAAGTGTCCTAAAGGGACTACAGTTAATTTTTCTTTAATTGCAGCTTGGGAGCAATCGTGGACAAATGCTGGGCTAAATGTTGATGTAGACAAACCTGTCAGTTTCTGGCAACCGCAACAAGAGCGGGACTGGACCGTCCATGAACCAATTGGCTACCAATAGTCCGACATCACCGTCTTGGGAGACCAGGGTAATTACCGCAGCTTTTTTATTTTCCCATCCCAGTAATTTTTGTATTCCGGGTATTGTTGGGTATTTGGCCAACTATTTGCAATTTTTGGTTGGTTTTGCCATGCAGGTTTGGGGGCTCGCTGATGAACGCGATGCCCCCGAGCCAGTCCGGGCATGGGGCATGCCCATGATGGGCGGCCTGATGGGCGGAGTGCCGGCGTCCCCGGTCGCAGCCCCCGGGCCCAGCATGTCCAGCATGCCCGCCCTGGCGGGTCTGCAGGGTGCTGCAGAGGGTAATCTGCCTGGGTTATGCAGAGTATGCCGGGTAATGCCGGGCATGGCCGACGCAGCAGAGTGCAGCACCCCTCGGGATGATGCAGCCCAATCTCATGTCCTGCCAACCCGGGTTTCAGTCCCTGCCAGTTTCAAGGTGAAGAAAAAACAAAACAAACATTGTTCTACTCAGCTTATTTTGCTGGAGCAATTCGTAACTGAACGTTTCATTTGTAGGAAATCCAAGAGACCTCAGTTGTTAATTGCCACTTGTGATACAATTTATTACATATCTTCTTGGAAATGATCAATCAAATTGATGATTTACTAAAATTTCTTTCTTTTCTATCTTTGAATACTATCAAGGCCAAACCATACAGACTCTTTGGTTATCAATCAACTTAAATTATTAAATTATAATTTATGAATTTTGTGCATACATATGGAGATGGTCATGGTCATACATAGTCATATCACTCACCTTGGATTCAAACCCTTATAGATATGTTGTAAATAAGTTGTGGAACAGCAGGATCTTTTTTGATGAGAAAGTAGAATTTTAAGCTATATGCAAGTGTTAAATGTATATTACCTGTAATAAAAAATCAATCTTTTATGGCTTATTTCTTCTATACATTGGTTCAACCAGTTTTAAACAAGAGTTTTAAGTGATTGAGGGAGTCGTCCTACAACGTTTTTTAACAATGTGGAAAAGGGTGTTGTGGAATGTTGGCTATAGTGAAGCATAATTTGATTATAGTGTGTGTCATATGGGCTTTTAAGTGTTTCTGACGAGAATTCCCATATTTTACTTGCCTTCTATGATAGGCGTTGTGGATTCTTGCTCAAATGTGGTCTTCCCATCTGGAGGTGTGCAAAACCGATTGTATTTAGTGCACCACTCCATCCCAGTTTCCCATCTGCTCTTGGGACCAAATGGCTGAACCTCTGCAAATTATTTTCTGTGCTTCTCTGTACAATGTACTATTGAGTGATGGTTCCCAATATTGGGTATTACCTTTCTGTTTCTTATTAACAACAGTAAATTGTCGTTATGCTTTCAGTTTTGTTGTTCACAATGGGGCTCCTAGGTAAAACTTTGTGTGTATTTAAGTTAAGACAGCTACACTTTGATAGTTGGTTTTCCCCCCATCAAAATTGCAAAGGGAATAGTTTTTGACATTTTCCTTGAGAGCACAAATAAGATATTAGGCCATGGTGCACAGCTGGAAATATTTGGGTATATTAAGTCAACTGTGGACTCAAAATGAATATTCAAAATTTTAGTTTGCACTTTATAGTTTTGTTCATTCGCAGTTTCGTCCAGTCACGTTGGTATAAGAGTGAACACCTTCCTGTTCAGAAATCTGCTGTCAAAATTACAATCTGCTAACGTACTTTATTTTTTTCATAATTTTTTGATCAAACCAAGGTGGTTGAATAGTTTCTACTGTCTTTGTGACCTGTCAGCCAAAATGCTGGCAATCTTTTTTATTACTTTAAAGCATTTATCTTTGAACTTTGGGCAAATAAACATATTCGTCAGTCATGAGGGGTGCCTATAGGTCCTGACAGCTCAACCCCTTTTAACTTTCTTGTGCCCTCTTAAAAGGAACTTTTGTTTACCCACATATCTTAAGTTTATTTGCCACAGTTGTGTTAAAATATACTCCCTAATTCAAATGTAAAATATTCGCGCAGCTATTTGTAATTGCCTTATCTACGAGGAGTATGTTTATTTTGTAAAAAAAAAATATCAGAAGCTGATATGTTTTGTTTAATTTTTCCTTCTTATCTTGTATGGAGGATAATTGTTATTATGTACATAAATTGAGGGTACTCTCACAATTTTTAATTCTGACAATACTGTCTATTCCCATTTTTAAAACTGAAAATGAAAGGTCAATGAGATTCACATCAGCTTAACCCCAAACCCAAACCCAATGGGAAAGTCCCATTGAACTGCCTAATTTTGGTATGATGCTCTCATCCATAAGACTCTTACAAGTGGAAAATGTGATATGTTTTTATGAGTAATGTCATAACAGTAAAATTATATGCCAATTTTTTGAATAAAATTAACATTTATTCAGTTAATTTTGTTACTTTTGTATCTTGGAATTTTCTTTTGAACCTCCCTGGGAAAGGGAAGTCCAATAATTAACCCTTTTAAACTCAAGGTTCAAAAGCCAAGGTATTGTGCATGCAATAATGTGAGCAGGTTTGATGCTTAATTCATAGTTTGTTTTTCTGTATTCTTTGCCACTAGTGGGAAAAGTGGCAGTTGCGTTAATTAGTTATGGCATATGAATGATATTCGATTCTTTACAAAAGTATCGCAACTGTTGTCTATTTTTGTTACTTAGATTAAGTATATCAATTATGTTATAATACTTGGAGATATATTTAATTGTAATGAATGTTAAAATTTGATAATGCTCATACCAAGGATTTGGGTGCTGGTCTTGTTTTAATGTAAGGTCTGCAAACTAGTATGACTGTAGTGTACTTTCACAGTGGTGCTGCTGGCTTGAGTCCTGCATCTGATGGTATTGTGACTTGCCATTTGATTAGTGTAACTGTTCATTAGGGTATCTAATTATAACTTGTTATGAACCATTTAGGCATTGCGTCACATTGTATTCTGCAGAGAATAAATGTCCAAAACTTATTTCAGGTCAAATCATTGAAGAAGTTATCTAAATGAACATTTTATTAGACATAGTATATGAACAACATAACGGAGTAAAGCCAATTTTTCCACACAATCTCCAGCCATAAAGATATCCACATGAAGGACTCTTTGAGACACTAATCTTTTGAACTAATCTAACACACCCATCAGATACACATCACAACAAAAAATGCCACTGTCCGACCCGCATGACCACCAACGGAATAATGTCTTGGGAACATACCGGCCACACTGAATTTAAAACTACAATGAGATGCACTTGTTATCAGGAATTAGCACATGGGTTTCACAAAACTTCAGGATTCAATCTTGGCAAGGATATCTGATTCTCTGAATAAGTGGTATTCTTTGTTTTCTTCTAACTCCACCTTCGTACCACCATATTCAGGGAGTAAAACTTGGTCTCCTACTTTCACCGAAATCGGAACATGCTGTCCGTCCCTGTGAACACAACTGAAATTAATACCGGGCATGGAAACCAGTAAATGCCCACTTTTTCCAAAGGCATGTAAGGATTACTTACACTGTTCCTGCCGCCAGGACCAACAGCAATCACTTTTCCAGTGAGAACCTTGCCTTGAGCTTTTTCTGGGATCACAATGCCACCCTTAGTTTTGGTAACTGCCTCGGCTCTCTGGATAAGAACCCTATCGAAGAGAGGGACCAACCGTTTGGCTGATGCTAAAACTGTTTGAGCTGCTGCAGACTGGAACAGCCAAGAAAAATCAAAATTAATGACCACAGTTGATAAGATAAATTTGATGAGGTGGTGTACATAGAAGGGGCGTGAACATATTTGATGATTCAGAGGAATAGGTAAGCCGCTGTTGAATAAAACTGAACACTCAGGCATGCAGGTGGATCAAGAGAACGTGACAATAGTCAATTTAAAAGGGGAAAGCATCCATTCAATGCCATGATGGCCAAGGTTAGTGGTTAGGAGTGCATGGGCGGTCCGTCATTGAAATGATGAATGATGCGATGACCATGAGCAGAATCCCGTTGAGGACTTACCATTTTTCGATTTATTGTATGACTAGCTGTTCTTCAGACTGTGGACGACTGACTTCCACCCCACTGGGAGAGGATGCCCGCAAGATAACGTTCACAGATCTCCGCCGGCAGCAGACTGAAGTTCAACCACGAGGACGTTGACTAGCTAGGAAGAAGAAACCCAACTTGTACTTGTAGTACACTGTAAAAACTGATTTAAAAAAGGGAAGAAGATTCTGAAGGATGAATAAATTTCCTTGCCGTGTTACATGCTTCAATTTGGGGTTTTACAAATTTATGTTAAAAATCCACACGTCATTTTTTTTCAACAAATCATGAAAAACGGGCGAACTGTTGGAAATGAAGCAGCCCCTCCCACTTATGGAGAGCAGACGTCTTCACCGACTACAGTCAATGCAACGTTGCCGGCACGTTCGAAACTAGCGCCAATCTTGAACTAAAACACAGATTGAACAGATTTCTGTGACAAATGATGGCCAAGAATTAAACATCTGCGTCTAGAGGCACAATTTTTAAGGAACTCTGCCTCCAACAGCTACGAATAGAGACCTTGAGGTTTCGTCAGCCCACCAGCACGTTCTAGAAGTTGCAGGGGCCACCGACGAGCACACGAGTCGTTCAAAACCATCCCAGCAGCTAATTTCTTAATCGAAGGCCCCACTTTATTCGTACAAGTCTATCAGCGTTGGTGTCAGCTTCGCGTGCCCGATGTTTCCCGCAGTTCTAGACGGACGAATGAGGCGCGCGTCTCTAGTTCGTGAGGGAATGCTCGTGCCGGGGCCGCGCCCAGGATTCCTCTTTTCTTCTTCTTTTCACCTCTGCTCCTACAGCAGCATCTCCTTCTCGTGCGTTCGGCCGACCAGTTTCCTCGTGGTCATCACCTAAGGATCAAGCGGAACTCTGGTCTCATTTTATAAGTTCTAACTGAACACTAACTCTTGACCCGGTGCGTATACTTCTGGTAAGCAGCTTTCTGTGTTTGCAACGGTTTACCGTGGAACCTCGCTTGAAGTCAGCTTTTCTGACGAAATCTTCTCTGAGCATGCATCGGAGCATGCCGGCTACCAAGTCTTGCATGGACCCGCATCCTGTCATTGATGTGGTCAACTGGTCAAGGCTAGCACTTCATTTTGGTCTTAATTTGCGGACGCTGTTTGTGTTTTTCCACATGTCTCTGTGTGTTCGCTGAGCCACAGTCTTCAGTGAATAGGTTAGGTCGGTTCCCTTTGCCCTTTGAGCTGCTTTTCCATGATCGAAGGTGAACTCTGTCCGTACAATGCCTCATGGAATTTAGTTACATCCTGGAAGTTAATGATTGACAGTCGTTCCTTGTGCAGACACACATTGCTGCACAATTTCTGACTTGTCATAGATGAATGTTCATGGAGTTGCTTCACACAAGATTGGTTTCTGACTAGCTCAGATTTCCACTGCTTGGCTTTGCGGACTCGTACATTTTCTTGCATTTTAATACTGTTACCATTGACAGTCGTTCCTTGTGCAGACACACATTGCTGCACAATTTCTGACTTGTCATAGATGAATGTTCATGGAGTTGCTTCACCCAAGATTGGCTTTTGACTCGCTCAGACTTCCACTGCTTGGCTTTGCGGACTCAAACATTTTCCTTGCTGTTGCAATCAACTATCCACAAGGCATAACACATCCCTTATACCTTTTTAATCTATTCTCTTCCAGATCCAACATGTTCAGGCTGCCAACAGTCTTGCGCTCTGTAGCATCACGCCAGATCTGCCATGTGCGTGGTTATGCCAAAGATGTCCGCTTCGGACCTGAGGTCCGAGCCCTCATGCTCCAGGGTGTCGACATTTTAGCAGATGCTGTTGCTGTTACTATGGGCCCCAAAGGCCGCAATGTCATCCTGGAACAGTCCTGGGGTAGTCCTAAAATTACCAAGGATGGTGTCACTGTTGCCAAGGGTGTTGAACTGAAAGACAAGTTCCAGAACATTGGCGCCCGCCTAGTTCAGGATGTGGCCAATAATACCAATGAGGAAGCAGGAGACGGTACAACCACAGCCACAGTTTTAGCCAGAGCTATCGCCAAGGAGGGCTTCGAGAAGATCTCTACTGGAGCCAACCCAATTGAGGTCCGCAAGGGTGTAATGATGGCTGTGGATGCTATAATTGTCCACCTGAAGAACCTTTCCAGACCTGTCACCACCCCTGAAGAAATTGCCCAAGTTGCCACCATTTCAGCCAATGGAGACCGCAAAATTGGTGACTTGATTTCTAATGCCATGAAGAGGGTATGTTTTGAACGCCTTTGCACAATTTGAAGTGCTGTTTTAATTTTGCTGGTTTCTCATGGGTATGATTTTTTCCAGGTTGGCAAAGAAGGCGTTATCACTGTCAAAGACGGCAAGACCCTTAATGATGAACTTGAGGTCATAGAGGGCATGAAATTTGATAGAGGATACATTTCACCTTATTTCATTAACACTACTAAAGGTAGGCCCTGTGACTGACCACAACTTGACAGTGTATTCCTTTTCATTTGTTGCAACCTTGAAATGTAGGTATCTGTTTATATCTGTCACTAACTCCCCTTGGTTTTATTTCAGGTGCCAAGGTTGAATTCCAAGATTGTCTTGTTCTTTTCTCTGAGAAGAAAATCTCGTCAATTCAGTCTATTATCCCTGCCCTTGAACTGGCCAATACTCTTCGCAAGCCCCTGTAATTGTTGCTGAGGATATCGACGGTGAAGCTCTGAGCACACTTGTAGTGAACAGGCTCAAGATTGGACTTCAAGTGGCTGCAGTCAAAGCACCTGGCTTTGGTGACAACCGCAAGGCAACTCTCCAGGACATGGCCATCTCCACCGGTGGTATTGTGTTTGGAGATGAGGGCAGCCCTGTCAAGCTGGAGGATGTCACCAAGGAAGACCTTGGAGTTGTGGGAGAGTGCATCATCACCAAGGACGACACCTTGATGCTGAAGGGCAAGGGCAAGAAGGCTGACATCGACAGAAGAGCGGACCAAATCAGGGACCAGATCGCAGACACCACATCTGAATATGAGAAGGAAAAGCTGCAGGAGCGGTTAGCTAGATTAGCATCTGGTGTTGCTGTTCTCAGAGTTGGAGGATCTAGTGAGGTAAGCTTCTTAAAGTTGTCTTTATTTGCTTCCATTTTTAACTGATGATAACGAAAGGCCGTCTGATGCTGCATCTCTCCACATGGATTGAGATGAAGCCGTGATCTTGTTTCCTGAAGCGAAATATCTGATCTTTATTTGCATTTTCCATTGTCTTTGATTTGAGTGTCCGTGTTTTCTAATTTTTGTATCTCTACAGGTCGAAGTAAATGAGAAGAAGGACCGTGTGAACGATGCTCTCTGTGCCACCCGTGCTGCTGTGGAGGAAGGCATTGTTCCCGGTGGCGGCACCGCTTTGCTTCGTTGTATTTCTAGCCTTGACAGTATCACCCCTGCCAACAACGACCAGAAGACTGGTATGTTTCTATGTCTGATATGTGTATCTTACTGAAGAGAGTTTGTGGAATTTACCCTTACTTGTTTTGCAGGAATTAACATTGTCCGCAAAGCCCTGCGTCAGCCTTGCATGCAGATTGCTCTCAATGCTGGTGTTGAAGCCTCAGTTATTGTTTCTAAGGTTGAAGAAGGAAAGGGTGATATGGGATATGACGCTTTAAATAATGAATTTGTCAATATGATTGAGAAAGGAATTATTGATCCAACCAAGGTATGTTCTGTAGTTACTGGTGACTAGTCGGGTTTCCAGGCACCTTGTGTACGATGCTTATAGGTCATTGTGTTCCAGGTTGTGAGGACTGCCTTAACAGACGCTGCAGGAGTTGCCTCCCTTCTAACAACAGCTGAAGCTGTTGTCACAGAACTGCCCAAGGATGATCCTCCCATGGGCGGTGGCATGGGCGGCATGGGTGGAATGGGTGGCATGGGCGGTATGGGAGGCATGGGAATGTAAACCAAGATCTGTCAAGTTGCTCAATGCCCCTGTTGTGTGCCTACTCCACTAGTAGGTAGTGACTTATAGCTGGACTGTAAGCGTGCTGTGAGTTCTCTACTTCTGTAGTGTGCAACACATGGGTTTTATGTGTTGAGTGCCCAAATTTTGTGACTGTTTTATGCATTTGCTTGGAGACGAGGAAACATGAAGATAATC
This sequence comes from Stenchaetothrips biformis, assembly GCA_030522485.1. Taxonomy (NCBI): domain Eukaryota; kingdom Metazoa; phylum Arthropoda; class Insecta; order Thysanoptera; family Thripidae; genus Stenchaetothrips; species Stenchaetothrips biformis. Next base: position 10,621,433 of record CM060088.1, read on the forward strand.
AAGGCTCCAACTCCTTTGTAGTATCTTGCCTGCTAGTCATGCGATCTGGAAAACTTCAACTGTTCTGTAGGCTGGTCAAGACACAAATGTTACTGTGCATATGTCAGAGTCTATTTCCTTAAGGCTTGTATGTTTTATTTGGTCTAAATATTTTAAATATGTTAACTGTGTCTCCAGCTCCATCTAAATGCTTTTATGAATTTCAGTTAAGTATATTAACACTTGTGAACTAGGTGGTTTCTCATTCCATTGTTGTATTCAGGTTTTCATTTTCCAGATCTCCCACAGTGTTTCAACAATTTGTAAATAATGTTGCCATTATCATAGTACATTATAGTTTATTCATCACATCTCCCTGTTTTGTAATGTTAAATACAGAGAGCGGTATGAGTTTGTAGCATTGCCTTTTATTTACTACCCCTGTCATGCATATCCATTTGGTACTTATCAGGCTGATTATTTTATTGTAACAAAAAATACATCTCACATCTATAATATAACAGACAATAAAAAAAAAATATTGTAAACACTGACTAGATGTGTTTTGACAATTAATTATCTATCACAGCTTTGTTTTGTCTCTTCTACCTTTTCACATTTTCTCAATCAAGTTTCAAGGAAGATTCCTATACATTCACATCAATACATAGAAAAGTTTGCAGTAATTCAAAGCTAGGGAAACTGATTCAGGAAGATATTATGTGGAATGTAAATACATTAAAATGCTTCATTCACTTCCAACACTCTTCCAATTTTTTTTCTGAATGGCCGTTGGCCGATTGTTCACGAGCGAAGCGAACTGGGAAATATTTGGGTTGTGACTCGGCGTTCCCTGACGCCATAAGGTCACAAGAAAAAATTTTTTTGAATTGACCTCGGCTTGGCGAGCCATCGCGCCGGTCCGCCGGTCGGGTGGGCAACTTTTTCGACTCCAGTAAGCACTATTATTGGCGCCGTTGTGGGGACCCCCCTCAAACAAAGACACATTTGTGAATCTCTGGCATAGAAAATAATATGATAATTCGTGGTTCTAATTTCCCTACTTCCTACGACGTCTGTATCACCTTACTTGAACATTAAATTACAATGCATCTTCCGATCCATGACCAGGAATCAATGAGATAGTACGGTAAAATAGATGGAAACATATTACTTGCTCGTGCTTTCACTCTAACGCAATGTACTCAGGCATGAGGCATGGCTGCCACCCCGAAGGAGACAGGGGTCTGAACCGCAGCCCGCTGCGACGTTCACCAGCTCAGCTTTCAGAAGACGAAGTAAATAACGTGAGCAGACGAAACACGAAAAGCTCAGTTCTGTGTGGGAGGGGGCAGCGGGAGTAGAATCTCAACACAGTGTCGGCCGACTCCCGCACGCCGCCGACAACGCTCCCATCAATTAGCAGAGGGTTCTTCCCCTCTCGCACCAAGGCGTTACAGCAACACGCAGGTCCTGGAGCGCACGGTGACCTGGCCGTTGCTGGCCTGCTGCTTGGACTGCTTCGGGGAAGCGGCCGACTTGGCCTTGCGGAAACAGCCCCCTCGCCGCCCCGGCCGCGGCCGCGCCCCCCGCCGCCCCCGCCGCCCCCGCCGCCCCGGACAGCGACTGGCCGGCGGCGGCCTGCAGCGAGTGGGCGTGCCGGCAGTGGCCGTCCTCCCCGGATGCCGCGCCGCCGCGCCCGTTGGAGTCCTGCGGACAGGAAGCAGGACGACGAGGCTGAGGGAAGGCCAGCCAAGTGCGCCGCACAGTGGGCCAGAAGACCGGACCGGAGCAGGCAGTCGCAATTCCGGACGGGTTTTGAGCTCCAGAGTCGCTAAATGAGACTCGAACCGAACGCGTGATCCCACCAATGGATTGCTCTCAGAACGCTGAATCCATTGGTGGGGTCACACGTTCATTTATCGATTCTAGAGCTCATAACACGTCTAGAGTTTAAGCCGCCTGCGCCGGTCTTCTAGCCCACTGTGGGCCGGAATGGACTACACAGTGAAGCCGTGCTGTTCGGGGAAGGACCAGCAGACTGATTCGTCGCTCTGTCTCTCTCGCACTCACAGGGCGTCCCGCGAAGGTGCGACAGAGACAGAGATACAGACGGTTTGAGTGTGCAGGAGCCGGGACTCACGGCGTGCGGGGTGGCCGCGTCGGGCGTGGCGGGCTGCGACGACGCCTGCTTCTGCAGGCGGTGCACGGCGATGCGGTACGCGCCGATGACGGGCGAGCGCACGCCCTTCTCGAGGTGCTCGTGCAGCAGCGCGGCGCCGATGCCCAGCGCGGCCAGCCGCTCGCGGGCCAGCACCTCGATGTCTGAGAGGGGCGGCGGCGGCGTCGGCGGCGCGGCGGCGGCGCCGTCCTCGGCGGGGTGCGGCGTGCTCAGGCCGTTGGTCCGGGTGGGCAGCGTCACCCAGTCGCCCTGGTCGGCGGCCACCTTAGGGATGGGCGTGCCGCACAGCCACTCGGACGACACGATCTGGTCCATGGTGAGCCTCTCCGCCGGCGCCTGCCGCAGGATGGCCTCTGCAAGCAAGCAGCCCGTCAGCGTGGGCCTGAAGACCGGCGCAGGCGGCCCAAACTCTAGACGCGTTTTAAGCTCCAGAGTCGCTAAACAGGCACTCGAACGGAACGTGTGACCCCGCCAATGGATTCCTCCTTCGGAGCGGTCACACGTTCGGTTCGAGTCCCATTTAGCGACTCTAGAGGCCCTGCCGCCGCCACCGGCCGCCACCGGCCTCACCGATGAGCCCCTGGCACTCGTCGGACAGGTGCGCGGGCAGGCTGAAGTGGCCCTCCAGGATGTGGCGCTTGAGCGAGGCGACGGTGGGCGCCTGGAAGGGCATGCGGCCCGTGACGATGAAGGCGAGCAGCACGCCCAGCGCCCACAGGTCCACGGGGGGGCCGCGGTACGACTCGTCGCGGAACAGCTCGGGCGCGGCGTACGGCGGCGAGCCGCAGAACGTGTTGAGCTGCTGCTGCATGCCTGCAGTCCAACGCAAACCAACGGATTTTAAGAGCGGGCAAACAACAACAAAGGTACTTACAAGGCCGCGGCGCGGGCGCACAGTGGGCTGGAAGACCGTTAGAGCAAGTAAAAATCCCGGACGGGTTTTGAGCTGCAGAATCGCTGGGACTCGAACTGAACGGCACCAATGGATTGCTCTCCGAACGGGGAATCCATTAGTGGGTCCATGTCTTTTTTCGAGTCCCATTTAGAGACTCTGGAGCTAAAAACGCGTCTAGAGTTTTGTCCGCCTGCGCCGGCCTCCTGGCCCACTGTGGGGCTTACCCGAGGCGAGCTCAGTGCTGAAGCCGAAGTCGCCCAGCTTGACGAGCGCGGGCCCCGCGCAGAACACGTTCTCGGCCTTGATGTCCCTGTGGATGATGCCGCGGCCGTGCTGCAGACAAGGACACTGTCAGGCCGCACAGCGGGCAAGGCAACGCGACGCGTCGCGACGCGTCGCGACGCCGGGACCGAGCGGGCCGACTCACCAGGTAGTGCACGGCCGAGGCGATCTGGCCGAAGATGACCTTGGCCTGGGCCTCCTCCATCCGGCCCAGCGTGCTGATCTTGTGGTAGAGCTCCCCGCCCGCGGCGAACTCCAGCACCAGGTGCAGCTTGGAGTAGGTCTCCACCACCTCGTACAGCCTGCGCCAAGAGCAGAGGCTCCAATCCGAATCCGGGGTCGTTGGCACCGCGGCGGGACTTTCCCCACGCAATGGCCTTTTGGCGTGCTCGCCTGAGGGGGCGATGGGGCGTCCGGCCTACCTGATGATGTTGGGGTGGTGCACGCGCTCCATGTTGGCCACCTCCCTCGTCACCATGCGTCTCGTCTTCTGGTCCAGCTTCGCCTTGTCCAGGATCTTGATGGCCACCCGCTCTGCACAAAACATCCATCCATTAAAAAAAATAATCCCCATTCAAGGAACGTCTATGGAAGCAGATGATACTCGTCTGGTACAGTTATGTAGCAGTTGTGGCAGTAGTATTTCAGTGATTGCGTATAAAATGATGAATGGTGCCGATGGGGCTGTACGCGGGGGGAAGTGTCGATGTTCTGCGCTGACTCCGTGGCACTCACGCACCCACTATCCCGCCCCGGCAGCGCCAGCCCCATTATGGTTAGGATAGACGCTTGGTTCCTCGACTCGAGAGTAAAAGCAAGCTGACAACTCCATAGTGTCCTGTAGTTTTAGGTATGTTTAAGCTGTGAAGGTATCATCTGCTAAAAATCGGAAATTTCATAGTTATTTTTTTTTTAAATGTCTTTGCTTTCTTAGTGCTGGAATGCCTCGAGGAGTGCAATGGCTGCATTATGCGCGGCGAGGCGGCACACCGCTCTATGTGGCGGTCTACGCGTCCCGGCAGGGTCGCCCGCAGCGCCGCCGGATTTGTGAATCAAATGAGCGCTTGCCGAAGGGAAGCAGTGGTATAGCTTTTTGCCGGCGCGGGGCTTTTTGCATTCCTATAGAAAAAGGCGTCATCAAACGTGTCGTGGAGCTGTGACTGGCGGGAGTGGGGCGGGGGGCTGCCCGACGCCTCGGCACCAGACTCATTCAGAGCGAGTCGTTGTCGCCGCTGTCTCTGTCGCACTCATGGGGCGTCCCGTTGGTGCGAGAGAGACAGAGCGACGGAAACCCCCCTCTGACTCAGTCTGCCGGCCTGGGTGGGCCCGGCCTGGTCGGGACAGCTCCGCTGGTTGGAACCTCCGGAGCCCCCGGCCGGAGTTTCCGGTCGCTGCGAGCGGTGCGCGGGGCGACGCCCCCAACGCCTCGCCGTTCGCGGCTCCCCGGCCTATCGCGCATCGGGATCACGACCGCGATCGCGGCGCCGAGGAATGACCTCCAATACTGGCCGCCGCGGCTTGGCGGCTTGGCGGCTCCACCGGCGGGGCGATCGCATGGCTGTCGGAGCGCGGAGCCCCGCGGGGTGAAGATCCTCCGACGTGTGAGCCGCGAGCCGCCCCGTCAGGAGGGGGGGGGGGAAGACTAACTCTCCCTGCTCACGAAACCAACAGACAATCCGGCGCGGCCATTTCTTGGCGCGTGGGCATGCGACCGGCGGGGTGAGTCCCCCTGCAGTCACCCCCCCCCCCCCCCCGCGCGGCGCTGGGTTGGCGACTCTGCTGATTCAGCGCGGACGGGCGTGGCGCCAGTCACCTGTTTATACACTGTGTAAATGTGCAGCACACTCTCGCCTCCCCCCACCTCCCCCCCACCTCACCGCGCCGCCGGTGCAAAGTAACCATCGTCATCCCTGCTCGCCGGTAAGGCACTAACAGGCTCTACTACACCTGCAGGACAGGCCCGGGGGGGGGGGGGGAGGCAACAGCTGCATGGCGAAGTAAACTTATCGCTTGAAGATGGGGATAGCGGAAAGTGCGAATAATTTGGGGCCAATTCGAGCAATTTAAAGACCTTCATTACGTTCATCCCTCGTTAGCATTATTTTTACGCAAGCTTTACGAGGACGAAATCAAAAGGCAAGGTGCCAGAGAGAGAGAGAGAGAGAGACGCTTTTGAAATCGGTGATTTTTTTACGGAGTGAAATTTGCCTCCCCCACGATAACACGACGGGGCAGTGCAGCAGCGCCCCGACCCGCGCTCCGACAGGTTAGGACAGCTTGGTGCCTCGTCGCGGCGCGGTGGGGCTTCTCGCTGCACCGGCTGCCTGCTGCCCGCCCAGTCGCTCTAGTCGCTCTGTCTCTCTCGCACCTGTGCGAGACGCCCCGTGAGTGCGAGAGAGACAGAGCGACGAAAACGACTCTCGGAATCAGTCTGTAGTCTGCAGGCCAGGCTCGTGGCGCGGCCGGGCGTGGGGGTGGGGATGGGGTTGGGGGTGGGGTGGGGGTAGGGGTGGGGGTGGGGGTTGGGGTGGGGTTTGGAGGCAGGGGAAGTGGAGCTGAAGCAGTCACCTTCTAAGCTAGACAGGCCCTGCCAATATGTTCCCAATGCTCCCCGCAGAGCCCCAGAGCGCCTGTCGTTCCGTGCACAGGCAGACCCGCGACGCACGGGTGGCGTGCCTCCCAGCGGCTGCCTACCCTGCCCCTGCCGGCGCCAGTTTCATCGATGCACAACCCGTGGGGGAACGCTTCCATTGGAATTGCCAATTTGCCGGAGTTCCAACCCGATTTATATCCTTTTTTTTTGTGTTATGATATGAGCGGAATGGGGATGTGGAAACAAATTCGAGGGGTCGACAACGACAACGTGGTGGCTATATTACCTGTATATTACCCGTATATTACCCTATATTACCATGTAATATATGCATATTGCCACAATTTTGCCTCTACATTACGCCTATATTACTATTTATTACACATATATTACCTATATTACTGGTAATATACGTATACTCCATCGTACGCAGCTAAGGGGAGTTGTCGACCCCTCGAACAAATCATGTAACGACTGGTTTTTTGTTCGTCTACAAATGAAAAAGTCCAACTTTGGCTTAACACCGCACAGTGGGCCAGAAGACCGGTGGATGCGGACAAAATCCCGGATGCAATTCGAGCTCTGGAGTCGCTAAATGTGACTCGAAACGAACGTGTGACCCCACCAATGGACTGCTCCCCGAACGGGGAATCTATCGGTAAGGTCACACGTTCGGTTCGAGTCCCATTTAGCGACTCTGGAGCTGAAAACGCGTCTAGAGTTTTGGCCGCCTGCACCGCTCTTCTGGCCCACTGTGCACCGACGGCAAATCTACCTGAGGTGAGCTGGTGCACGGCCATCTTGACGGTGCTGAAGTTGCCGGCGCCCAGGTCGCCGCGCAGGCGGTACAGGCCGACCCGCTTGCCCAGGGACACCTCCTGCCGCCAGCGCCGGTCATGGTGCAGCTGCAGGGTGAGCCGCTCGTACGGCGTGCTGCCTCCGCACTCTGCTCCTGCAACAACAAGGCGGGTCGCGGGTTCAAATCCTACCGGCACTTTCATTTTTCAAATCATTTTTTGAGACGCGGCGCTGGCGGCTTTGTGATGACGAGCAGGTCGCACAGTGGGCCAGAAGAACGGTGAGGGCGGCCGAAACTCTAGTCGCGTTTTGAGGTCTAGTCACTTAACAGGACGCGAACCGAGCGTGTGACCCCACCAATGGATTCCTCGTTCGGAGAGCAATTCATTGGTGGGGTCACACGGTCGGTTCGAGTCCCATTTAGCGACTCTGGAGCTGCTCAAAGCCCGTCCGGGATTTTGGCCGCCTCCACTGTGCGTCGGGCACCTCTGCTGCCGCCGAAGAGCGCCGCGCTCAGCGAGTTCCTCCTTCCCGGCGGCCTGGGCGGCCTGGGCACGGGCTGGTAGGGCCGCACCATGTTGGGGTAGCGCGTGCGCGGGTCGCCGTTTGACACGAACGTGACGCACGAGTGCATGACGGCGGCCTGCTTGGCGGCGTGCTTGGCGGCCGCGCGCGCGGCACGGCGCCGTCACGGCGGGGCGAGCGACGCGCGGCAGCATGGGGCTGGACGCGGGGCTCGGTGCGTCGTCGCACGCCTGCCTGCACCCCGACCAACTCGACCACCTGGCCTCCCTCGACTGCGCCAGCTAACCGCCTCCCCGCCGCACCTACGCTACGCTACGCTACGCTACACCCTGGCAGCCTACGGCCCCGTGACAAATTAACAGTGACACCGACGGACACCGAGCTGGCGGGGAGGGAGGCCGGCGCACAGTGGGCCGGATGACCGGTGGAGGCGGTCAAAATACCGGACACGTCTTGAGCGGCACAGTCGCTAAATGGGACTCGAATCGAACGTGTGACCCTTCTAACGGATTGCTCTCCTAACGAGGAATCCATTGGTGGGGGTCACACGTTCGATTCGAGTCCCATGTAGCGACTCTGGAGCGTCTCAGCCGCCTCAGCGATCTTCAGGCCCACTGCGTGGCGGCGGAAGTGGTTGCTCTCATCAGAAAAATAAGGCTGACGCGGTTCTGGTGGCGCTGGCGGCCTCTGGGAGGCGTTCCCGGAAGGGCGGGCACCACGACGAGGGCCCTCCAGCCCTCCAGCCCCGCCGCCCCGCCGCCCCGCCGCCCCGCCGCCCCGCCGCCCCGCCGCCCCGCCGCCCCGCCGCCCAATCTGCATCGGCGGGGGCGCGTGCCGCGCAACAAGGGGCTTTAATTTGCTGAGTGGTCGCTGCGGGCGACGGGGCTGGCGGGGCTGGCGGGGCTGGCGGGGCTGGCGGGCACACAGGTGGGGCCGTTACTAGTTAGTGGCCACGCTGCGGGCTATGGGTCCCCAGGCGCAATTGGAGAGTATTCATCAGCGGTAAAGTCTCGCCAGCCCGTCTCTCTCGCACCCATGCGGGACGCCCATCTTGCGCGAGAGAGAGGGAGAGCGCCTGGCGGCGGCGGGGCGCGCGGCCAAGGGCGGCCAAGGGCGGCTAAGGGCGGCCAAGGGCAGCGGAGACGCGGCGTGACGTCGGCGCCCAGCAGCAGCCGCGCCACTAACGCCGAACGACGCGGACGGCACTTGGGGCTCCAGTCGTGCTCCAGGCGCCATCACGGCGGATCAAGGATCACGCGCCTCGCCGCGTAGCGCCACTGCAGTGTACCCACCTGACGACGGCGCGACTTGGCTCGGCAGGGAGTGCACCCTGGCAGCGGGCATGTCAGCCCCGGTGACCATGCAGCGCCGCGGACCCCATCACCTGCAACAGGAGGCGGCGTTAACGCTGCGGAGGGCGCCGCGCCGCGCCGCGCGATGGGAATCAATGCTCGCGCCGGCACTAGCAGTCCGGGCGACGCGACGCGACGCCTATCCGCACAGTAATCTAGCTGCCGTGCCGACAGCGGCATGGCTGGGCATGGCTGGGCATGGCCGCGCTGCAGACTGAGCACTCTCAGACTCGGCATTCACCTTTTGTACATGGTATTGACATTTTGTTTGTAGCATCTCCAGTAATTTGTGCAGCAATAATACGTACTTTTCGCTTTTGTAATAATTATTTACATATTTGTTAGTACTTATTGACTAAAAATTTTTCCTAAATAATTGCATGAAGTAAATTCAACGTATTTAAGAAGAAAATACTAAATTTTATTGTTGTAGACAATTGTACCTAGTTACTGACAATAAATTTACTGTCAGTAAGATGCTGAGAGTGAGAATCGCTGACGTCACCCTGTCTCTCTCGCACCTGCGGGACGCCTCATGGGTGACATGGAGAGAGACAGGACGCCGAGAACATCGACTCTCGGAGCGAGTCTGCGGCGCGAGGAAGTCACTGCGCGGCGGCCAGAAACAGCCAGCGTCAGCGCCTCATGAATGAGTTAAGCGAAACGGCTCTCTGGTCCGCGCGGCCGGCCGCCACCACGCCAACGCCGCGGTCCCACGCCACTGCATTTACACACCCCGCCGCCCGCCGCCGCACAGTGGGCCAGAAGACCGGCGCAGGCGGACGAATCTCCAGACGCGTTTTGAGCTCCGGGGTCGCTAAATGGGACGCGAACCGTGCGTGTGACCTCAACTATGGATTGCTTTCCGAACGAGGAATCCATTGGTGAGGTCACACGTTCGGTTCGAGTCCCATTTAGCGACTCTGGAGCTCAAAACGCAACGTGAGTTTTGTCCGCCGGCGCCGGTCTGCTGGCCCACTGTGCGCTGCAGTCCGACGCGGCGATCCGAGTGCCGGCGATGGCAGCCGCACGCACCGCGCTCATCGCTGTCCCGCCGATGGAATGAAAATGAAACGCCGCGCCGCAGAATCCACAAACGGCAGCGTCGTTTTTTAAATTTAAAATTTAATACCTCCGCGCCTTTTATTGTCCCATGCATAATGCACGCCGCTGTCGCCACCGCTATGCGAAATGCCAAAGTCGGCGGAGTAATCGCTTTCGTCCTGTTTTGTTATGACGCTTTGGGGGCGGGGCCCCGCCTTGGGCCCCGCGGCGGAGACGAGAAAATGACTTATTGGAAAAACGGGAATTCACGCAAGGCCGAGGAGAGGATCGGTACGGGGCGGGGGGTGGGGTTTGGAGAGGGGGCGGGGGGTGGGGGCGCGTCGACGCTTGGGCCGCATCCGCCGGGGTGGGCCGTGTCGTAAAAAAGATATAACTGCTGTAAGAAAGTTAGTCAGCAACAACAACAATGACGCCAAGTCGATGTCGCCGTTGCGCACAGGCACTGGGGCGCACGGCCGCGGGCCGTCTTCGATCTCCCGCCACTGTGGTTAACGATGCATGATGCGACGGCCCGGGGCCGCCCCGGCCACCTCCACGGGGAAGCTCGGCAGTTTGAACCTGAAGGGCCTCCAGAGCCTCAAGGGCCCAGAGGCGGATCCAGATTTCAGGGCCGCGTCGGAACGCGAGGCGGAAAACACGGCGAGAAAAAACGCGAAACCACGCGCCTCGCCCGCCGAGATGTTCCGAAAGTGGCGGTCAACTAGCGAAGGCCTGGGGGGGGGGGGGGAGTAGAGGAGAAGAGAGAGAGAGAGGAGAGAGAGAGAGAGAGGAGAGAGAGAGAGAGAGAGAGAGAGAGAGAGAGAGAGAGAGAGAGAGAGACGGTAAGGGCCTCGGGGAGGGCCTCCTCGCCACGCTGCTGCCACGCTGCTGCCAGGCCGCCCCGCAGGCCCTGTATTGGCATGCTTGAAAGTGAGGCGTCTCCTCCGCCCCTGCAGCGCTACAACCCTCACCACATCCGGCACGCCAGCGCCTAACCAGCCCAAAACAAATTTCGCCCGCCCCGCCGCCGCGCGTGCATCCAAGCGCTTGAAGGGTCGCAAAGAGGACGCGGCGGCCCTCCACTTATTTTAATCAATATGACGGCGTACCGCACCGCCTGGCTGCGCGCTGCGCTGTGCTGCGCCGGGCCGCCTCGGCGTGAGCCCGGCCTGGGGCGTGCGGCCCGCTCCTCCTCCCCACCGGCTGGTCGGCTGTCACGACGAGCATGCGGAGCGGAGAGGAGCGTCGCCGCGCCGTGATGTACGACTCTTGGGGACTCGGGCCCGACGGACGGACGGTCAGACAGACAGACAGACAGCAGACGGACACGTGTGTGCAGCGCAGTGCCCAGTGGGGGGGGGGGGGCGTGTTGAAAACATGTTGTTGTCGGGGTGCCCCGCCCCGCCCGCCTCACAGTGGGACAGAAGACCGGTAGAGGCAGTCAAAGTCTTGGACAGATTTTGAGCTCCCAGAGTCGCTAAATGGGACTCGAACGGAACGTATGACCCCACCAATGGATTGCTCTCCGAACAAGAAATCCATTGTTGGGTCGCACGTTCAATTCGAGTCCCATTCAGCAACTTAAGAGCTCAAAACACGTCCAGAGAGTACACCGGTCTTCTGGCCCACTGTGCGCCCGCCCCAGGCGGCGTGGTGCGGTCCGGTCGCGATACACGCCGCTAATTATGCAGCACGGCGGCGGGGCGGCGAGGCGGCCCTGGCCCTGACCCTGGCCCTGGCCGGCACGCCGTCAGCCTTTTGACGCCTTTCACCAGGCAGCAGCCATTTCGCCGCTTTTGACGCATTTTCGCCGGCCTTGTCCTTCACGACCCACCCCTTTTATCGCCACCCTGCCCCGAGGTGGCTTCGCTTTCGATTGCCTGCCAGACGTGACACACACACACACACACTCTCTCTCTCTCTCTCTCTCTCTCTCTCTCTCTCTCTCTCTCTCTCTCTCTCTCTCTGGCTTTGCTCTCCATGGGTCACAGTGGTGGTTACCCGCTGGCTTTTCATGCGGGTCCCAATCAAACGGCTTCACAGCGCCGCCGCCCCCCCCCCCGCCTCCTCCACTGCCCCCTCCCCTACCCCTTCCCCCTTCGGGCCCCGCATGATATTCTCATTACAACTTGTCCGGGCCGTCCCGCGGGCGGAAATAGACGACATGTCGTCTGCCCGAACAACAACAACAACACTAGTAGAAACAAGAATCCGTTTGGACGTCCGGATCTCCCTTCACCGCGGCCGCGGCTCCAGTCCTGGAGGAACCAGGCGGGGCGAGGCGGGGCGAGGCGGGGCCAGGCCGGGCCAGGCACAGCGTCGATGCGACGAGCAAAGTCTGCCGCATCGGGCGGGGCCGCATCAGGCGGGGCCGGCCCGGGCCCTGTCGCTCTGTCTCTCTCGCACTCGCGGGGCGTCCCGCAGGGGCGACGGAGACAGAAGGCAGTGCTCAGTCTGCAGGGCCGGAAGACGCGGAAGCGGGTCCCGGCGGAGGGGGGGGGGGGGACGGCCTTGTTGCGTGTGTCGCCGCCTCGGCCGCCACGATGCGCTGCGTGCACTGTTAGAAAGTTTTCCGTACATTACCAGATACAAATCTGGTAATCGGTTCTGAAATCGACCGTAAAATGGAAAAACCGGAAAACAAAACTACCGCATGAATCCGTTAAATTGGGTCCTAGGTCAGTCCTCTTGCGTCCCCTTCGGTCCGGGTAAAAAATTACCAGACATTTTCCGTGTTATTTCTGTACTTTTTTTTATCAGTGTATCAGTGTATTTTTGTAGATTTGCTGCATCATACAAAAGGAATGAGATAAGATATCTATACAAGAGAAATTCTATAAAATGCTATAAGGTACATTGAATTTTCAAAGGTAAGGTTAGGTTAGCTGCGTAAGCTGCACCACCATAATGTGGAGAATTTTCATCATAATGTGGAGAATTTCCATCAAAATATGGCGAATCTTGGCCGCAGTACTTTCCGCGTGTAGCTGCGTGGCGCCGCCCGGCGCCGCGTGGAGCGCCCGGCGGCGCGCGCTAGGCAACACGGCCAGCAGGGCGGCGCGGCGGCACGGCATTCGGACCCGCTCGGGCGCTCCCGGCGGCCGGCCCGCTCCGTCGCTCTCTCTCTCTCTCTCTCTCTCTCTCTCTCTCTCTCTCTCTCTCTCTCTCTCTCTCTCTCTCTCTCTCTCTCTCTCTCTCTCTCTCTCTCTCTCTCTCTCTCTCTCTCTCTCTCTCTCTCTCTCTCTCTCTCTCTCCTTCTTTCTCTCTCCTTCTCTCTCTCTCTCTCTCTCTCTCTTTTCTCTCTCTCTCTCTCTCTCTCTCTCTCTCTCTCTCTCTCTCTCTCTCTCTCTCTCTCTCTCTCTCTCTCTCTCTCTCTCTCTCGCACTTGCGTGGCATTGCCGTGCGGGGTGCGAGAGAGACAGGGCGACGGGGCGCTGTTCGAAAGCAGTCGCCATGGTCGCTCGGCCGGCCGGCGTCAGGCGTCGCGTTGCAAGGAAACTTTACGGATGGAGATTGCGGCTGGTGCAATAGGGGGTCGTATTTTGCGCGGCCCGGCGACGGAGATGGAAATATTCAATTACGGATACGCCGTTTCACCAACGCGAACAGCTGAAAGACCAACACCAACACGTGTGACCCCACATATGGATTGCTCGGCAAACGAGGAATCCATTAGATTGTAGCGGGCTCACACGTTCGATTCGAGTCCCCATGTAGCGGAGCTCAAAACCGGTCCGGGATTTTGGCCGCCTCAACTATCACCTGACCCACTGTGCGCCGAAGCCGCGGAGGCTCTCCTCCAAGACGACCCCAGCGGGCAGCGGCAGGAAAGGGAGAAATGATAGAGACACTGTTAACAATACGGCGGAAGGTGAGCACCGCTCTGCGTGCGCTGCCCGCCGTTTTATTTGCATTTTAACTAGATGCTGAGGGGCAGGCAGCCAGCCAGGCAGGCAGCCAGGCAGGCAGCCAGCCAGGCAGGAAGGTGGAGCGTGATATCGGCCCTTTCGCTGGCGGCACTGCCAAGGCACGCGGCACGCCGTGGCCGGCAGGACGGGGCAGTGCCGCTTTAAATTAAGGCCGCCGTTGTCCCTCCAGGCCAGTCAGCCCGCGCGCCGACCATGCAGGCTGCTATGGCTCTACACGAGGATTGACTGGCCTCGCTGAGCCGCGGGGCCGCCGACGCCCTCGCCGACGCCCAGGTGATAATGGGGGACTGACACCTCCGCGGCGGCGCCTCGCCTCGCAGCGCCAGCCTCTGCAGCCGCGCCACCCCGCCCCGCCCCACCCCGCCCCGCTACGCCCCGCCCCACCTCGCCGCCGAACGCCAAAGGGAGCCGGTGGGGCGATAATAGGCCAATCAGCCGCCGCTGATATTTCTTTCCCGGCGGCACTGTACTCTGTCCACCTCGATGGCACGGTGGATGGACCAGAGGGCCGGCGACGGGCGGCGCAGACAGGTGCACTCGGTCGCCCAGCGCCGCCGCACTGCAGCAGAACTCCGTGGAGTCCGTGGGTGAAGTCTGCGGAGTTCGGGAGTCTGCGGAGTCTTGAGGGAAGGCGGTCCGCGTTGCTGCCGCCTTGCCGCGGTCCTCGGGGCAGCCAGGCTGCTGGCCGGCCGGCCCGGCGAGACTCAACACTCCAATCAGCGCAGAGTGGTTTGAATTGAGCGAGGGAGGGAGGGAAGGGAGGCTCCGCCGGTCACGCCAAGTCACGCCCCGACCGAACGACCGAACGACCGAACGACCGTCACCCACCGACCGGAGGACCGGAACCGCCAGGCCGGGCCGAGACCGGATCCAGCGCATCGACCTCGCACCGGCCTAGTGTCGGCATGGAAACAAAGCTAAGTGCGGAAATGTGTGTGTGTCTGTGTGTGTGTGTGTGAGAGAGAGAGAGAGAGAGAGAGAGAGAGAGAGAGAGAGAGAGAGAGAGAGAGAGAGAGAGAGAGAGAGAGAGAGAGAGAGAGATTGCTCGATAGTTATTGGATAACTGTGATAAATTGGTGGCCGTGTGGACGTATTGATTGTCACTACGGACGCTTGGCCCCCTCCCCCTCCCCCCCCACACACACACTATCACACACATGGCGATGGGCAGTTAGTCATGGGGCTGGTCAGCAGTAAATTAGCGGCTGTGACTTGGCAATGACCTGCCCCGCTGGAGGTGGTGGGCGTTGCACAGTGGGCCAGACGACCAGCGCAGGCGGCTAAAATTCTAGACGCATTTGGAGCTCCAGAGTCACTTCAGCAGGACTCGAACGGAACGTGTGACCCCCCAATCCATTGGTGGGCTCACGTTCCGTCTTCCGGTCTTCCGGCCCGCTGTGCGTTGGTGAGCGACGGGACAGCGCGGCATGCCCTCCGTGTCCGCTGGCGGCGGCCCTGGCGGCGGCCCTGGCGGCGGCCCTGGCGGCGCAGCACACAGTGTGCCCGGCTGCTCGACTCGTCGCGACGCGTCGCCGCGCCCGGCCCGGCCCGGCTTCGCGTTTCACTCCCACCCTGAGCGACCTGACGACCAGGCAGACCAACTCCGAGAGTCGAGTTCGCCGCGCCGTCTCTCACGCACTCAGGGGGCGTCCCGCAGGGTGCGAGAAAGATCAGAGCGACGAGGAAAACGACTCGCGGCATCAGTGCGTGCGCCCTCGTCGCGGAGTCGGAAGGAAGGGACAAGCTCGAAGGAAGGAACGAGGAGAGGAGACAAAAATGGCAAGGAAAGGGTGTGGCGCGCCCATTAAAATCCAGAGGGCTCGTCCTTGACTCGAAAAGGACGCCGTCGTCTTGGATATTATTATTCAGTCGGCACAGGAAGTAACAAAACAGTGGGAACGAAAGACGACGCGAAGCAACGCGAAGCAAGTCCGGTCGTAAAACAAGATGCATGCAAGGCGGAGGCTCGCGCAACGCACAGTGGGCCAGAAGACCGTTGAGGCGGCAAAAACTCTAGACGGGTTTTTTAGCTCCAGGGTCGCTAAACAGGACTTAAACCGAACGTGTGACCCCCACCAATGGATTCCTCGTTCGGGGGGCAATCCATTGGTGGGGTCACACGTTCGGTTCGAGTCCCCTGGAGCTGAAAACGCCGCGTGCGCCGGTCTTCTGGCCCACTGTGCGCCCCCTAGCTGGCTGGCCTGGTGCAGCAATTAGGGAGGGCGATGGAGTAAGTACCGCCGTGGCGGCCGAGCTGTGTTCTCACTTTGGCGAGCAAACAAAAGGCTGCGTTGATAACCATCGGGGGAGGAAACAACAACAACTACAACAACAACAGCCAAAAGACTTGCGAGGTGGACTGTAACGTGATAAGGTCGGGTCTCATTCATGACTGCAGAGGGAAGGGACATGAAACCGCGGCCGTCGGAATCCGTGATTCGAGAATCAGTCGGGGACATTATTATAACGCACTCTATGGGCCACCATAATGGGGCTGCCGTTTTAGATAGCGGCCCAGTGAAGGGCCGAAAGGGCCAACCAAAGGGCTGCGGCCCACTGTGCGGCGCTGCCCCGGGGAATGCCCGCGTCGTGGTAGCCCTTTCGTTGTGTGTAATGCAACCATCAGGCGGACTGCCGCGGCCGATTCGTATCTCGGCGATTCAGCCTCAGCCATTCAGAGGCGCCCGCGCGGAGAGCCCCATGAGTGCAACGATACGACTCTCCGAGGGGGCGCGTGTGTGTACGGCACGTGGCTTCGGCGCGCGCTTGGCACGCCGCCACGCCCGTGCGGTGTAGGCCGTGCGGTGTGCTCGTGTGCTGCAGCCTGCAGCCACGCGGCCGACGCAAAGCACCAATGCTGTAAACAAGGGGCTTCGCTTTCGCCCCGAGAGTTTCAGCAGACCGACTCCAAAGGGTTGTTTTCCGTCGCTCTGTCTGTCTCGCCGCGCGGGGCGTTCACAGGGGTGCGAGAGAGACAGAGCGACGGAGCGGAGCGGTTGCTTGGCATTGCTCGGCCAGGGCCTGCGTCTTGGCCTGCGCCTGCAGCGGTGCCGATGGCGAAGACGTTGTCGAACCACGCCTCCCACCAGTGGCGGATCCAGAGGCAGCCTTGGGGGGGGGCAAAGCAGCACTTTTTGCCTACCTTTCAGGCGGCTATCCAGGTACTATGGGGGGGGGGGAACCCCCGCTGTCGATGGGCCGCAGCTGCCGCGGCGTGCGGCTGGATCAGCATCGAGGCGCCGCGCTGAGCCCCTCCCTGGAATCCCTTGAGCCCGAGCCCCGCCCACCGCCCGACACACTGGTTGCTCCGTCTCTCTGCACCCCTAAGGGACAGAGAGACAGCGCGACCGAGACGGAGACGGGCGGCAGGGCGGCAGGGCACGGGGCCCTCGGGCCGCGCCTAGGGCCAGGCCACAGTGGGCCAGGCCGAGACAAGGGCGCGGCGGGAGTGGGAGGGAGGGAGAGAGAGGGACGGAGAGAGACGTCGCCAAACAAGCAGCCGGGCTGCGTAAGCCGTCCCACGCACTCACGCAGCGCCTGCAAAGGCTTTGGGAAGGCTCGGTGAGGGCTGCGTGAGCCGTCCTTCTTCCTCGCCCTCACGCAGCCCCTGCAAAGACTTTGGGAAGGCTCGGTGAGGGCTGCGTGAGCCGCCCTTCTCCCACGCCCTCACGCAGCCCCTGCAAAACCTTGGGAAGGCTCGGTGGAGGCTACGTGAGCCGTGCGTCCGCCCGCCCCTCACGCCGCCTTGCAGAGGCTGTGGGAAGGCTCGGTGGAGGCTGCGTGAGCCGTGCGTCCGCCCGCCCCTCACGCAGCGACGATCCGCCGAGCCTCTTGGAAAGCAAAACCGACCCGCCGACGATCCGCCGAGCCTCTTGGAAAGCAAAACCGACCCGCCGACGATCCGCCGAGCCTCTTGGAAAGCAAAACCGACCCGCCGACGATCCGCCGAGCCTCTTGGAAAGCAAAACCGACCCGCCGACGATCCGCCGAGCCTCTTGGAAAGCAAAACCGATCCGCCGGCGATCGGTTTGCCGGCGCCCCGCGCAGCCTTCACGGAGCCCGCCCAAGGCTCCGTCAGGGCTGCGTGAGGGGCCGGCGCCCCGCGCAGCCGTCACGGAGCCCGCCCAGGCTTTGGGAAGGCTCGGTGAGGGCTGCGTGAGCCGTCCTTCTCCCTCGCTCTCACGCAGCCCCTGCCAAGGCTTTGGCAAAGATGTGTGATGTGTGTCCTTCACTGTTCTTCAACGAACGGCCGGCAGTAGAGTCCTAAATACTGACGCTAGTATTTAGGACTCTAGCCGGCAGGCGGTGGCGGGCAAGGTTACGGCTGACCGGGCTGACCCGAGCTAAGCGGCACGATGAAGGTCCTCGCCGGCCACAGCGCGGACCGCACTGCTGTCAGTCCTCTGTGGCGTGCGCCGCGCGGCGGTTCAAACTGTTAGACCGGCTCGATGGGTAATGACCTGCTGCCCGTCCTGTGTCGTGGGGTCGATCGGGTCCCCGCCGACCGGCACTGTGGCGCCGGAAACCTGGAAAACAGGCGGTGAGTGTGTGTGTGTGTGTGTGTACGACAGAGAGAGAGAGAGAGAGAGAGAGAGAGAGAGAGAGAGAGAGAGAGAGAGAGAGAGAGAGAGAGAGAGAGAGAGAGAGAGAGCGCGCTTGGTTTGTGCGCGCATGCATAGAGATCCCTCGGCGACAGGACAGGCAATGCTCGACACAGTCCAGGTCGATGCAGTTCTGCCTCCTTAGACGGTTCCGAGTCCCAGCCCTTGGCCCCCACAGCCACCCCGGGCACGTGGAGCAAAGTCAAGGCAGTCGTTTGGTATTCCTGCCGCCCCAGTGAACGCATGCCGCCTGTACAGTACTCGAGCACGGTGTACAGTGCGTGCGCACGGGGCGGGACTGGCATCGGTCAGCGTTTGTCTGCAGGACTAACAAAGAGACGCTACGCGCTGCTCACCATTGATTATACTGCTGGAAATGATAAGCCCCCCTTTCTGGAAAACAAAAACAAGAAGGAAACAGTCAAAACGGGCCGCGTCATGCAAAGAGGAGTAGAGCGCGGCGAGGCTGGGGCCGCCCGCCTGTAATGACAGTGTCGCTGACACAGCGGCCTATGCCAGGCCTCCGCATGGCAGTGGGCCAAAAGACCGTTGAGGCAGCCAAAATCCAGTGGGAAATGGAACTCGAATCAAACGTGTGACCCCACCAAAGGTTTCCTCGTTTGAAGAGAAATCTATTGGTGGGGTCACACGTTCGATTTGAGTCTCTTTTAGCGACTCTGCAGCTCAAAACGCGTCCGGGATTTTGGCCGCCTCAACGGTCTTCTGGCCCACTGTGCTCTGCTCGGTGGGCCTGGTCGATGATTGTTCTTGGTGCCGTGCGGCGCGGCGCAGGTCGGGGAATATTGCTCAGAGGGCGGTGGATGCAGCAATGCAGCGCAATGAAGCGCCGGAAGGGTGGCTAATTGAACCGTCCGGATGCGGTTCGGCTCAGTCGGAGGGGCGGTGCGCGTCCCACTGCCCGGCCTGAGCGGCCTGAGCGGCCTGAGCGGCCTGCACACTGATTTAGACTGTCGTTACGCCGCTACCACTCTGTCTCTCTCGCGTTCAGTCTTAGAACGGGTGCGAGAGAGACTCTGAATCAGTCGACTCAAGTCAGTAATTGCCACCGCGTAGCGTCCACTGCCGCCGCCACCCCCGCCGGCCCCCGGCGTGCGCGCCGTGCGTGACTCCTCACTGCCCTCCTCCCCGCCACTCGTGTGCGTACGGCCACGGTGCGGACCGGTGAGGAAAACAAAGCGACGGAATCTAGGTTAGGCGTGATGGCCCGTCAGACGCGGGCCACGCCACGCGGCACAGTGGGCCAGAAGACCGTTGAGGCGGTCAAAATCCCGGACGCGTTTTGAGCTCCAGAGTCGCTAAATGGGACTCGAATCGAACGTGTGACCCCACTAATGGATTGCCATTTTAACGAGGAACCCATTGGTGGGGTCACACGTTCGGTTACAGTCCCGCATTTAGCGACTCTGCAGTTCAAGACGCGTCTAGAGGTTTGGCCGCCTGCGCCGGTCTTCTGGCTCACTGTGTCCAGGCCGCTCGAGGGCGCTAGTCTCCTCTGACAGGGATAATGCCCCGCACAGCTCACGCGGTTCATTTCGTTTCCGCCCCACTGCGAAACCATCTCAAGGCCGGACAAGCAGCATGTATTATTAAGCAGACGCCGCCGCCCCCCGCCCGCCCCACCCCGCCCCGCCCGGCCCCGCCCCAGCCTTCCTCGTCGCGCGGCTCGCCCACCGCGCAGCAGGGCGCAGCGGGGCGCAGCAGGGACGGGAAATATTATGAGAGTGTCTAGGGAGGGGGTGGGGCTGGCCGTGCGGAGACATTGCGCGACAGGGCGTTGACACAACAAGGCGTCGCCTCGGCCAGGGGCACCGCCAACGCCAAGGACCGCCAGCCCGGCCGCCTTGGCAGACATCCCAGCCAGCACGGCCCGGCCCGGCACGGCACACACCAACCCCGCCGTTTTTTCTAGTTTCGCTTTGACTACAAAGAACACGTGAGGACACCGCAGAGCCTTGGTTTCCATTCTCATACGCCGCTGGTCAGCACCTCCCTCGGTGCGACCTCGCCCTATCGGCCGCCGCCCTGGGAGGGACAGCCTTCGTAGGCCTTGATTTATTTAATGAATATTCCAGCACCGCTGGGCGGTGGTCGTGGTGTAGTGTGGCTGGAGTCGCGCCGAGTGTTGGAGTGGCCATCTCACTGTGTGTGTGTGTGTCTGTGTGTACATTGATCGTTGTGTGCTGCATCGCAGCAATGCATCAAGAATACATGTCTCCGCGAAACAACGAGGGGGGGGGGGGGCTGGCCGTGCCGGGGGTGGAGGGAGGGGGGGGGGGGTCGGCCCCCACTGCCGTCAGTCGGGGGCTTTCCCTATCCGCACCCCGCACCCAAATCATGCACCTCCCCTGCGGCAAATTATGTTCTAATTTTTGGGTGCCGCGGCGTCGTGCATGTGCCTTGATAGCGCGAAACCCGTGTTCGTGTCGCGCGGAATAGGATTGCGGTTACGAAGCGGCGACCTAACCTTAATCTTACTTAGAGCTCAGTGCGGGTGCACTCTCTCTCTCTCTCTCTCTCTCTCTCTCTCTCTCTCTCTCTCTCTCTCTCTCTCTCTCTCTCTCTCTCTCTCTCTCTCTCTCTCTCTCTCTCTCACACACATGGTTGATCCGCTCACCGGGCGTGCGTGCCTTGCGTGCCTTGCGTGCGTGCGCACTCCGTCACGGCCGGCGACCGAGTCGTGACTGGGCCGTGACGGGCGCGCGGCCGGCGCCATCATCTTCGCGCGCTCCGCGGCAACGTGAGGCCGAGCGGGCCGAGCATTTTGACCGCCTCCCTGTGCGGCGCGGCGGCGGAGTGGCGATCCTTCAGCGATCCCCAGCGCCGCGACGGCGGAGAAAGGGAAGTGTAAATACTGCCGCGCCAATGTAAACTCGAGTTCAGGCCGTTCAAGTCCGCTACTTATTGCGCGGCAGCGATTATCCTATCACCCACACGACACTCCCCCTCCGGCTCCCCTTCCCCTCTTTTTCCAGTGTGCGATCCCATTCAAGAGGCGCAGCGGCAGGTCACGCCATGCACTGTTATAAATTGGGGAGCCGCTGCCGGGCGCCACACACACACACACACACACACACACACACACACACACACACACACACACACACACACACACACACACACACACACAGTGCGCAAGAGGTTGTGTACTGTGCAGCACTGCAGGGTGTTGGCGTGGAGTGTACCGACCCATTCGCTTGGCTATCAGACGCCGGCGGTTCGGGGGCAGTGCAAACCGGAGCTCGCCGCACTCCATGCAGGACGCGGCCTTCTAGCCACGGCCTATCCTATCCGGGTCGGCGGGGTCGTCCAGGCCCAAGCTGAGGCCGGTCGGCCACCCGATCGGCTCTGCAATGACGCCGATGCACTCCGCTGATGGCCGCCGCGTCGCACCGCGGTCGAGTCGGAGCCGTGGTGGTGGTCGTGGTCACGTGGTCACTGGCGAGGCGAGGCGATCGAGGCGGAAACTTTCCGAGGCGAGGACGTTGCAACGGGCGGCGCGACAACGACACATCGAGAACCCCTTGGCGCTGTCCCACGCCGCGGTGCACCCACGGGGCGTCCCGTCGAGGGGTCCACCACTCAGCTAAGGAATGTACACAGGATTACTGATTACCAGTGATCACCTACAAAAAGGTCACAAAAAATACATAATTTTGGCCACCAAGGAGCATTTTCTGCCTATTTTCATAAGAATAACCCCCAAAAACCGATATAAACAGCAGAAATAGCCAGTTTTGACATGTGATTACCAATGATTACTGGACGAAGTGTACACACGATAACCAAAGTGGTGGACCCCTCGCGTCCCGTGCAGGCGCGCGAAGGACAGAGCGAGGAATTGGACCCTTCTCAAGAGTTTCCCTAAGCGGGTCGGTCCTACGTTCAAGTACGCACCCGATTTTTAGCAGATGATAGCTTCTACATCTAAACAGACACAAAACGGAACCAGACACATTAAGGTGTCAGGATGCTTTTTCCTCTCCTTCTTTTTTCCAGTGCAATGCACAGGCCGGCCCCGATCTAAGAGGGTTCCACGTGGATTCCGTTGGTCCGGTTGGCCTAGGCTCGACGCGCAGCGGTAGTGAGGCAAGCATATGCAGCATGCACGCGTTGCTTCACTCGCTGCGCTACACTGAGCGCGCGCAAAACCGAAGCTATGCTGGTTCAGCATCGCACAGTGGGCCAGCAAACAAACAGAATGTTTCCCCGACGATAGTTGTATATCGATGTAATTGGGAAGAGCGACCACACCACAAACTCTTACTCCGCGACGGCGGGCCTGTCTGCCGCTTGACGGCTCCGAATGGGAGGCGACAGCGCATTATCTCTCTCTCTCTCTCTCTCTCTCTCTCTCTCTCTCTCTCTCTCTCTCTCTCTCTCTCTCTCTCTCTCTCTCTCTCTCTCTCTCTCTCTAGCGCAGCGAGGTGTCCGGGGCAGGGTGCTGCGTGCGGCCGCGTGTTCGCCAGCAGCAGAGCGCCGTATTTGCCGCGAGGAGGAGACGATACAACTGTTTGAGGCGGAGGAGGCGGCCAGACGCGGCGCGCTGATAAAGACTGTTGTGCCGCACGTCACCGCGGCACCGCACTGCCAGAGAGAGAGTGAGTCTGCCGCCCGCAGTCCGGACCACCATGGCCTCCACGCCGCGGCCTAAGTGCGGCCCATCGGCCATTTGACCGGCCCACTTGTTGAGGATGAGGGGCCCACTGCGACGGTCACGTGACGCCGCGCCACAAAGCCTCGGCCACTTGCCGCGGCCGGGGCACAGTGGGCTGGCGGTCAAAATCCTAGTCGGGTTATGAGCTTTAGAATCGCTAAACAGGACTCCAACTGGACGTGTGACCCCACCAATGGATTCCTCGTTCGGAGAGCGATCCATTGGTCAGCGCTGCCAGTGGCGTGGTGCACAGCTACTGAGTTTGGAATTAGACTTCGCCGGATCCAGTTGGTATGCGTCTAGCGTCTCTAGCGTCGGCCGTTGGAACCGAGCGCTTTGTTGGCGAAAAACAAACAGAATCCTGGTCTGCTTTCCGCTCTAGACTTGCACACTGTGCGGCGCGGTGGACGTACCTCCGAGGCCGAGGCGGGCCGCGACCGGCGCCGCGATGCATGCCCTGCCGCTGTACTCGGAGACGGCGTCCGTGTGGCGACCGGGCCGCGAGGCGCGTGCGTCCGCCGCGTCCGCGCGGGTGGCCCACTGGCGGTGCGGGTCTGCGGGTCGCGGGGAGGAACAGCTGATCGCACCGGCCGGCGTGTGGCCATGCACTGAGCCTGGCCCCATGCCACGCGGCACGCGGCGGCGGCGCGCCGGGTGGGGGCGGCTGGCTGGGGCGGCTGGCCGGCAGGGCGGGCCTGGCGGGCCTAGCGGGCCTCTAGGCCGGGACCACAGCGACGCCTGCCCCACCCCCAGGCCCCCTGAGCCGCGGCCCGAACGCGAGCCGAGCAACACAGCCGAGGCCAAGCTGGGGCCCAGGCCACACAGTGGGCCAGGCTCGGAGCCACCGCGGCGCCCCGAGCCAACCGGCCTGCACAGCTGCAGACTGATACAGAGAGTCGTGTCCGTCTCTCTCGCGCCCACACAGTGCGCGCTACGAGTGCGAGGGACAGACTCTCTGAATGAGTCGGCCGCACTGTGCGCCGGCGAGGCGGCGAGGATGCGGGCGCCGAGTCGAGCCGGCTGGTACCCTCCACTCTATTGGCCTCTTCATCTGTCACCGCGCCAGTCGAGACTTTGTTGACAGGTTCGCGTCCATCGGGTTGCCAACTCGCCGCAGAGCGCGTAGCATTGCAGGCGGACACCTCACAGTCACAGCCAATGAGGGCTCAGCTTAGGGAGCCTAGGAGCGCCTCGCAGCATTTGGTCGAAAAGGGACGCGCTTGTTACTGGGTCACCGCCGTCACCGCCACCAGCATGCACGGCAGCGGTGCTGCGTGGGGGTCGTGGCCGCTGGGCCTTCCCCGCCGTATTCCCTAGCGGATGGGTCGGCGGACGGGGCACAGTGGGCCAGAAGACCGTTAAATGGGACTCGAACCGCACGTGCGACTCCAGAAATGAATTGCTCCCTGAACTGAGGACTCCACGCGAGTCACACGTTCGGGGCGAGTCCAATGCAGCGACTCTTGAGCTAAAAACTCGTTTAGAGTTTGGCCGCCTGCGCCCGTCTTCTAGCCCACTGTGGGGAGGGGCCCATGACAGCCCTCCTCGCGTGACGGGGTGCCGCTGTGTCTCCAGGGCGCGGGGCGGTGTAGCCGCTGGGGATGTACAGTGTGCTGTGCTGCCCCGGGCCGGGCTAGGCCGGGCGGGGCGGCCACTAACCCGCCTGCAGCGTGACCCCCCCATCGCCCTGCCGGCCACGCGAGCCGTTCGGAAATTGGCCATCCACCTTGATGGCGAAATGGGTGGCGGGGAGTGGCAGGGAAACGGCAGTGGAAGCGACACGGCAGTGCCAGCCCGGCCCAGCCCCAGCAACCATGCAGCGCGACCTTGGCACGGCGGCGCGCCCCGTGCCCGCCCGTCAAGCCACCGCACAGCCCTTCTCTTTCAGTCACTGGGAAAAACATTTAGCCGGCCAGGGAATTATTCAAGTAACGGTATTGGAGAGAGGAAAAAAAAAAAAAAAAAAAAAAAGCTATGCAAGAATGAATGTTTTCCATTCCACTCACACAGAAGCAGCGGGGAAGTACCAAGGCAATCCTACCTGAGTGCCTTGCGCAAAACATGCACCCAACTATGCTGATTGGAATAAAGTTGGTTGTGTTTACACCCATATATCAACTAGAGTGTGACATTTTTCAATTGAACTAGTAATGGTAATTCATTAACATTTTGTGAGGAACAAAAACAAAATGTTCACGATTTTCAAAATTTATTGTTATTAAAAAAAAATCTCACCAAAGCAATCTTCCAAACAAATTGTAGATAGTTGACTGCTTCTCTACAGGTCACTTTTAGTCAAATGCTGCTTAACCAAAGAGCATCACAGACAGAACTCTTTTGCTCATCACAAATGATAGATGATAGATGATGGAAGTTTTACATGTCCTCTGTTTCTGAGTCAGAGTCCTCTTCCATTGCTGCCTTGGCACTCTTCTCAGCCTCTTGGTAAACACCATCCGATACTCTCTCGTGAATGCCTTTGGTGTTCTTTCCAACCCAACTGAGTTCCAGTTCAAACTCCTTATCCTTGAGTTCATCATGCACTTGGTAAATTCTACACAAAAAGAAACATTATCATAATTAACCATGAGGTCAGAAAAACCCTACTCAGACAAATTTAATAAAACAGGAAACTTACATTTTAGCTGCTTCCTTGACAAGCTGGTCAGAAGTCATGTCCTTCAGGGTCAACTTTTCAATTTCTGTCTTTGCTGATTGTTTGGCCTTACCAACAGCACATCCTAAATAACCCTAAAATAATACATAAACATAAAATAAATTCCGATAAAACTCAGCTACAAGAAGTAAGGTGAATTAATTGATATGTACAATTTCTTAAATTTCAAACTCACATATGAAACACCTGATGGGTCAATCATGTACATTTGAGGACCATCAGCTTCATAGGCAGCGAGAATGACACTGCAGCCAAACGGACGCACAGCACTGTACAATGTGTATGCGTGCATAAACATTGACACTCGGATATTCAAATACTTAAGGGGAATATTTGTGCCATACTGTGAGCGATAGTTTGCACACTCAGCACGAGCCGTTTCCACAATTTGCCTGGCATCAGAGATAAGACCGGAGACAGCCTAAAAGGAGAAGAAAAGTAAAGGATTAGTAAGAAAAAATCTTGTAAAATGATAACAAGGCATTCGAAAATTCTCACTAACCATGCCAATGTGTCTATCAACGTTGAAGATTCTCCGGTTTGAACCAGCCTCATACAACTTGGAGGTCACCAGCTTCTCTACGGCCAAAACTATGCAATCTTTCCCCCGAAGGCCAATAACAGTCCTGCAAGGGAGAATCATAATAATTAATACCCAGAAAATGGATAGTGGTTGGAATTGTAAAGCACAGACACATGTTTTGGAAAATGTTTCACAACACGAGATAAATGAAACCTAACCAAATAATGGCAGCCAAATATTGTCAGTAAAAATTGAACCCAAGACTTACCCGCTGTTCTCAACAGCCTTCTGGGCGTACTCCACTTGGAAGACTCGGCCGTCAGGGGAGAATTGGGATGCTGATAAGTCATACTGTAATAAACAGAAAAATAAAAATTAATCACCTGTTAAAGGACACTGTTGCAAGTATTTAAAAGCTAGTGACTTAGGTGGGGTAATAACATAACCTTAGACGAACCAAATTAAGAGCCCTTTTGACAAGGAAAGGACACTGAAGGGTTCATTGCTCAAAAGAGAAAACCACCTGTGATATCTAAGAGGTGTAACGCCTAACCCACACAAAACTTAATATCAATGCGTCGATGAGGTAATAAATGGATGGGCATTCATTTGACAACATCATCATGATTGTCAACAGAAGCAGAAAACCCATTTTACGCCTCTTGAAAGTACAAAGAAGGATAACCAGGTACACACGGTGAAGCAAATATCCAAAATGAAGGGGCTTGAATGATTTATAAGTCTATTGTAAAGTGAATGACACACAAAATGACAACAAAACTGATCGAAATCATAGGTTATGGTCAAGAAGCTGCATGACCGGCAACAAATCGCACTGCACTTGTACCAGGATTTGACGTAGACGCAGAAAAATGCAACTTACACCAGCTCCGATGGTACTCATTTTGAAGCGGTGATATCAAGATACTGAGCCGGAGGCGAATTTAACAGGAATAAACTGCTTGAAAGTACTCTGAAACCTCCGCGAGTCAGCTTCCTCCTTCACCAACCAACAGAAACAGAATCAGCAGGGCGACAGTGGCGCCGTCTGTACCACCGGACCCGAACTGTGCCGCCTCTCCGCTTGAAAGCCGCGGAAATTCAAACATGGTTCAACCGGGACAGGAAATTCCATCACCACGAAACACTGTAAACTCTGCCGGAAAATGCTGTCAATTTTTTGAATAAAGCCGTATTGAAACGTCTTCTGCTTAAGTACTGCAACCTGTAGTTGGGAGCACTCTGCAGGCGAGCGCCACGGTACTGTGGAATGGAAACGGGTGGTGATGGCGACCCGTAGCGTGGGGTATCGCCTGGGGTCGTCGCTTGGGCATGGGGTATTACCCAACTACGTTGACACCATCAGGTGAGATGATGGTAATAATAATAGCTGGGTTCATATGGATGCTCAGAAGTTCCAACATTATCGATTTACCGATAATTTACCGAATTTAACATTACCGAAGTGGTTTTATTAATTTCTTTGAAAAATGTAACAGGACCTTATACATGACCATGAATAAACATAGAGAACATGTGTACAAATCAAATTTAATAGCTTCACTCCCTTCTACAGCATTCAATAATTTCTGCAGTTCACCTTTTAAATCAGCAAGCAAACTGGAACAGTCTCCTTATTCATTAACTGTAGCTTTAATGTCCTGCACTTTGGCTACACCATGCCACTACTCATCATCTTCTGTTTCTTGCTTGGAACCTTTTCTTTTGCTACCTTCCGGCACCTCATTACTTTCACAACCGAATTCTTGAATGGAGTGTTATTTAGCTGAAGAGCCTTTCCCACATCAGCATGATTCTGTAATTTAAGAAAACTTCATGACTGAAGCCAACATGTGTTGTTTCTGATTCACAAGAAAAGAACTAGAACTTACCTTCATGCAAACAAAGGCATTTCTGCCCCCTCCGTTCTTGTATGGTTTAAACCACACTTTAGAGACAGGACCAGCACTGCTCATTAACTGCCACATATCATCCTCGGAAACATCTAGAGATATCAAAACCCCATTAGGCACAAGACATAACAAAATAATATATTAGTTTATTTTGCAAGGAGATAAAATAATGACCACCCCAACCTGGAGAAGGATTAAAAACCATAACAGTATTTTCAGGTGGGTGCCATCTCAAGGAAAGTGGACTTGGGGAAATTTTGACTTCCCGGAATTTTTTAAAGTTTGAAAATGCTGCCGCTTTGGCACCTTCTGCAGTCTGGAAGGTTGCAATAAGGTTCATATAAACTCAAAAATGGAAAAGAGAGAATGCCAACAACTAGACACTTACCTCAAAACTCAAGACAAAACCTCCTCTGTCACTGCTGTTTCCAAACCAGACAATTTTACCACAGCTACTAAATGTAGACACAACATCTTTTATAGTTAAGCCTAATAAGAGAAAGAATTCTGTTACTATTTAAATTTATAAAAATGGTGCAGGAACAAGGCTGAAATTTGGTGTTTGGCTTGACACTATACAAAAGTTAGAGTGACTGCTTGATTACCTTTTAAACACTTAAAAATCCTAAGGAGGACTATACATGAATTACCACCATGGCACCCATACATAACATTTATAAACTTAAAGTCACGGTTGACTTGAATATGTGATAAACCGGTAAGGAATAAACAGAAATTTTACCAAATTCAACACAACAAGAATGATGCAGCAACTTACCAGAGGGTAAATGAGAAAGGTCAACAGAGTGCTGACATGAAGAGGAATGGAAACCACTTGGTGCTACAATCAAAATGCGGCCATCAAATAAAACACCATTTAGATTCTTTATTGCAGCATGTGCTTCCTCAGCAGTCTTAAAGACCGCTTGAAGTTTTGTTTTTTTTGCAAACCTTATCTGTAAAGAATTTAAAAAAATGAAACTTCTCAGAAACAAAGACTTAGTTCACTATACAAAAAAAAACCATTAAAAGAGGACAAATGTAATATACCTTGACAACTTCCCCGTGAGGTGCCAGAAGTGGCATAATTTTGGATATGACACTCTCCTCCATTGATGTGTTCATTATGTTAATAGTAGGACTAATTGTAAAGAAAAGGAAAGGTAATAAATAGAAGCAACACATGGAATAGTGGTAATGTAAGAACTTACCTAGGGGTGCCCACGGATGGCATATTTTCAGGCACTGAACATCCATTCCCGTGAGAACTAAATTTTCTTTTAAGAGTCTTGGATATACTAGGCCCATATGCTGGCTTAGACTGGCATATACTGGCCACTGTAGAGGCGCCATTTGAATTGTTGGTTACTACAGAAGTTCCTTCTGTGGTCTTGGCTGCAGTAGAGATTCTATTTGGAGCCTTGACCAACGTGGGGGTGCCTTTAGTCTTGGCTACTGTGAGGACTCCCTTTGGAGTCGTGGCTACAGAGGGGGTGCCTTTTGAAGTCTCAGCTATACTCAACATATTTTTCAGAGTCTTGGCTACCCTGGGGGAGCTTTTCGGAGTCTTGGCTCCCCTGAGGTTACTTTTCGGAGTCTTGGATTGATTTGGCGTTCCTTTCGGAGTGGATGGACAGCCCTTCCCGGTACTCTTGGGTGTTGCAGGGCCCTTTCCCTTGGGTGATTTCTTCTTCGTCTGCACAAGGCTCATCATGGCTTTGAAAACTGTTCCTTTTGGAGTTGATGGACCGGCCCCTTAGGGACTTGTCAGATTGGGTGTCGCAGGGCACTTTCACTAGGAGGATCTCTTCTTCTTCTGCCCAGGGCTCTTCATGGCTTTGACAACAGTCATTAGGGCAGGGAATTTAAGTCACCTGAAACAGAATCACAGAAACTGTTGACACTCCAAGAAAGAAACAAACAAAAAAGGGGGTGTGATGGTGTGATTCATGAAAATTGCAGCCACTTACGAATGAATGCGATACGGGGAATCTATTGGTGGGGGTCACACGTTCGATTCGAGTCCCATTTAGTGACTCGGGAGCTCAAAACGCGTCCTGGGGCGACAACAACACGTGTCAGGGTAGGGTTAGGGATTACGGGGAGGCCGAGGGGGTGCAGGACCAGCGGCCAGCGCGTCTCGCACGCCACTTACTGCGGCACTGCGATCCAAGAGAAGGCTATATAGGTGCTTCGGCTTTAGCGCACGGCTAACAGTGAATTTCAAGTTTTGCTTCCACTTCACACGCTCTTCCCCTGACCCACCGCACCGCACAACACAGCACTGCTTGGCTGCTTGGCTGCCCCGCCGCGTGGCGCCGCCACCGGTCGGGCCGTGGCGCCGATACCCCGTGCGCGAGGGACTGCACCTAGGGTCTCTAACTGCAGCAGGGCGCGCGCATACGTCGGGGAAGTCCGAGACAAATAGAAACAAAAAAAAAAAAAAACAAAAAAAAAAAAAAACAACCAGGAATGAAAACCATTTTATTTCCGCAACCCCGCTTGCCTCTCATTAGATGAGAATAATTAGAATGTTGAAGAGCGCATGAGGATAAACCAGCTTCAAAGGGTAGATTATACATCACGTACGGGGTTTGTGCACTCCACAATGAATATTCGCACAATACGTCAGGGCAGAACACCGAGTATCGGAGTCTTATCCCGGCTCAAGCCATCAAAAGCAACCCGCGGAAAAAAAGTTACAAACTTGCCTCGCGTGCTGCGGGACTACGGCAGCCAAACGCCGAGCCTTATTTAATCAGGCGCGCATACAGGGGGGGGGGGGGAAAGGGGGTTATGCCCCCCATAGCACCTAGAAAGCCGCCTGAAAGGTAGGCAAAAAGTGCTACTCCCCCCCCCAAAAAAAAAGGCCGCCTCTGGATCCGCCACTGACTTTAATACTAAATCGTGACAGAATTGTAACGGGTCGGTTGGCCTGGAGGGGCGATGCACAGTGGGCCAGAGGACCGGCGCAGGATGCCAAAACTCTAGACGCGTGTTTGAGCTCCAGAGTCGCTAAACAGGACTCGAACCGAACGTGTGACCACACCAATGGATTCCTCGTTCGAGTCATATTCTCGACTATGGAGCTTAAAAACCGTCCGTGATTGCCCCCACCGGTCTTCCGCCCCACTGTGCGGCGAGGCGGGTGGAGGGTCGTCACGGGCTTTGGCGGGCCCACCCGCGAGCGGTTTAACTTGGCGGAGACGAACACGGCCCTGAGCGCGACCCTCGCTGCGATCTCGCGGCTGAACTACCCACAACGCCGCTGTGCTGCTGGCGAGGCGAGGCGGGGCGGGGCGGGGCGGCAAGTCGCGGCCATGGTCGCGCTGTAGACGCTCCGCCTTCTCCGCCACGCCTCAACTATCTCGCAATTGCGTGGCGCGGTGCAGCCTGGCGCGAGGCTACGTGACGTGGTGCCGTGCAGGGCGGGCAAGAAGTTACTGTCTCGCATTTAATTACGGGACTGAGTACTTTCGAGACCCCGCCCCGCCCCGCCCCGCCCCGCCCCGCTCCGCCCGCCTGTATTACGGTATTCAGCGCGGAGGGCGCTTTGGAAGGCCAACTACACTACACTGTGTCACTGGGGCCGAAATAATGGGCGAGAGAACTGCGGAGCACACATCACGCCGTGCGTGTGCAGCCGGACTACGCACAGAGGGCCGGACGACCGCTGGCGGTGGTCAAAGTCCTGGACGGGTTTTGAGCTCCTGAGTCGTTAAATGGGAGTCGAACCGAACGTGTGATCCCACCAATGGATTGCTCTCCGAACGAGGAATCCGTTGGTGGGGTCACACGTTCAGTGTTCGGTTCCTGTTTAGCGACTCTGGAGCTCAAAACGCGTCGCCCGTTTTTTGCTGCCCGTGCCGCAACCTCTGGCCCACTATGCTACGGTGTTCCTTTCAAAGAGAAACGGCTCGCTCGTTCCGCAGTGTTGCCAACTGGCAGCGCCGAGGCGGGGCACAGCGGCACAGCGCGACGCGAGGCCTATCCCTGTGAAGCACGGACCGCGCCGCTTTCAGGGGTTGGCGCCCTGGATGCCCCTTTCAGGCGCAGTGTTGCCAACTGGCAGCGCCGAGGCGGGGCACAGCGGCACAGCGCGACGCGAGGCCTATCCCTGTGAAGCACGGACCGAGCCGCTTTCAGGGGTTGGCGCCCTGGATGCCCCTTTCAGGCGCGGTGCGGCCGGCAGGGGCGTGCGGTTGGCAGACCTGTACTTACTCCATGGACCAATATCACTCCGACAGCGCCATTAAGATATTGCCACGGAGATCGAGGCCGTGCAGCCATGCAGCCCTGTGCCACCTCTCCACCGGGCCTCTCCACCGTGGCCTGGGCCGTGCTACAGCCCTGCGACGGCTCGGGGATGGGGACCCCCTGGCAAAGTGTCAGAGTGGCAGGCCTGCGCTGCGAGCACTGCAAAGCACGGCCCGGATAGCAAAGCAAGCCCTGCCACGACGATACGCACACGCAAACACACACACACACACCAAGACAAACACACAGGCGCGCGCGCCCACCGCCCACCGGCAGCAGCCCCTGTGGCACTCAAGACGTGGGCGCCGGGAAAACATTTCCCGTCTCCATCCAGCAAGGGAAAGGCAAAAGGAAGAGAGAAAACAATCTGAGGAATGTTGGACCGCCTCCCAACCCAAATGCAGTCGCTCGCTGGCACAGTGGGCCAAAAGACCGGTGGAGTCGGTCAAATATTCTAGAAGCGTTTTGAGCAGCACAGTCGCTAAACAAGGACTCGAACCGAACGCGTGACCCCACCAATGGATTCCTCGTTCGCAGAGCAATCCATTAGTGGGCTCACACGTTCGGTTGGTGTCCCATTTAGCGACTCTGGAGCTCAAACAGCGTCAAAGGCCGCCTGCGCCAGTCTTCTGGCCCACTGTGGCGACCGCAGGTGCGTGTTCAGTCGGCGGAGGACTAGTCCGCCGCCCCGCGCCCCGCCGTGGAGCGCGCGGTAATTCAACTTCTCGATTGCCTCTTTTAAACATGATTCCCCGCGATCACTCTCCCTCTCTCTCGTCCTCCGCCGTGACGAGAATGGAGCCGGCGGAGCAGAGACACGCCTTGCCGGAAGCAGCGTGGGAAGAGTGAGGCTGGATGGCGGACGACGACGTCTCTCTTTCGCCCCCCTCCCCTTTCCCGCGGGCGGGGCTGGCGGGGCTGGCAGGCCCGCACCGTTTCACTTTGACACTTATTGTGTTTACCGCGACACGCGGATACATTCTGACGACCACGCCCCCCTCCCTCCACTCCCCCGAAATAAATCGCTTCCCCCCCCCCCCCCCGGTCTGCACAACTCGGTTCGTTCTGCTCGACGCGCCGCCGCACAGTGGGCCAGAAGACCGGTGGAGGCAGTCGAAATCCCGGCGGCGTTTTGAGCTCCAGAGTCGCTGAACAGGCCTCGAGCCGAACGTGTGACCCCACCAATGGATTGCTCGTTCGGAGAGCAATTCGTTGGTGGGTCACAAGTTCGGTTCGAGTCCCATTCAGCGACTCAAAGCGCGTCTAGAGTTTTGGCCGCGCGCGCCAGTCTTCCGGCCCACTGCGCACCGCTGCCGATAATGCTTGCACAAACCCAGCGCTATTCGCAGGAAAAAATAACAAGAGGCGGCGAGGCGAGGCGCGGGTCGAGAGGATAGAGGGCGCGCCCAGCGGAGCACAGCGAGGCGAACGCGTCAGCGCGTCGGCCGGGAGAGCGGCATTAGCATCCGGACCGAGATTCCTTCAACTTGAATAATCTTTTCCGAAGTATCGCCGCTGTTTGTGGAGATGATGGCAGCCGCTCAGCCTTGGGAGTGGCTTGAGGTGTCGGAGCGGTTCTAACCTCTCGCCTCGGCAGAGCAGCGCGTCGTGCTGCTTTGGCGCCAAGCCGCGTTTCATTGGTGGAGTGCCGCGGACCGCCTGCTTCACTCCAACGACCCTCGCGCATCCTGCTGGCCGCAGGGCGCCGCAGGACACCGCAGGGCTGCAGCTGTGGTGGGTGTCGTGGAGCGCTTGGATGCGGCCACACAGTGGGCCAGGACACCGCGGCGCACCGCAACTCCAGATGCGTTTTGAGCTCTTAAGTCGCTACACAGGACTCGAACCGAACATGTGACCCCACCAATGGATTCGTCGTTCGGAGAGCGAACCATTGGTGGGGGTCATAAGTTCGGTCCGGGGTCCGAGTCCTGTTCAGCGACTCTGGAACTTGAAACGCGTGCAGAGTTTTGGCCGCGTGCGCCGGCCTTCTGGTTCTGGACGCGCTGTCTTACCGATGGCCGTGCCGCTGGGTTGTTGCCGGTTCATCGAGCAGCCCGAGACAAGGACCCCCTCTCCGGAGAGCACGGATGGACAGGAGCAGGAAGGCGTCCTTCGCCGGCAGGAGCCTCGGGACGAGGGCCCCTGAAGCCAGTCGAGGCGAGTCTCAGTCATTGTTGTGAGTGTGTGTGTGTGTGCGTGTGTGTGTGTGTGTGTGTGTGTGTGTGTGTGTGTGTGTGTGGAGTTGACCTGCCCACCCGTATTTCCACCCTGGAAAACGTCCTCCAGCCGCTGCGGCGAGCAAAGAGAGAGAGAGTTTAGCAGCCTGCGTGTTTAATTTCACAAGTAAACTTCAATTTTGAACTTCCGCAGCGCATCCGGGGGGCACACCGGCAAGGGAAAGGGGGGAGGGGGAGAGAGAGAGAGAGAGAGAGAGAGAGAGAGAGAGAGAGAGAGAGAGAGCGCAGAGAAATGGAAAGGGCGGCGTGGTTGACTCGCCGCAGTGTCCCGCGCATTGCCTGAGCTGCCTCGCCACTGTAAGCCACCCTAAGCGGTTGGCGTGGATATAATAAGCCGCGGGAGACTTGGTCATCTTCGTAGGCTAATGAGTCCTCCTACTTCACCTCCTTGAGCGGGCGGGCTAATTTCTCCCGCTGTGTGGCTCCCTGATTCCTGGGCTGCCTGGCTTCCTCGCACAGTGGGCCGGAAGACCGGTGGAGGCGGTCAGAAATCCCGGACGGGTTTTGAGCTCCAGAGGACTCGAACCAAACGTGTGACCCCACACCAATGGCTTGCTCTCCGAACGAGGAATCCATTGGTGGGGTCGCACGTTCGGTTCGAGTCCCATTCAGTGACTCTAGAGCTCAAAACGCTTCTGTAGTTTTGGCCGCCAGCGGCGGTCGTCTGGCCCACCGTGCCGGTCTCCTCGCGAGGTCCCCGAGATCCCTTTGCTCAGAGGCATTAGGCGGCATGGCGGCGGAGATAGAAGCGAAGCGCAGCAGCGCCGATTAACGAAAAGTCGGTGTAAAGTTAAGTGAGCCCCTGGCCGGCGCATGCCCCGCCCCGGCCCGCCCCAACCCGCCGGGTGGGCGACACAGCCCCGACCGTCCTTCGGAGAAGTACCCTCGTTAGCCGCGGTAGAGGGACTCTACCTTGGAAACGGGGGGAGGAGCGCCACGGTGAAGGGGTGCAAAACAGGATGAAACATAAAGATGAAGCAAGGGGCAGGCCGCGGCGGCCGCGGTCGGTACAGTCGGTCGGGGACGGGGCGCCGCCTGGGCGCTGCGCAGTCGACTGGCGGGTACCTGCGCCTTGGTATAGTCCCAAAGCGGAGTCCACGCTGCCCCTAGCCGAGCCCCTTACTCTACGTCGGCGTCGCGTCGGCGGCGTCGCACAGTGGGTCAGAAGACCGTTCAGGCGGCCAAGATTCTAGACGCGTTTTGAGCTCCGCAGTCGCTTAATGGGACTCGAATGGAACGTTGGCCGCCCCGCCCCCACCGATCTTCTGGCCCACTGAGGGACGAGCAGACCTGCCTTATCGCGCGGCGAGCCTGTTGCGCGGCGCTGCCACCGGGAGGAAATGAGCGGCGCCTCGTGCAGCAGGGCTGCCAGGTGCCCCGGCGGCGTGATTACGGACCTGGGGGTCATTGCGTGCTCCAGGCCCGCTGGCTCTCGCTTCAGGAGCCACCGGTTTTCCTCGTTTTTTTTTTGTTTTTTTTTTTTGCGGTGCCGCTCATTACCCCGCGATTCATGGCGGGGCCGCACTGCGTCGCCGCGCTGGGGAGGGCAGGGCTAACGGGCGCAGCGATTCGCGGGACGGCCTTTTCTTTTCCCATTCGGCGGCGCGCTGTCTCCGCGACGCTGCCGAACAGGCGTCGCGGCGTCCCTCTCCCGGCGCTGCCGGGCCGGGCCGGGCGGCGCAGCTCTCGCTTTGCAACGAGCCTGGAGGCTGCTGTTGTCCGCGGCAAACCTCGCCCCGTAAGCCCCGCTCGCAACGAAACCATTCGCAGCCGATTCCTCTAGGCGGGGCGGGGCGGAGCGGGGCGTGCCAGGCGGCAATATTTAGTGCGGCTCGATATCTCGCCGCCCTGTCCACCTGCTGGCGGGGCGGCGGGGCGGCGGGGGCTGCGGGGGCCGCCAGCGGAAATGGAAGGCCGCGTGAAATATCGCCGCGCCGCCGCTTGATCCGAATGGAAGAGAAGAATCGCCTTAATAACTCTAACGTAAAGGGAGCCCGCCGCGGCGGAAGGGGGCGGGGGAGGGGAGCTCCTTTCACGCTCGCGCTGCTGCAGGGTTCGAACTTGACCCATTGAGAGAGCCCTTTGACAGGCTGCGGAATTTAAATGAGTCTCTTGGCCGCGCCTGTCCTTGCTCCTGCGCCCTTCCTTCTCCGCGGCACCGACTCGTCGGCCGGCCGACACCAGTCCCCCGCCCGCCGCTCCGGTTTGTCCGCGGCAACTGTTGGAAAGAGTCGTGGCCAGTATTAGCGAGTGTGGCGCAGCTGCTGCAGCTGCTGCTGCGGACTCACTCCGAGAGGAGTCGCCGACCGTCCCTCTCGCACTCCCTCTCTCTCTCTCTCTCTCTCTCTCTCTCTCTCTCTCTCTCTCTCTCTCTCTCTCTCTCTCTCTCTCTCTCTCTCTCTCTCTCTCTCTCTCTCTCTCTCTCTCTCTCGACTTGTCCGCCATTGCAACGCCCCGGGGAGCGCGACTGTTGGCAACTAATTGTTCCATTACCCTTCGGCCGGATATTAGTGGCGCCGTGGCGGCCCCGTCCGGCCTGGCTAGGCTCCGAGTTGTGTGTGTGGCGGCGCACAGTGGGCCGGGAGACCGGCGCAGGCGGACACAACGCTAGACGCGTTTTGATATCCAGAGTCGCACACATGCACACTCATGCTCTGCTCTGGCTGCAGGGCCCGCGGAGGCGCGGCTGCAGCAGCGCGTGGACGGCGTGGACGGCGTGGACGGGGTGCGCATCGTGGTGCGCGCCCGGAGCAGCGACAAGCGCTGCCACTCCGCAACGGGTGGGTGTCCGGGACACAGTGGGCCAGGAGACCGGCGCAGGCGGCCACAAGCGTCTTGAGCTCCAGAGTCTCTAAACAGGACTCAAACCGGACGCGTGACCCCACCAATGGATGCCTTGTTCGGAGAGCAATCCGTTGGTAAGGTCACGTGTCCGGTTCGAGTCCTGTTTAGCGACTCTGCGGATTTCAGAACGCGTCAAGAGTTTTGGGCGCCCGCGCCGGTCTCCTGGCCCACTGTGCGGGGCCATTCCTTGTTAAGCTAGTTGTCAAGCAACTCGCTTTAGCCGCGGGATGCCATGAACCGCTTGAAGCCTTTTCCTACCTCGGGGCGGGGCGGTGCTTCATCTGCTCGTGCCCGCCGCGCACGCACGCCAGCTCCGCTGGTGCCGTGGCGCCTGGCGGGGTAGCGCCCCGATCCGCCAAGTAATTGTAACAGGATTGCCGGGGCAAGTCTGGCGGAACGCGCGCTAAAGTAGTGCACTCTAGTGGGACAAGTGACTGCCACGGCGCGGGCCTGGTCCTGGGCTTGGTCCCCGCCGGCACGCGCGCTGCCGTGCCAAGCTGCTTACGAGAGTCGCTCTGTCTCTCTCGCGCCTACACGGGACGCCCCACGAGTGCGAGCGAGGGGGGGGGGCAACTTCCCACATTCATTGAGCAAATTTGAAACACATTCTCACATTCAGGTGGGAAAATGTGTGGCAAATACTCCAGAAATCTTACACATTCTAGCACATTCACACAATCATTGTACACAAAATTTTCAGTTGGTCACCCCTCGAGTGCGAGAGAG
Source organism: Stenchaetothrips biformis (assembly GCA_030522485.1). NCBI lineage: Eukaryota > Metazoa > Arthropoda > Insecta > Thysanoptera > Thripidae > Stenchaetothrips > Stenchaetothrips biformis. The sequence continues at coordinate 10,659,465 of CM060088.1, forward strand.
ACAGAGGGACGGGCCTGCGTGTCCTTCCCCCACTCGCCCGTGATAAAAAGGACACAATAACGACGCTGAGCGAGGGAAAAAGAAACGGAGATTAATTCGTGGAAGAGAAAGAGAAAGTTGCGGCGCGGCCGAAAAGTTTTCTTTGAATAAGTAATAACGGGGCTTGTTGATGGCGAAGCGCGGCCAAGGAATGCTGGACCGCTAATTGACGGCCTCTGCCCGCCTCGCTCCCAGGCCGCGGCCCAGGACCCAGGACACTCGGACACGGCCTGGACACGGCTAACACGGCGCACCGCTAACTGACGCACAGTGGGCCGGAAGACCGGCGCGGCCGTCCAGAATTCTAGGCGCGTTTTCAGCTGTGGAGTCGCTTAACAGGACTCGAACCGAACGCGTGATGGATGGATTCCTTGCTCGGAGCGCGATCCATTGAGTCCCATTTAGCGGACTCTGGAGCTCAAAACGCGCCTACAATCTCGGCCGCCTGCGCCGGTCTTCTGAGTGTGACGTCCTTCTGCCTTCGGGCCGCCTCGTCCGCCAGGCCGCGGCCCCGGACACCAGCCGCACTGCCGGCCGGCCTCGTCCGCCCACTCCCTCGGTGGGTGCCCCGCAGCAGCAGCCGGCCGCACCGCGCCCCGGCAGCCCGCCGGCAGCGCGCCCGCCCGCCCCGCCCGCCCCCAGGCCGGCCGCTGGAAGCTGTAAGCACCGCCAGTCGCATGCGTCGCTAGAGCTGTCTCTCTCGCGCACACCGGTCCAGCTTTCAATCTTGCACTTTTTAAGTTTTTCCTGCAAAAACCAGTAATTTTTTGACATTTTTCGAAAATTCCCGGGAATATTCCCGTTTTGGAGTCTGATGGTGCCCGGGAACGTTCCCGGGCATTCCCTATATTTCCGGGGATATTCCTACCCTTTAGAACACTAAAGCACCGCCAATCGCTTGCGTCGCTCTGTCGCTCTCGCGCCCACACGGCACGCCCCGCGGTGGGCAAGAAGAAGGGCTAGAGTCTGGTTCACTGTGCGCCCCACGAGGGAGACAGAGCAGGAGGACAGACAGACGACGCGGAGGTCGGGGGGAGCAGACAATGGCGAAGGGGCGGTGGTGGAAGGACGGAGGGGGAGAGGAAGAATGCCGCGGTACAATGCCGTGTCGATTAGGCCGATAAGTGGAATGAAATTAAATGAGGATTGCGGTGGCGGCGGTAATGCACCCCGGCAGCGCGGCGGGAGCGTGGACGGCGGGAACAGGAGAAGGAGACCACCTCCCGACGACAACCTCAATAGCGAGGGACCGAGCTCGGGGCGCTAAGTTTACTCTTTGAACAAGTCTGCATCCGTTGGCGGCTGCGAAACTCTCAACAGCTTCCGAGTAAGGCGGGCGTCGCTCAGGTACTGAGTCCGGCATCGGGCTCCTTCGCGTGCCTGGCAGAGACTGTGAGTGGAGGGGCCACCCCAGCCCTACTCGCAGTGAGCCAGAAGACTGCGATCGAAATCTCGGACGGGTTTTGACCACCAGAGTCGCTAACGCTCAATAGGACTCGAACCGGTCGTGTGACCCCACCAATAAATTGCTCTCCGAACGAGCAATCCATTGGTGGGGTCACACGTTCGGTTTGAGTACTGCATGGCGACTCTGGAGCTGAAAACGCGTCTTGAGTTTTGGCCGCCTGCGTCCCACTGTGCTGCCCTGTCCCGGCGAGCAGCTTTTAAAGTTTAACGCCTCGCCCGCCTCCCTGTCCGTCCCGACCCAAGCAAAGAGGCGGTGTTTAGCGCGTGGGAATGCCCCAACAGTGGGCGGCCCTTTACACCTCGTCCGCCACCGTTGTGTGTGTGTGTATGCGCGCGCGCGTGTGTGTGAGGGGGGGGGGGTGCGCCTGTGTGAGTGCAGGCAAAGAGGTTGCGCCACCCCGCCCCACAGCTGGAGGTCCCCTCTCGCTCGACGTGACTCTTTAAACATTCCGGGCTTTGTTTAAGAGAGTGAAACGCAATTTGGAGGCTTGAAATGGGCGCGGCACAGTGGGTCAGAAGACCGGCGGTGCAGGCGGCCAAAACTCTAGACGGGCACTGGTCTCCTGAGTCTCTATAAACAGGACTCGAACTGAACGTGTGACCCCACCAATGCATTCGTCGTTCGGAGAGCAATCCACTGGTGGGCGGTCACACGTTCGGTGTGGACTCTGCAGCTCCGTCCGGGACTTTGACCGCCTCCACCGGTCTTGTGGCCCACTGTGCGCGGGGCGTACACGCCACCACATGACGGCGTGCCGGGTCCCTTCCAGAGGGCCGGGCGGCGCGGCGCTCAGTGCGAGTCCCTCGGCGGGCCCGGCGGCCAGGAGGGTCACGGTCAGCGGGCAGGACGTCAGCGAGGTGCTGCTGCGAGTGCCGCAGCTTCAGGCGTCCCGCACCTCGTCGCGGCCGGCCGAACGCTCGGCCAGCGGTGAGTGCGACCTCGCAGTTGGAGCGAGGCCCCGCGTCTCCGACTTGGGTCCGAGTTCGACCCCCGACGAGGGTTGCTGCACCTTGAACCGCGCTGAAGTTCCTGGAAAGTGTCGGAGAAGGCTTTAGCTTTAGTGAGTGATTGAAAAAGGGAGTCTAAGTGGCCTGCCGTTCCCGCGCGCACAGAGCCCGTCCACCAGCAGGGCCGTGGTCGGGCGAGGGCCACGCCGCCCACGCCGCCCGGCGCCGCGCTGCCCCCGCTGCCGCCGTCACCCCCGCTGCCACTGCCCTGCCCGCTGCTCGCCGCAGTGCACCACCCCGTCGAGTCGGCAGGTATACCGCCGCAGTGGGCCAGAGGACCGGTGCAGGCCACCAAAATTATAGACGCATTTTGAGCAGGCAAGTCAACGGTCTCAGGACCGTGGTAAAGCTTGAAACATTTCCAGCGGCGCGCCGCAGCCGCCGCTACCCGTCCGCCGACGAGTGGTCCAGCTTGGAGGCGTGGGGGCTGCGCGGCGACCAGGCCACGTCGTCGACCTCGGCCACGGCCGCCACCCTGAGCCCAGCCGGCGGCGCGGCCAGGAGGCAGCAGCACGCCGCGGCCCAGACGACGCCGCTCGGCGCGCCGTGGGGCGTCGGGCAGCCCATCGGGCACCCCACCGGCCAGCCCGGCGTGGCAGTCCACGGCGAGCGCCTGCGTCCGGCGGTGCGTCCTCCTCGTCCACGCCCTCGAGGACCACTCCCCCCACCGCCGCTTCATTCCGGTTTAGCTGCTTTAGCCCGCCTCGTTTTGAATCTGATAAAGCCAGTGGAGTGCGCGGATGGCGCGGAGTAAAGGGGCGCGCGCACAAACAAAACGCCGCCGGTGCTCGTGCCTCCCCCCCCCCGTAGCACCACGAGGCTCCGGGGAGATCCGGCGGCTCTGTCGTTGTTTGCGCTGGCTGCGCGTAGCTGCGCGCTGTTTACCTCTCTCTTGCTCTCGCAGCGTTAGCGTCTTTTTTCCCCTTATCCCCCCCGCGGCGCACTGTCCCACTGTTGCGTTTCTTTTCTCCATCATCACGCCAATTTGTCGAGTACTCGTGTCGCCGGCGAGGCGGCCCACTGACTGATTCCGAGAGTCTTTTCCTCTGTCGCTCTGTCTCTCTCGCACCCATACGGGACGCCCCGTGAGTGCGAGAGAGACGGACCGGCCAAGCCGGGAAATGAGGGAAAGTCGGAAGAAGGGCACAGAGGAATTGAGGCAAGTCATTTCGGGCCGCAGTCCAGGGACGCGTACAGCATGTACGCCAGCGGCGTGATCCGGCGGCGGCGTCCGCGGCAGCAGCGCGCGGCGGGGCGGGGGCCGCGCACGGCCGGGGCCAGGGCCAGGGCCAGGGCCGCCAGGGCCGCCGGCAGCACGGGCGCCGCGCCCAGGCCCGCCCAGCGGCCCTTCAAGACGAGGCCGGCCGCGCCCTCCGCGCCCCGACCGCCGCGACCCACGCACGTCGCCGTCAAGCGGTGGCGCACGCCCCGCGGTGAGTGCGTCCTTCACGGAAAAAAATAATTAGTTAATCCAAACGATGTGTCGGTTGGTTTTCGCCCAATCAAAGGTCTTTCGTTCTGGCAACGAAAATTTCGTTTGAGAGGAGGGAAATTTTGCTGCTGCAACAAATTTTATCGTTGTGGAAGCGGATTCGTCGGTTGCCTCAGCGGGTTGGTACCCCCAGTATCGGTCCGCTGAGGCAACCATCGAATCCGCTACCACAACGATAAATTTGTTGCAGCAACGAAATTTTCCTCCCCTCAAACGAAATTTTCGTTGCCAGAACGAAAAACCTTTGATTGGGCGAAAATCAACCGACACATCGGTTGGATTAACTAATTATTTATTTCCGTTCAAAACGTGCCTAGAGTTTTGGCCGCCTGCGCCGGTTTGCTGGCCCACTCTGCATCCTCGCGGCGTTGCAGGGCCAACGCCTTCCTCGGGTGGACACCGACGTCGCCGGCGGCAGACGCGGCGAGTCCACGGCGCCGCTGCGGGCGCCAGGGCCGGCAGTGCAGGCGAGGACTGCGACGACGAGGAGGATGCCGTCCTGGCCGAGACCACCACGTCGAGGCCGCGCAAGCAGCGGCCGCACGGCAGCACGCCCGCCGCGCCGGGCCTCAGGCCCAGCGTCCTCCGGGGGGGCGCGTCCACGCTCGCGGCGGCGTTGTCGTGCTGCCCGGCCGTGCTCCAGACGCGGCCACCGCGGCCGCCGCGGGCCCAGAGTCGGACGGGCGGCCCTTGACGTGACGCGTTGCTGACCACGTACTGACGAGGCGCCCTGCCTGGCCCCGCGCAGCGCGACCTCGCTGCCGGCCGTCGGGGCATCGCTGCGGCGTGTTGCGAAAACGCTCTGGAATTTTGCAGCAGCCATTAAACGGGCCATAATGAGCGGCATGGCGGCGGCCTCGGCGCGGCGCCGCACCGCCCGCCTGACGCGAAGCCAATAATGCGACACTGGCAAATGGCTTGCTTGCGGCTGGCGGCCCGGCCCTGCCACCGCAAAAACCCAAATGACAAAAGCAAAACACAAGGGCAGGGCGGGGCGAGGCGGGGCGAGGCGCCCCAATTTCCGGCAGAGATTCAATGCCAGCGGAAATAATAACGTGACAAGTGACACCCGCAGAGCGGCGGGGCGGGGCGGGGCAGGCAGGACCCGCTGCCGGCCGGCCTACCGCAAGCCTGCCGCAGTCATGCTTGCCGTAGCCAAGCATCCGGGTATCCATGTACAATGTGACGCCCCGGTGGCCTGCCCTGCCTCTCCCGCCCTACCGCGGCGCGCCCCATGAGTGCGAGAGGGACGAGGTTCTGGCCTCAGCCAACCAGGACATAATTGAAATAAACGTCGTGACTACCAGGATTTCTTGAAATAGTATTATTTTTTTTCTCTCGCGGCAGGTGTTGTCTGTTTCACTGGCGCCGTAAACCGGGAGCGAAGCGTTGCCCGATTTTGATTAAACAGCAGCTGAGAATGGCGCGCAACACCTGAAGTGCCGCGACGCACCGCGAGGTGCAAGCCAAGCGTCTTTGTTACGCGTCCATCCAGCGGGACGGCCGCGCTTTTTTTTTTATGTCGTTATGCTTCGCTCGTAAAACTAGCCCTTGACCGGTCTAGGTTAGCTCTCGCTCCAGCCCACGCTCTTTTTTATTATTATTTTTTTTATTATTTTTTTATTTTTTTTTTCATAATGTTTTCATTGTGCTAACATCGTCAGCGCCTGGATGGTGCGCTGCCTGCCTGCCTGCCCCGCGCCGCTGGGCTGGGGAGTTCGTGAGGGGAATAACGGGAAGGCCGCGGTGCCGCCGTCGGCGTGGTGCTGGGCCCCGAGGACGCCGCGGACGCCGCGCACACGCACATCGCCGGCAGATTTCGCTCTCCGCATTTCTGTATTTTTCCTAAACGAGAGGAAACTGGGGAGGCGGTAGGTCCGATTGGCCGTAATAAAAACAATGTCGGTCAGAGTTAGCGGTGACGCGAGCTCAGCCCTAATCCACTGCGCGGCATGTGCGGGCCAGAGAGCCGCGGCGGGCTGCTGGTCCCGCACGGTGTGCCCGCCGCTCTGTCTCTCTCGCGGGGCGGCGTGCGGGTGCGAGCGAGACAGAAGGCCCGCGGTTCGGGATCGGCCCGCGGGCCGCGCGGCCCCGCGCAATACCACCATCCAGCCCATGGGGAGCGGATCACGCGCGGCGCCGCGGCGCACAGTGGGCCGGAAGACCGGTGGAGGCGGTCAAAAAACTCTGGACGCGTTATGAGATCCAGAGTCGGTGAATGGAACTCGGACCGAACGTGTGACCCCACCAATGGATTCCTCGTTCGGAGAGCAATACATTGGTGGGGTCACACGTTTGGTTCGAGTGCCATTTGGCGACTCTGGAGCTCAAAACTCGTCCAGGATTTCGACCACCTCCACCGGTCTTCCGGCCCACTGTGCGCCGCGAGGACCGCCAGGACCGCGAGGACGGTGTCATTGGCGGCCGCTTCACTAATCATATTTCGGGGTAATGCGATTAAGGCCATTCAGATTGACGGGACCGCCGTTACGGTTTATGCAAGCTGCACCGTGCTGGTGGTGGTGGCGGTAGTGGTGGTAGTGGTGGTTGCGGTGGTCGTGGCGGCGAGGCAGCGGTGCGGATTACGCCAGAAACTAGACACATGCAAACTGGTGCGGCAAACAAACTCTCCGTGTGCGCGCTGCCGGTATTTACGAAGTGCACATCTCCCTTCTCGGTGTGCGCCCAATCCTACGCTGCACTGAATGGATTAATCCGTCTGCGGGAGTTTGGCCTCGTCGGCTGTCTGCCTCACAGTGGGCCAGAAGACCGGTGGAAGCGGTCATAATCTCTGGACGAGGAATCAATAATTGCTGGGGTCACTCGTTCGGTAGAGCTCCACACACGTCTCGACTTTTGGCCGCCTGCGCCGGTCTTCCGGCCCACTGTGCGCCTCGGCCTCACCGAGTCAGACTGTGGTGCCGCCGAGGCGCAGGGCGGGCCGGGGCCAGGGGCCGCGGGGTCCTGACCGTCAAAATGTCAATTACGACGGGGCGGCCATGAAGGTCGCCGCCCAGAGCGACGTGGGTGTCGAAGCCGTGGGGGCCGTGGAGGCAGTGGAGGCCGTGGGGGGCGTGGAGGCAGTGGAGTGCGTGGGGCTGTGGGGCCGTGGCAGCCGCGCACGTCATTACGCGAGACAGGCCTTCATCTACCGCGGCCCCAAACGAACAGGCCGAGTTTTTGCGTCCCGCGGCGCAGCGCAGCACAGTGGGCCAGGAGACCGGCAGCGCAGGCGGTCAAAACTCTAGACGCGTTTTGAGTTGCAGGGTCGCTAAACAGGACTCCAACCGAACATGTGACCCCCACCAATGGATTCCTCGTTCGGAGAGCAATCCATCGGTGGGGTCACGCGTTCGGTTCAAGTCCCAATTAGCGACAGTGGAGCTCTAAACCCGACCTGGATTTTGCCCACCTCCACCGGCCTTCTGGCCCACTGTTCGCAGTGCGTAGGTCTCGCCGGCAATGCAAGCCCCGCGTACGTCGCCGCGCCACGTTGGAGCGCTGCGGGGCCACCATCAGCCCGTCACGCGCGTCACACTCGCAAACGCACCACACCGTTCATTCCGGTCGAATCGCCTCATATTTTGCCGTCCAATGAAAACCTGCTGTGCCTGTGCCGTTTCGCCCCCCCCCCCGCCGCCCCGCCCTACCCCGCCGCGCCCCGCCCCGCCACCGGGAGCTCATTTGCTTCCCGCTCTGCTATCGCGCGCGCAATCTAGTTTTGGGCCGCGCGGTCCAGTCTCGGTGTTTAGGAATTCTCTGGTTTGGCGCGAGCCGCGTGGACATACCACTCGAGTCAGTTGGGCGCTAATAATGTAACACAGACCCTGATCGTGTTCTGCCCACCCGCGGCGCAGAGGAGGCTGCCGCACTGTGGGTCAGAAGACCGGCGCAGGCGCGGCCAAAACTCTCTCCGAACGAGGAATCCAATGGTGGGGTCACACGTTCGATTTGAGTCCTATTTAGTGACTCTGGAGTTTAAAACACGTCTAGACATTTGGCTGCCTGGCCCACTGTGTCAACCGCGCCTGTCCCGCGCCGCGCCGCCAAAGGGTTTGGGATGTACACCAAGACGGCGACCCAAGTTATTCCTCGAGAGGTTGTTGGGGTTGTTGTTGCCATGCTGGCGGTGTGCGGACGCGCGGAAGCCAGGCGCACTCTGCCCCTAGTAACAAGGCGACTTCTGTGACATCGCCCCCTGAAGCCGTCTCTGGTTCCGCCGCGCCTGGAGGAAGAACGGTCGCGGCTTGGCGGCCAACACTTTGACGACTCACCGCCTCCGCTCCTTGCCCTGTCCTCGCTGTCCGCGCTGCGACCGGCGCACAGTGGGCCGCGCCCGGCAGCGCCCGGCAGCGCGGACGGAGCGGGGTCCGCGATGGGAAATATGACCGACAGCGGGGGCCGCCATAAAAATGAGCGACACCGAGCCGAGCCACCCCCAGCGGGCAGCCAGTCCGCCCTCCGCAACCTGCTGCCGGCTTGTCTCTTTACGGGGTCCGGCGGTTGCCGCCCCGCCCCGCCACCACCAGTAGTCCAGGCAAGACTAACGCTTCCGACGGGACGCAGTTATGACGGCTTTACGAGCTGACGGCCTGGACATAAATATTGTGGTGACCTTGCTCGCGGCGTAGCGTGGCGGGGCGTGGCGGAGCGTGGCGTGGCGCGGCGTGGCGTGGCGGGGCGTGGCGGGGCGTGGCGGGGCGTGGCGGGGCGTTGGGTCGCGAGCACGTGTGCGCTTTACAGCGGAGACGCCCCACGTCGGGGAGGGGAAGACGGCGGAGGGGAACCCGGCTTGCGAAGCTGTTTCATTTTTGGAATGTCTCCAGAGAGAGAGAGAGAGAGAGAGAGAGAGAGAGAGAGAGAGAGAGAGAGAGAGAGAGAGAGAGAGAGAGAGAGAGAGAGAGAGAGAGAGAGAGAGAGAGAGAGAGAGAGAGAGAGAGAGAGGCTGGACTCTCGTTCCACATGATTACGCCAAGGAACGCGCCCTTTTCGGTATTTTTTCGTAGTCCTCGTCGGAGCTGGACAATCCGTGGCGGGACGAAACTTTCCGTGGTTTTGCTGAGGCCAGCGAAGCGAGCCCTCTGTACAATTTTTTATAAGGCGCCGCAGTTTTATAAACGCGCGATTTTTTTTGTACCAGTTTGTACGAATTCTTTTTGTTTATTAAAAAGCTGTGAGGTCTCCGTATAAAAATTGTACGAATACACCTTTCTAAAACTATTAAAATTCAACATGTCTGACATGAATCAGAAGCTGACTTTGAAAATTTCCTCATTTAAATCTGTAGAGGGCACCTTAACCACCCAATATAATTTTCAGGTCATTCCTTCCCAATGGAAGACGCAGGAGGATTTTTTGGTATAACGCTCTAAAAACACTAAAATGTGACTTTTTTTTCAGAAAAAAAAAATAAGTATACTGGGCTGAATTTCATTAAGAGAACTATCATACTTGACGTAATAAATGACCAAAGTTTCAACTGTGGGTGATTTTTTTTAAAGCCTACTTGCAAGTTTTACCACAAGTTACCCCCTTAATTTTTGGCCTGCTCTCTCTCTAGAACGCGACAAAGTGACGACTACGCGGAAAAGAGGTGCGAAAAAAAAGATTGCAAGAGGAAAATAGTGCAAGAGGGAAAAGGGACGAGCAGCGAAGCGGAAAAAAAGTAGAGGTAGGCGGGCGTGCCTGGCGTAGCAGCGCCTCCCGGGGATCCGTCAGCCTGCCTTTACTTTACGGGGATATCCACGTGTCGAACCATGTTCGGGTCTCAGGTGTCCGGCCGCGTCAATTCCATTTCACTTAGCGAGGAGGGAGGGAGCGAGGAAGAGAGAGAGAGAAGGAGAGAGAGAGAGAGAGAGAGAGAGAGAGAGAGAGAGAGAGAGAGAGAGAGAGAGAGAGAGAGAGAGAGAGAGAGAGAGAGAGAGAGAGATAGATAGAGAGAGAGAGAGAGAGAGAGAGAGAGAGAGAGAGAGAGAGAGAGAGAGAGAGAGAGAGAGAGAGAGAGAGAGAGAGAGACTCGCAATCCATCGGCGGTGTAAGTGCAGCAGCGTGCCTGTGTTGGTGGCTCCGCACTGCGCCCGTTGTTGCCTCCAACAACAGCGGCGCCGCCATTCTTCCAACCACCCAGCCCAAGGGTGCGGATCCAGGCAGGGGTTCAGGGGGGAATGTAGCAAGCCTACTGAAAGTCGCAGAGTAAGCCTAGCTGCCCACCTTCAAGGCGCCCCTCCCTGAGATCCTCATGGCCTTCCGTGGCCCGCCTGGCACAGCCTGCGTGCCCGCTGTCCCGCGGCACCGCGGCGCTCGGCGGGCTGGCCTACCCTCGACTCCGCGGGCGCTCGCACAGTGGGCCAGGGGACCGGAAGGCGGCCCAAACTCGAGACGCGTTATGAGCTCCAGAGTCGCTGAACAGGACTCGAGCCGAACGCGTGACCCCACCAATGGATGCCCCGCTCGGAGAGCAATCCATTGGTGGAGTCACACGTTCAGTTCGAGTCCCAGTTAGCGACTCTGGAGCTCAAAACCCGTCCGGCTTTTCGACCGCCTCCACCGGTCTTCTGGTCCACTATGCCTCGCGGTGCCTCGGCGGCGCCGCCCCGTGTATCGGTAGATGACCTCGCCGGTCATTACCTCGCTGAGGCTCGCCTCTCCGCTCGGCACGCCTTGGCGCGCACCCCCCCCCCCTTGTTGGAGTTTATCGCGGCGGCGCCGCTGCCACTCGGCGCGTCATTCTCAGGTCCTTGCAGGTCCCCCCGGTCCCCCGCCACGCGCTGCTACGCGTGCTGCTGCCGCGCCCCGCCGCCCCGCCGCCGCGCGACACAGACATAAAATCTATATCGATACGCCGCGGCCATGGCTGCGCCTTGCTGCCGCCCTCGCCGCCGCGCAAGCGAGCGAGGATGGCAATTTTTTTTTCTCGAGCCCACACCGTATCGCGCGCAGCATTACGGCCCCGCGGCACAGTGGGCCAGAAGACCGGCGCATGCGGTCGAAACCCCGGACGGAGCTGCAGAGTCGCTAAATGGGACTCGAACCGAACGTGTGACCTACCAATGGATGGCTCTCCGAACGAGGAATCCATTGGTAAGGTTACACGTCCGGTTCGAGTCCTATTTGACGACTCTACAAACTCAAAACACGTCTAGAGTTTAGACCGCCTGCGCGGGTCATCTGGCCCACTGTGCGCGGCCAGGCGGGCAGGCAGGCAGGCAGGCGGGGCGACCGCAACGTACTCCTCGTGCTGACAAAACTGGCGGCGGTTTTCCTTTTATGGCGTCGCGATCGGCAAGCCAAGTGGAGCGCGACTGCGTGCAAGCGGGGAGGACTGGACTCCAGACCGCCGCTCCAGGCCGCCGCGACTCGGCGCTGGACAGTGCCCTATAAAGGACGCGGCGGCTGGGAGGGGCGGCGGCGGCGGCAGCGCCAGGGCAGGAGGAATGCTCGGGTACACTCCAAGAGGGGCATGCCTTGAACGTGGAACTGGGCGCCGAGGTAGCCTGCTCCAGGTTTTAGGGCCCCCAAAAGGCTCCTACTTTCAGGGTCCTTACAATGAAAAGAAGCTTGTTGTAACAAAGAATTTTGTGCATACATGAGCTTACAAAAAACATACTTTGTAAGATACGAACTATTTCTTTGAATAACAAACTAAATAGTTAGTACCTTCCATATGCTTAAAATACTTCGCAAGGTTTTTAGAGCATGCAGCAACTGGCTTTCTTCCATGATAGACCATGTTTGATTCATTCGCTACAGATGGACCAACGGATGCGCAGTGCCTAGACAGCGACAAAGTTGCCCAGTTGCCTATCCGCCTTGGTAGCTCACAAACTGGTCACCTTGGCTGCCCAGAAACTGGCCGTCTTAAAATGTTTTCCAGAAACTGGGCATCCTTTCAAAAGTAGCTCACTGTTTTAAGCAAAAAAGATTCACCGCTCAGCTGAAGCGTTTTTGTCGATGGGGATCCCTTGAGAGGAAACAGATTTAAAACTCACCATACATGTATTCTGCATCCACTCCCAATTCCTGGCTCATGCTTTTGTATTTCAGGGCACTAAACACAATCAACGACACACCATGCAGAGTCTGGCTGTCATGAAGGTCATGAAAGGCCAGTAAATATAGGGTTAGTCGGCAGCTCTGGGGCAGCCATCGCCCTAGACTTGGCTTCAACGTTCCGACATTCCGACATGTCAACACATAAAAAGCACGTCCACTCACCTGCCGGAGTCATAGACCCACTCTGTCAAAGAACAAAATACCTAGAACACTTGTGAAACTGTTCTTCTAAAATGAAATAATAATTCACTCGCAGCAACGAAAACAAAACAATCATAACTCAAGGGGACGGGCATGCCTGCCAACATAAGAAAGCAAAATCCCGAACTACTCCCCCTCCACTGGCCTCCTTTTTGGAGGCTTTCGATTTCTTCTGTTGGCAATTCGGGTTGAATTGATTCTCGTTGTTGCGTGTGATCTATCATTATTTCAGTGTTGGAACAGTTTTACAAGTGTTTAAGATTTCTTGTTCTTTGAATAATGGAACAGGATCATCGGCAGCGGAGCAGGTGTGCTCTGTGTTTGTTGACACGGATGAAATGTCGGAACATTGAAGCTCAGTCGTGGAAGATGGCTGCCTCAGGGCTGCCGACTAACCCTACATTTACAGGCCTTTTATGACAGCCAGACTCAGCACCATGCTCAGGACAGTGTGTGGTTTGTTATGTTTTGTGGCCTGAACCCTGATAGCAGGCTGAAGAAAAACTAAACCAAACCTATTGAAAAACGAAAGAATCAGCCCGGAATTTGGACTGGATGCAGAACACATGTAAGATGAGTTTTAAATCCACATCTGTTCAGGGTGGGTTGCTGTCGACAAAATAATTTCAGTTGAGCGGTGAATCTTTTATGTGCCTTATTCAGTGTGCGTAGAATTGTTTGCAAATTTTGAAAGGATGCCCAGTGTCTGTTAAACATTTCAAGATTTTCGGTTTCTGGGCAGCTGAGGTGATCAGTTTATGAGCGACCAAGGCGTATAGGCGACTGGGCAACTTGATCGTTGTCCAGGTACTGTGCACCCTTGGGTCTATCAGTAGGGAAGGAATCATACATGGTTTAACATGGGAGGAGGCCAGTTGCTGAATGATTTGGGAACCCTGAATTTAGGCGAGAAAGGATTCCCCAAAGTAGCCGACAAAAGTGCCCTACAAGTAGGCGCGAGGAACTTGTCAGTGGCGCCGCGTCTCCGTGCTGGTCATGGGGACTGGTGATGGGCCCCGCGCACGGACCGCCCCGCCCCCCGCCGCCCCCCGTGCTGGTCATGAGGGCCGTCCCCGCGCACGGACTGCCCCGCCGCCCCACGCCGCGCCGAACTTGGCTCTGTTTTTTCTGACAGAGTCCTTCCCCGCTCGATGTAGTTCTCTCCTTCATGGAGTCCCTGCCGGCGCCGCTCCCCGCGGCCCCAATCCCGCTGTTGTGGAATACGAGTGAATAGCTGGAGGGGGTGACCGTCGAGAGCTCGCCGAGAGGACGCCGTCAGGGTGGAGCTAAGCCGCTGGGACTGGCGTGGCGGGGCGTGGCGGGGCGGGGCGTGGCGTGGCGGGGCGGGGCGGGGCGGGGCGGTGTCACGTTGCCACGGTTGACCAAGACGGGTTCGGCGACGCTCGCGGTCGCCGAGGGGCTTCATTGTGAAAGGGCGCCGCCGCCCGAAATGCCTCCGATGAGCCGCCCTCGCCTTCTCCGTCGTCCCACAGTGGGCCAGAGGACCGGCGCAGGCGGACAAAACTCTAGACGCGTTTTGAACACCAGGAACGCTAAACTGGACTCGAACCGAACGTGTGACCCCACCAATAGATACCTCGTTCGGAGAGCATTCCAGTGGTGGGGTCACACGTTCGGTTCGAGTCCCATTTAGCGACTCTACGAGCTCAAAACGCGTCCGGGTTCCTGACCGCCTCCACCGGTCTTCTGATCCGCTGTGCGCCGCCGAGGCCGCCGAGCTGCGGGCCGCGGAATTAATTGGGCCTTCCTCCACGGCGACAACGTGACTTTAAGTTCGGCCTCCGCGGGGCGGCGGCACGGGTGGGCCGGCCGGCGGCAGTGTTCCAAGTTTCCATCTTTGTGCGCGCCGGCCGCCGCCGTGCCGCGCCCTTGGAGTCCTTGGAGTCCGCGGCCGTGGAGCAGCGCGGCCGCCGGCTGCGGGTCGCGGTAACACGGCAGCCTCTGCCTCCCTGCACCCGTGCGTGGCGCCCCACGAGTGCGAGGGAGACAGAGACTCGGCATGGGTCTGCAGCGCCGCCAGTCTCGGTCCGGGACAGCCGTACCTAAGAACAAACAGACGCTCCCCGAGGCAGCGCTGCGCCGCTCCACTGTGCACGGGGGGATATTGCAGGACGGCGGCTTTGAACGGCGCCGCCGCCGCGCTGGACGGGGAGGTATACCCGAGTCCCTCGCTCGGCGCAACCCGGTTTTTGATTGCGAACAACAGCGCCTTTGTCGCTCCGTTTCGGTCGCTCTCACGGCCCGGTCCGTCAGGGTGAGAGAAAGACCAAGCGACAAAGCACGCTTTACGGCAGGACGGCGCACAGTGGGCCAGAAGACCGACGCAGGCGGCTAAAACTCTCGACGGGCTTTGTGCTCCAGAGTCGCTAAGTGGGACTCGAACCGATCGTGTGACCCCACCAATGGATTCCTCGGAGACCAGGGCCCCGCCAGAGCCCCGCCAGGTCGCGGCCCCGTGCGGCAGCGCAACGCAACCAAGGCTTGTCGAGCCACTCTGCATCCTTTGAGTCGTCTGGGAGGTCCTGGAGGTCCTGCCACGACAAAGGCGCAGGAGAGCGTCCGCGGCGGGGCGCGGAGCGCGTCTGCGCGTCTTGGAGGCGGACTGCTTTTGTGCGCGGCCTCGGCCCCGCGGTCTCGCGGCATCGCGCGGGGCGGGGCGGGGCGGGCCGAGGCCGTGCCGCCCAGCGCGCACCACTTAAGGCTTCGGGCGTGCATTAGCGGGTCCCACGAGACACCGCGGGGGGCGGCGGTAGTGCGGGTGACTCCCTGGCACTCACGGCCTCGGCCTGCGCCGCACCGCCCTGCATGGCGGTGTTAAGAAGCTTACGTCAGGATTAGGCTGCGTGGCGCGGCCGGGGCCTTGCCGGGGCCTTGCCTTTCCGGGCGTCGCGGAGCCCTCCCCGCCGAGGCCGTGCCGCGCGGGACGAGAAGGCGCCCGCTAAAAGGCCGGCCGAGGCCGTGGTGGTACACTAATGCAGCTTGTAGTGCGCGCGGTCTGCGGGCCGCCCCGCCATGCTAGGTTGTTGTTGTCTATCGCCCCCAAGGGTCGGTCTGGCAGGCGGCCCGCATCCCACCACCACACCACTCGGCGTTGCAGTTGGCACCACGTGCGCGACGTGGACGCGGCGCGACGCGGCGGCGGTCGCTGTGGGTCATCCGGAGAACACCCCCCCACACACACACACAGGCTGCTGCGCCACGCCACGGCCACGGTGCACGCCACGCCGCCAGATCCCGAGGATAAAATATTGGAAGCATTCCAATTGGCAGAGATTTCATCTGCCGCCTTTTTGTATTATTTATTTGCGCGCGTTGCGGCGGCGCGGCCAAGGCGTCTCGCCATGTCCGGCCAGTGAAATGGGAGCCGCATTTGTCCACAAGTGTCCAGCCCTCCATCGCGGACGCCGCGCCTCAACAAGGGAGGAAAGCCTGCCTGGCAAGCGCCCAGCTGTCTTCTCTCTCTCTCTCTTTCTCTCTCTCTCTCTCTCTCTCTCTCTCTCTCTCTCTCTCTCTCTCTCTCTCTCTCTCTCTCTCTCTCTCTCTCTCTCTCTCTCTCTCTCTCTCTCTTTCTCTCTCTCTTTTTTTTTTTTTTTTTGGTAACGGTGCTAAAGCCATGCGCGGCGAGAGGCTGGAGGAACATTGATGCGTTGATTCTGTTTCCGGGTCCGCGCGCCAGATGGACCGTTAATGAAGTCGAGTTGTAAGAAAATGAGGGAACGTGGTTGTTAGGCCGGCCGGGTGGGCCAGACCGGGCCGAGCGCGGCGGTGGAAGCGGCTTGATTAAGCGGGCAGGTACAGTACTGCCGTGCCGCCCCCAGCCGGTGTCTGCCGGCCTGTGTAGCCCGCCTGCCTCGGCTGGCCTCCATTCGACGGGCTAGATTAATTATCGCCTTCCAGCTGGGTATCGCTACCGAGATATGGGGTTACCGGCCCATCCCTGGGCCCCCCCCCTCCCTTGCCATCCACGGCCGCCAGCAGTGGGCCAGTCAGAGGCGGAAAAAATTTCTGCATGTTTATTTATAATCTGAATTTTCAGTCAAACCTGTCTAAATCTGTTTTTCAGACTTTGGAAGTGTTAAACCTCGGTCGAAGATTCTTCATTTGCATACACTTTCGAGTCTGATTTCGGAAATCAGACCACTAAGTCCGACGTGTCATGTTCCCCGCAACACTTCGTGGTGCTGCACCCCATTTTCTGCACTTTCTCCGTACTAGACTGCCGAGTGTTTCGCAGCGCAATTATTGAACTGCCCGTTAGAGGATTCCTGGTCCTGAGTGCTTGGAGTGTCTTGAGTGGTTAGGCCCACTGTGCTGGCCGCACTCCCTGCCCCGAGGCTGTAGTCGGCCATGGCCGCCGATCCGCCTCGGCGTCACTGATGTAGTGTACAGGAGAAGTGATTTTAAAAGTTTGGGGGGCTTCCCCCTCTAGCAGGCTGCTAGCAGGGAGGCTGCCTGCGGGAGAAGAAGAAGAAGAAGAAAGATAAAAGTCGTCTGCAAGCTGCCGAAGCATCTCGGCCCATTCATCACACTGTAACGTGCATTATCGTGTCAAGCACGAGTTTTCGATCTGATGGACTGTGGAGCTGATGCCACGCCGAGGAGATTCCGATCCGAGCGACGCACTCTGCGAAGACCATCGACCTAGGCAAGGCTGCATCAGCAGCTGCTGCGGAGATCTCGCATAAATTTAGTCGAATCGGCGACACGTTGAGCGACTTTTCGAGGGAAGCGGAAGCTCTACGAAAATGAACTCCACTGAAATGACGTTGGTTATCTAACTTACACAAGACTTACACACTGAAAATTGAATGGAAAGACTTTGGGCCCAAATATGGCGAGACAAGAAGTCTCGCTAAATTTTGATCAGACCTGGAAGAGCGTGTGACGCCACCAATGGATTGCTCTCCAAACGAGGAATCCATTGGTGGGGTCACACGTTGGATTCTACTCCCACTTAGCGACTCTGGAGATAAAAACGCGTCTAGAATTTTGGCCGCCTCAACGGTCTTCTGACCCACTGTGCGTCCCCACTCCGCCTCCATTCTGTGTCTTCTGTGCCGCTGCAATGGACCCCTCAAGCACCGCTCGGCTCGACGGCCGCTGCTGGCGCTGCTCCGCTCCCGGCCTTTGGAATGCAACTCCAGGCATACCGACAACAGTAGACTCATTCCGAGAGTCGTGTTCGTCGCTCTGTCTCTCTCGCGCTCGTGCGGTACGCCCCACGGGTGCGAGAGAGACAGAGCGACGACCCTCAGTCTGCTGGCCTGTCCGCGCGCCGCGCGAGCTGCGATGGGATAAACATGAGGAAGGGAGGCGCGCCGAGCGAAGTACACGCCGCGGCAACAGTCGCGCCAGCAGCCTCCAGGTGTGGTGGTTCCTCGTGGGTTGTCGCGCTGGAAAGCCCCGCGCCGCGCATTGTTGTTCTTTCCGGGAAAGGCCAAGATTTTAAAGAGTCGGCCGGTCATGATTGTACTTCCCCTTTAATTGTGTACTCGGCAAAAAAAAAAAAAAAAAAAAAAAAAAAACTGTAGAAATAAACTCTTGAGGAAAATTAGTGGCTCGTAAAGTTGAGCCTGTTTGCCATGTTTGACTGTCTTTCTGAAATTCCCCGGAGCACGGAACAGCTGGAGGGGTACAGAGCTGCGCGCCTGCCGTCGGAAACCTGTTGAAGTTTTGGTCGATGCCTTCGGCTGACTTCAGTTTGGTTCCGTTGCTGTTTATAGCCAGTTTGTATACTTAGCTAGGGTATATATTAATAGATGTATATGAAGCAGATATGAAGGCGGGATCGGAGGAGGGGGGGGGGGCAGTGATCCTAAAGCTGTGGCAGTGCGGCGCGGCCTCTGTACTCCACCAACACAAAGCTAAAAGAGGGCCTTTATGCCTTTCGCGCCCCCCCCCCCCACTTTTTTCACCCTCCGCCCCTTGTTTTCGCTCTTTACAAGTGCTCTCTGGAACTCGGCGACTCTGCTTTTGTTGTTTGAGATGATGTTATTTACGTGCCTCGCATTCGGTTAATCTGCCGCGCCAGGCCGAGGGCTGCCCTCTTTTTCGACCGCGCTCTCGCACAGTGGACCAGAAGACCGGCGCAGGCGGCCGAAAATCTAGACGCGTTTGGAGCTGATGATTGCTAAATACTAGGACTCGAACCGAACGTGTGACCCCGTCGTTCGGAACGGGGAGCAATCCCTTGGTGGGTCACACGTTCGGTTCAAGGCCCACGCTGGAGCTCCGGGATCGCCTCCACCGGTCTTCTGGCCCACTGCGTCTCGGCCGCCGGACTCGGCTCGCCCACGGCGGCACCTATTCTGTTGCTAAATCTGGCAGGCGGCGGCGGCAACAGCAGCCAGGCGCGGCGCGGCGTCGCTGGGCGGCTGAGGCTTACACACAAAGGCGTCTCCGCTCCGGGCGTCTGCCGCGTCTCGCCTCGTCTCTCCGTCTCTCTCGCACCGCCACGGCAGTTGCCATGAGTGCCGACGCACAGTGGGCCAGAAGACCGGCGGAGGCGGTCGAAATCCCGGACGGGTTTTGAGCTTCAGAGTCGCTAAATGGTACTCGAAACGAACGCGCGACCCCACCGATGGACTGCTCTCCGAACGAGGAATCCGTTGGCGGGGTCACACGTTCAATTCGAGTACCATTTAGCGACTCTGGAGCTCAAAACGCGTCTAGAGTTTGGGCCGCCCGCGCCGGTCTTCTGGCCCACTGTGCGGCGCTCCGCTGGGTTGGCCTCGAAGGTACACTCGGCCTGTGGCCTCATAAGCGTATCACTTGGCACGCCCTTTGCAGGTCGCCCCCTGGCGGATCCCATTTCAGAGGCGCGGCGCCGCGGGGCCGCATCAGCGAGGGATCCTTATCTCGCACACGCGCGCAGAAAGAAATCATTTTCGGATCTGTGTCAACCCCGCCGTGGTGCTCCCTGCTCCGGGAGCTCCTCTTCGGTCCCCGCCGCCGCCGCGGAGTAGTGGATAGCGCGGTGGTTGCTGGCGGCACGCCGGGCTCGGGTTCGACTCCCCTCGCCACTGCTTGCCGGTTTTAGCAGATAATACATTCCATATACAGTACTTGGTGCATGGGCTATAGCGCCTCGTGGCTGCGCTGCGCTGGAGCTCTAGAGTCGCTAAACAGGAATCGAACCGAACGTGTGACCTCGTTCGGAGAGCAATCCATATGGTGGGGTCACACGTTCGGTTCGAGGTCCGTTTAGCGACCTCAAAACGCGTCCGGGATTTTGGCCTCCTCCACCGGTCTTCTGGCCCACTGTGCAGCGGTGCGCCGGCGCGGCGGCGTCTGCTGAGGGGCTCCCGGGGGCTCCCCGCGATGCTTATGGCTTCCGGGTCGAGGCGAGGCGAGGCCTGGCCATCGCCGAGAGGGACCGCCAGGGAAGGGCTGCGGCCGGGCATCACCTTATCAGCGGCCGCCCATCGGACAGGCTAACGAGCACGCCGCGCACGCAGGCAGCGGAGGGGGAGGGGAAGAAGAAGAAGAAGAAGACATTATTGACGTTTGGTTTGTGTTTATTTCAATAGTGACAGGTGCAAGTATACTACGTGAAAAATATTCAAGCTGAGGTCCTGATTAGCCGAGGCTTGTCACCAGACCGGTCATGATCGATCAAATTGTTTTACAGATTTCTTCTTTCTTCCCCCTCCCTCTTACAAGCAGAAGAAGAAGAAGAAGAAGAAGAAGAGAGGGGATGGAGGAGGAGAAAAGCTCCGGCGGTGACGGCGCGCGCACCTGGCCGTGTAAACGCTCGTCACTGTGGCCCGCGAAGCGTGAATCGGTTGATAAGCGCGCGACTCCTTTATGGCCGCACGGCAGGCCGTCCGTCCAGCCGCGCCCTGCCGCGCCGCCGCTGTGTCTTCGGTTTCCGATAGCCAGATAGAGAACGCCCCGCCGCCGGACGTTGGGGGTGGGGTGGGGGGGGGAGACAAATGGCGGCGGCAGAAAGAATAAACCCGCGAGGGATATGGGAATTGATTTGAAGGGTGCTTGCTGCCTGCATGCCGTTGCCGCGAACGAGAAGCCGGTGCTGGGGCTGCCGGGCGAGTGAGTTAGAGTGAGTCCCACTGGAGGATGAGCTCCCGGCGTCGCGGCGCTCTGTGGCGTGGGAAGTGAATTAGCCAATCGGTATGTGAACTTCGCACATTTCCGCACACACTAAATTCTTATGCACTTTTTTGTTCATAAAATACGCATTATTTTTCACATGCGTTGTTTATGCATAATATTATACAAAAGCTTACGCATGTGCAAAATAACGCGTCACTATGTATAAAAAAAGTACATAAGGATTTAGTGTGCAGCCAATGAATTTCAGGTAAAATTCATAAATTTAAATTTTTGCGCGTTAATTTTTCCACGCTCATTTCTCCTTGGCGGGCGACTTTTCTCTCGGCTTCCCTCCCTTCCCCAGCGGCGGCAGGTCAGGGCTCTCACTGATACACATCCCCGCGCTTCTGTCCCCCCCCCCCCAACTTTAAGGCATTGAGTGAAAAATATAGTGGCCATTTGTTTTGATCAGCGGCGGCCGGGCAGTGGCTGGCCGAGGCTGGCCGCGAACCGCAGCGCGACTACGGAGAGAGAGAGAGAGAGAGAGAGGGAGAGAGAGAGAGAGAGAAAAGGCGGAGGAGGAGGAGTGCGCGTCCCCTCCCCAAGGTTGTGGCGGCGCCTAAAAATTAGGCCAAACGTCTCACCTTTCCCCCTGTAAGTAGTGTAAGTAGGCTACTCTTGCTACCCCCCTTTTCGGACACCGTCTCTGGATCCGCCCTCGACGTGCCGGGCGTGGAAGGCAGGTCGGGGCCGCGGTTCGCGCCCGTCAACCGCACTGCTGTGCTCGCTGTGTTTTTACACGTCGCCGCACCCGCGCAGCCTGGACCACGCACACACACACACACACACACAGGGAGACGAGGCGTCGAGTCGTAATGCGAAAAACATTAAGCCCGGTCCCGGTGGCCAGCCGTGTTTAAGGCGGAGCACTATCTCCCGGCGCACCGGCCGCAGCCCCGCCAGCAGTGCGCCGGGTCGCACAGTGGGCCAGAGGACCGGCGGAGGCGGTCAACACTCTGGACGCGTTTTGAGCTCCAGAGACGCCTAGCAGGACTCGAACCGAACGTGTGACCTCACCAATAGGTTGCTCGTTCGGAGCGCAATCCATCGGTGGGGCCACACGTTCGCTTCGCGTCCCATTTAGCGACTCTGGGGCTCATAACGCGTTTAGAATTTTGGTCGGCGCCCGTCTTCTGGCCCACTGTGGCACGGTGGGCAAAGCCCCCAGGGTCCATTCGTAATAATAGGGCGGCATAAACCCCGGGCTACGTAAGACGGCGACGACGACTGCTTGCCTTGGTCGGCGCCGCGCCACAGGATTTTCGTTGCGCCAGCCGGGCAGGCCGGCAGCCAGCCAGGCAGCCAGCCAGCCAGCCCAAAGGGGGAGCGTCCGAGACGCTGCGAAGCAGGCAAGGCAGCGGCGGCGGCGACCAGCGAGATCCACCGGCGGAGCCCCAAATATGTCGTGACGAGGCTTAAACGCTTGAACAGTGACACTGCGAGCGCGGCGGCGGCGTCAGTCCCAGGCCTCGCGGGGTGTGTGGCGTCACGCCTTCTGGCCCACTGTGGGCGGGCAGAGCAGAGGGCGGCCCGCCAGCATCGCCCAATAAATCTCCGGTGAGTAAATCATAAAGTTGTCGCACGCATGCATCACAAGACATTATGCGCGCGACACGCGAAACAGCAAACGGACTGCTGTACACTGCGCAGTGCAGCGCCGTGCGCACCGGCCGGGAGCGGCGGCAGAATCATGGCCCTGGGGGCGTCAAATGTTGTAGCGGCTGTAAAACAAAGATCCCGCGGTGTGTGTGTGTGTGTGTGTGTGTGTGTGTGTGTGTGTGTGTGTGTGTGTGTGTGTGGCGGGCATGATCACGGAGGAGGGTCGCCGCACGCTTTCACGTTCCCGACCTGATTGCCCCCCCCCCTCCTCTCCTTCCCCCTCCACCTGTTACCGGAAGAATGGCGTGCGGGCGATATGACGTCACGTGTGCCCTCAACGACAGCGGGGACCGCACGACTCGATCGAGGAGCCTTTGCTTTGAAGAGCTGCTATACCGGCGGTGTCTCGGCCGCCCCCAGACCCCCGCGGTGCTGGCCGCCCACCCCGCGGCGTGCTGCGGCCTCAGGGGACCTGGCAGCCCTGGCAGCCCTGACCGGCAGGCACGCACGAAGAGACACCAGTGTCGAAAAACTTCGATGAGTTGGTATTGGACGCCCTGGTATCGCGAAACATCATACAGCAACAGTGTTGCGTATTTACGTTTTACTTTGTTTCCGCGTCATTTAAATTTTACTTCGCGTTTCTGTTATTTAAATTTTACTTTGTTTCGGATTTCACTTTGTTTCGGATTTTACTTTGTTTCGAAATTTACTTTGTTTCTGTTTTTTGAGTTTGCTTCCGCCACTGTTTGTTCTCAGTGCAGGCCCTCCCTCCACTTAGCAGGGAATCCCCGAACCGTTCCGCGGGTGCGATCAGTCAGCAGGTTTTGCGTAAATAGTGCAGGCGTGCTGTGCTGCCGCGGTGGTGCCTGCCTACCTGCCTTCCTGCTTGTCCATCCGACGTGGCAGCCTAACACTTGGCGCCAATTCCCCGCTGTTTTTCTTTCCGTTTTACACCTCCCTCATTCCCTGGCCGCGAGGGGCCGGGCCCGGCCGGGCCGCCGCTCCAACCTGAGTGGCCGAGCAGCCGAGCAGGCGATGGTCCCCGTGGGGCTGCGGGGCTGCGGGGCTGCGGGGCCAGGCTGGCCGCCGCGCCAAGGCCAGCCTGCGCTTTGAGCCGCCGCCGTGGCCGACGCGTCCGGGGCACAGTGGGCCAGAAGACCGGTGGAGGCGGTCAAAACCCCGGACGCGTTTTGACCTCCAGAGTCGCTAAATGGGATTCGAAACTCGAAGCGAACGTGTGTGTGACCTCACCAATGGATTGCTCCCCGCGCGAAGAATCCATCGGTGGGGTCACACGGTCGGTTCAAGTGCTCTGGAGCTCAAAACGCGTCCCGAGTTTTGACCGTCTCCACCTGTCTTTTGGCCCACTGTGCAATGCTTCCAGAGGGGTGGGACTGGTCCCGGTTGCAGGGAGACTCCCTGGGAGTGCTCAGTGAGACTCAGTGGCCGAAACGACGTCACATCGGCAGCCAACGGCCCCCACGATGGCCGTACAATCAGGGTGGCGAGGCGCGGCGTGGCGTGGCGGGGCGCGGCGGGGCGTGGCGGGGCGTGGCGGGGCGTGGCGAGGTGCGGCCAGCGGGGACTCTTCTTGTGCCCCGCCCCCTCCAAACATGCCCGGCCAGCGCCCGCACCATGCCCGCGCCTGTATCCACTTCATTCGCTCCGATGCACTCGACATCGTTTACTGTATACATTGAAAAAAAAAAGTACGAAAGAAAAAGGCGCAAAAAAAAGAAAAAAAAAGAAATGGTCCGCTTTGTACGCGGGTGACTTCGATGAGCCCCAAAATAACGCCCCCGCCGCGCTTTGACGCTGAAGGCAGAGATGAAGGGAGGCAGGCCCCACCCAGCGGAGAGAGAGAGAGAGAGAGAGAGAGAGAGAGAGAGAGAGAGAGAGAGAGAGAGAGAGAGAGAGAGAGAGAGAGAGAGAGAGAGAGAGAGAGAGAGAGAGAGAGAGAGAGAGAGAGAGAGAGAGAGAGAGAGGGTGAGGGAGAGGGAGAAGGCTGTAACGGCGGCGGACTGGGCCGGCCGCGTGAATGGCCATTAGTCGAGCTTAACGGAATTCCACGCGAGAAATGTAGCCTGAGAAGTTTGCGCTGGCTCGGCACTCGCCAGCTCCCCCCCCCCCTCCCCCTTGCTGCTGCACCCCGCCCCGCTCCATGTAGCGTGGAATGTCAAAACGGAGAACCAGAAAATGCGGAATGACACATAAATCGTCTCTGCGGGATCCGCACGGCCGGGCCGAGCGGGGCGCCCCTCCGACTCAACAAAATCCGGCATAATGTTTGGCCGGGTCATTCGAAATCAAAGCCGCTCGCCGCCATGTCCTTGGCGCCCCGGCCCGCCCCGCCCCGGCCCGCCCCGCCCCGGCCCGGCCCGCCCCGCCCCGCCCCGCCCCGCCCCAGACGATTACGGCCCGGGCCTTCTCCGCGCCCGGGGCTGCCACGGCCGAAAACAATAGCAAAGCCGTGGGAGTTGAGTTATTTTGCCAAGTGAAAACATGCACGGCAAGTTTGCAGCCGAGAGGCAAAGTGCTCCCGGAGCGAAGCGCTGCTGGGATGGATGGAGAGCTGCTGCAGGCAGAGGGAGTACTCACTGACGCTGCACGCACACACACACACACACACCTTAGGGCGCGGCTATCGTCCGCGCCATCCCCCGCCACGGCCACATTGCTGGGTGTTCGCCACAGCGACAGCCTGCCCGCAGGAAGAGGCCCACTGGAGACGTGTTCGGCGCCAGCAGCAGCGATTCGCCGAACTCCGACAACTTTTCCTTTCAACAAAGTTGATTTTCTGATGGATTGTACACGTCGCTGCCGTGATCGCTGCTCCGCCCCCCCCCCCCCCCCCCCCCGCCCCCCCCCCCCCCCCCCTCTCTCTCTCTCTCTCTCTCTCTCTCTCTCTCTCTCTCTCTCTCTCTCTCTCTCTCTCTCTCTCTCTCTCTCTCTCTCACACACACACACACAGCGCGGCACGCGTATTCTCGGAAAGGGGAGGAATCCTGTATTTCTCCATTTATTTGTGTGTTTGTGCGCCGAGGGGCGGCCGCCGCCTTGCTAGGCCCGCCCAGCCGACTGAGAAATAGGAAGTAAGACACACACATGACGCGGGCGGCTTATTGACTGAGACTCCGGGAAAGATTCCCTTGCCGTCTAATAACGCACTCGGCTCTGGAACCGGAACCAGGTCTGGGCGAATGCCCGCGGCGACATGGCCAGGCTACGGCTGCTCAAGGAATGCAAGCGTTCCGCGTGCGCAGAATCGTCTTTTACTTCGTCGCTATATTTTTTGTCGTTTCTGAACGGACGGTTTTCGCCCTTGTGGAATCCTGTTTAGCGTCTATAGAATTTTGGCCTGCGCCGGTGTTCTGGCCCACTGTGCGGCGGTAAAAGTTATGTTAACCCGCTCCGTGGGGTCTGCACGGCGCCACGCCCCTTGATTGCGCGTGAGTGTGTATGCCGGACTCGCACAGCGTGCTGGCCGCTGGCCCACTGGCCGGACCGGACCGACCATAAATACTCCCTTTATTATCGCCTCAATATTTCGGCCATAAGCGAGCGGCCCTCGTCGGCAGGAGAAGCCCGAGCAGGCTCGGGACCACCGGACGAGGGATGCGACGCACAGTGGGCCAGAAGTCTAGAAGACCGGTGGGGGCGGACAAAATCTCGGACGAGTTTTGAGCTCCAGAGTCGCCAAATGGGACTCGAAGCAAACGTGTGACCCCACCAATGGATTGCTCGTTCGGAGAGCAATCCGTTGGTGGGGGTCACACGTTTGCTTCGAGTCCCATTTAGCGACTCTGGAGCTCAAAACGCGTCTAGACTTTTGACCGCCTCCACTGGCCCACTGTGCCCTGATTGCCCTTCTCTCCGTTTGAGCGCCTCGGAAAGCGCCTCAAAAGCGCGCGCTTTTTCAAGCGCCGCGAGTTTGACAAAGCTCACTCTGCGACGCCACTTGGCTTCGTTACCTTACAATGCCGTCACCAAACTGCCAGCGCCAGCAGCCGGCGCGCGCGAGCGAGATAAAAAAAAAGGGAGAAGGGGGCAGAGAGAGAGAGAGAGAGAGAGAGAGAGAGAGAGAGAGAGAGAGAGAGAGAGAGAGAGAGAGAGACAGAGAGAGAGAGAGAGAGAGAGACAGAGAGAGAGAGAGAGAGCGAGAGAGAGAGAGCGAGAGAGAGGGGAAGGAATGGGCGTCGCCTTTTTCCATTGGCTGGAAAATGGCCGTCATTCATACCGGGACGCAAGTCAGCCAAAGTGTCCCAGCGTTAATTCCGTCTCCGGGATCCCTGCTGCACGGTGGGCCAGAAGACCAGCCAAGGCGGAAAAATCTGTCGACGCGTTTGGAGCTCCAGAGTCGCTGAAGAGGACTCCACCAATGGATTACTCGTTCGGATTGCACACTGTGCACTGCACAGCCAGAGCCGACGAGGGGGGCACGGGGGGTCCATTGCGAAACAGCATCGGCCGGGCGGACGGACGGACAGGCAGACAGACAGGGATCTGAGGTCCACCATATTGCCTGGCGGGGCGGCGAGAACATCGCAGGCCAAATGTAGCGTGGCCTGGCGCGGCGTGTGCAGGACATTGAGCCAATAGGCTTCACGGGGCCTATCCCCACATCACTGCTGGCCTTGGCGGCTCGCCCTCCACTTGCCCGGCAGCCCACTGTGCGCTGCCCCGTGCGGGGCGCCCTCCGGCCGGCCGAGTGGAGCCCCACGGAATGAGTTGGGGTCGTCCCGGCCCACTGTGTGCCAAGAAGGCCGTCACTCTGTCAGGCCGGCTTCTCGCTTGGACACAATGGCCGCGCCGCTTACAAGTACAAGGCACTGGAGAGTTTCACGCATACCGACTGCGGATCTCAAGATCCTACGGAGCCTTTCATTCGTAATACAAACAAAAAGCTTAGTATTATAGGGGGGGGGGGGGCGCTCGGCGTCACTGCCGTGACTCCGGCTGTTGACAGGCCGCGTTACAGTAAAAAGAAAGTCGCTCCGAAGGGATTCGAACCCCGGCAGACTGCGCGCTGCTGGCCGGGCACTCGCGGAGGGGAGCTGAGAGCCCCGCTTAGCCGTTCGCCACCTTCTATTCCTCCCGGCGGACAGAGCCACAGTGGGCCGGAAGGCCAGCGCAGGCGGACAAAACTCTTGACGCGTTTCGTGCTCCAGAGTCGCTTAACAAATCAAACGTGTGACCGTGTGACCCCACCAATGGATTCCTCTTTCGGGAGAGCAATCCATTGGTCACACGTTCGGTTTGAGTCCTTTTTAGCGGATCTATGGAGCTCAAAAACCGTGCGGGATTTTGACCGCCTCCGACCGATCTTCTGGCCCACAGTGCGAACGGGTCTTGCAGTGTCCCTGCTGCTGGGCGGCGTGGCTTCGGACGGTGTCCCGGTCAAGCAGGCCCGGATCACGATGGCGTGGTCCTTGTCCTTCGGTCACCGTCCTGCCCCGCGGCGCGTGTTTTCCTTTGTCCACGGCCGTGCTGTCGCGCTACCACACGCCACTGGAAGCCCCATATTCTTGAGGACCTTCAAAGCCCCCAGCAGCTCTCCTCACACAGGTGTGGCGCAGGGAAGCTATGGCCGTACGTTGATCCTGTTGACGCCACGGTGTCGTCGTTCTTTGAAAATAACAACACGGCAGTGCCGGCTCGAGTATTTGTTGGGAGTGGAGGCCTCGCCAGGCCTCGCCAGGCCTCACCCGCCCCGCCGCCGCCCGGCACCACGACGGCGCCCCCAGGGCCTCGGGACGCGGCCTCGACGGGGGCCTCTGTCATCCACCCTAATGAGATGCCCCTCGTGCAGCGAGCGGCGAGGCCGTGGCGAGGCCGTGGTGGTGGAGGTGGCATGGCTCCGCCAGCTCCAGGCAGCAGCCAGGCAGCAGCCAGGCACAGACGGGAGGGAAAACAAGGACAAAGGAACCAAGAGTCATCGTTGCAAGGACCTCCTCGGCTCATGTCCTCGGGGATTGAGGCTGGCAGGTTGGCCAACGCCACCGCGAGGGCGCGGGGACAAGCAGGGCGAACAACTCCAGGGGGTCCACCGTAAGAACCGCTGTCGGGATAGCTCCCCCGGACACGAAGCTGCTCCGTGTGACCCCACCAATGGATTGCTCTCTGAACGAGGAATCCATTGGTGGGGTCGCGCGTTCTGTTCGAGTGCTGTTTAGCGACTCCGGAGTTCAGAACGCGTCTTGAGTTTTGGCCACCTGCACCGGTCTTCTGGCCCTTTGTGCAGTGGTTCCGAAAAGTCGCATAGTCGCTCTTTCTCTCTAATTGGGCGCCTCGCAGGGGGTGGCAGAGACAGACGTCGTCACACGTCTCAAACCGATCTCGAAACACAACAGCAGGATTCGAATCCGATTCCGGAAGCATGGGGGAGAAAAAACTAACTACCCGAACTCCGGACAAACTGGGCCACCGACTAATTGTCCGACAAAAGCCAAGTTGGACACTTTGCGGAAAACTCTCGCCGTGCTTCTTTTTTTCTGGCAGTGTGCTTTGGCGCGCTTTCGGCTTGCGGGACGGCAAGTGGGACTCGAGATGGTCAAACCGCGTCGGGGCCTTCCTTACGGTTATGCCTATAGCCCCGTGACGTAACGGTCTCTATTAGGGCCGCCCCCGCCATCTGCTCAGCCGCTCTGGGCCACGCCACGCCACGCCACGTCCGCGCCGCGCTACGCCACGCCACGCCACGCCACGCCTTAGTCCCTCATCTCTCCTCGTTAAGATCGGGCGGGTCGCTCGGGTCCCTTCTGGTCCTCGCGGACAAGACCATAGCGTGGGTGCCGCCGCCGCCCACGACGAGGTCGCCGCCAACGCACAGTGGGGCCGCTGGTCGCCAATCTTTGGACGCGTTTTGAGCTCCAGAGTCGCTTAATGGGACTCAAAACGAACGTGTGACCCTACCAATGGATTCCTCGTTCGGAGAGCAATCCATATGTCGGGTCACACGTTCCATCGAGTCCCATCTAGCGACTCTAGAGCTCATAACCCGTCCGGGATTTTGCTTTCGTCAGAGTTTTATCCGCCTGCGCCGGCCTTCCGGCCCACTGTGCAATGCCGCTGGCCGGCTAACTAGCAACCAGCAAAAGTAGTATTTCGCTGTTTTCCTCTGAGTGTACCGGCTTTTAGTCAGGTGGAAAGTAAGCCGGTCCTTGTCTGGCTGAGCCGCGGCTGGAGTGAAGCCAGAGCCTCCTCTGGGGCGCCGCAGCGATGGGTGTGAACGCGCCTCTTAGGCCGCAAGCCCCGACTTTGTCGCGTGTGAGTTGGAGATAAGTTAGTTACCTGTATGCGACGTGCTCGTCACTTCTAACCCCCCCGAGCTGCCAACTGCTGGCGTGCCTAGCCAAGCCGCACAGTGGGCTAGAAGACTGGTGGTGGAGAGAGTCAAAATCCCGGACGGGTTTTGAGCTCCAGAGTCACTATATAGGACTCAAACCGAACGTGTGACCCCACCCATAGATTGCTCTCCAAACGAGGAATCCATGGGCGGAGTCACATGTTCAATTCGAGTCTCACAATGCAACACTGGAGCTCAAAACGCGTCTAGTGTTTTTGCCGCCTACGCCGGTCTTCTGGCCCACTGCGCGCCGCCTCCCTCCGCCCTGCCCTGCCACCCAATGTCGCTGTCTCAGGCTTTGCCAAAACCTGTCACGTCATTTCACACGGGGATGCCTCCTAGGCTACCTGCCACAGCCCTGCTGCCACTTTTCCGCTTCCACGCGGTATTTTCACTCTCCCAGCAATGACCAAGAAGGAGAAAGAACAAACTAAATTCTGATAACGCATTTTCCAGAGTTCTGCGGTGAACTATTCCTTTTGTTCGTAGGCCTGTGTGAGTGGTCAGCGTCTTTTTGCTTATCTTGAGAAAAAACAACGAATTTTCCAATCCGCTTTCCCGGGGAGGGTGGGCCGTTTCCTCGGGACTGCCAGTGATTGGGGACAGCGGACCCGGCCAGGCCCAACACCGCCTCGGTCGCTGCGTCCCTCGCTCGCACGGGGCGTCGCCCAGTGGGTCAGAAGAAAGCCCAGGCGGCCAAATCTCTAGACGCGTTTGGAGCTCCACGGTCGCTCAACAGGACCCAAACCAAGCGTGCGACCTCACCCATGGACTGCTTTCAAGACGGGGAATCCACTGGTGGGGTCACACGTTCGGTTCTAGTCCCATTTAGCGACTCTGGAGCTCCAAACGCGCCGAGAGTTTTGGCCGCCTGCGCCGTCTTTAGGCCCACCGTGCGTGGCGCAGGGTGCGAGAGGCGGACCCAGCGGGACCCACTCGAACCGGCCGCCGCGTCCCGGCGCGGCCTTCTAACGACTTGCATAGTACTGTTTTACGGCGCAACTCCGGCGGTAACGGCCGATGCTGGGCGGCGGGGCGGCGGGGCGGCGGCCGGAACGCTCCGAACGACCGACAAATGTCTGTTTCGTGGGTTACTAAGTGCCGGCCGGCCGCCGGGACGCACTTGTGTACGCACCGGGGCGGCCGGGGCGGCCGGTCTGATGCGCCGCCAAATCAGGAGCAGCCCTCTGTTCGGCTGCGGGGCGGCGGCCGAGTATACAAAGCAGCAGCCACGCCAAAGGCGAGTTGTCACAAAGGGCGCCCCGCCCCGTCGGGATTCGAACCCGCGCCCCCATGAAGCTCGCCATGAAAAGCAAGCCGGCGGAGGGGTACTGCGTGACCTTGGCGAGACGGCATTGATTGGAAGTTCGGTACCGCAGCCAGCCGGGTTGCTCAGTGAGAGAGAGAGAGAGAGAGAGAGAGAGAGAGAGAGAGAGAGAGAGAGAGAGAGAGAGAGAGAGAGAGAGAGAGAGAGAGAGAGAGAGGGGATGACCTTCTCCCCCTCCCCCTTTTTCCACCGGAAAGTTTTATCATTTTCCAAGGGGCGGTGCGCTGCAAAACAAGCCAGCAGGGCAGCGCCGCCGCCTCCGAAATTGAAACGTTAAAAAAATTGTCTTGCGGGGCGGAGTAGTTTTGCAGTGGAAGTGGTGGGCGCTGTGGCCAGTCGCCGCGGGAAGCACTTGCATGCCGCGAACCAGGTGAGCGAAAGAGGACAAGTGGCGGCGGCACTGCATGGCGGCAGCTCGTCGGAGCACAGTAGTCGTCGCCCGGAATTACGTAACAAAATTTGGGGCACTTTGACGGCGGCCTTCCTGCTGCGCGCTCCAAGAACAGGGCTGCATTGTTGGCGGCGAAATGCGGCGGCGTGGCGGAGGCCGTGGCGCACAGCGGGTCAGAGGACCTGTGCACACGGCCGAAACTCAAGACGCGTTTGGAGCTACAGAGTCGCTAAATGGGGCTCGAACCGAACGTGTGACCCCAGCAGTGGGTTCCTCGTTCGGAGAGCATTCCATTGGTGGGATCACTCGTTCGGTTTGAGTCGTATTTAGCGACTCTAGAGCTCAAAACGCGTCCGGGATTTTGACCGCCTCCACCGGTCTTCTGGCCCACTGTGGGCCGCGGCGTGGCCGGGGCAGGAAGGCACTATTTCCCCTCTTTTATTAGCCCGGCTCTTCCCCGCCGGGCAGCGCAGCTGAAACATTCTGCGAATCCGAGGTCGTCTGAGGCCAACTTCGCGTGTACCTGAAAAAAAAAGGCAGGAAAAATTGGTGTTTTTAAAAAAGAAAAATGTACCGGAGTTGCCGCCGGGGTTCACCCGTGATGGTCGGCACGGGGAAAAAAAGGAGAGCGAGCGAGACGGCAACTGGGAGACCATAGAGCGCGGGAAGAGAGGAATTATGGCAGCGCGTGTGGCAAGGCCGGCCGAGCCAATGCTGTCTCATTACAGGCATCTTCCAAGACCTCGGGATTGCGTAAATTAAATTTATCTGAAATTAACCCTCCGAGACTGCGCTACGCGGGAAGCGGGCGGCGGGGCGCGGGAAATTTATCAAGTCCGTCCGGACCCGCCCCGCGCCGCCCAGTGGGCCCCCGCACCCCGCCCCGCCGCGCCCCCTACCGGCCGTTAATATTTTTCCCGGAAAGAAGCAAGTGGCCGCCTCATCCCGACAAAAGCCACGGCCTCGGACATGAAAGCGGGGCGGAAGACGCGCGGCGCGCAGCCCGGCCCCCGGCCTCGGCTCTCGGCCCGGCCTCGGACACGGACCGACACGCCCTCGCAATATAATTGCCCCGCCTTGCACTGTTATTCAAAGAATGTGACGTCATATTCGTTTGGATGTGAATTCTGTCACGTTCGTTTGAATACGATGTCACATTTGTTTGAACGTGACACGGCCGTTAAAGTAGAGTGTCGCACTCGTTTGCACGTGCGTCAACAAAACCGATCCACCGACGATGCGCGGGGCCTATAACGTTGAAATAGCGTTGAAATTTCGTTGAGATAACGTGATTTAACTTGAAATGACTTGAAATAACGTGAAATAACTTGAAATAACGCTGAAATAACAGGAAATAACGTTGAAAAATAAAGAACCTTGAAGTGACGTGAATTAACGTGAAATAATTTGAATTTGAAATAACGGTGTACAAAATTTTTCGAAGTTGTTTGCCCCCCGGGCCTCGGCGATATGAAACTGCCTGAGGTAAGGGGCGGCCGGGACTCGAACCCATGACCAGAGCACTGGAGGCTGCTCCGTCTTCCCGGTGGCCGGGCCGCGCGGCCCTGGAACAAGGGAAGGGGACCGTCCCTCCGACCACCACCACCACCACCCCCCACACCTTTTCGGTCGGTCGTCGGTTCAAAACCATCCAGCGGTCATCCAAAAAAATTTCGTCTCGTCTTTTTTTTGCCATTGCGGAGCACGGGCCGGTCCTTTGCGCCGCAGCCCTGAATCAAGGAAGATTGAGGTGAGCCGGTACCTCCCTTCCCCCTCCCCCTCGCCCCCGCCACTCACGTTCACGCCGACATCAAAGGGTGTCCGGTTGCCGAGCAGGCCGCGGCCCCCGCGCTCTCTGCCGGAGGAAGGCCATATGCTCCAGATACTTTCCACCACCTGGGCCGACGCACAATGGGCCAGAAGACCGGCGGAAGCGGCTAAAACTCCAGACGCGTCTTGAGCTCTAGAGTCGCTTAGTGGGACTCGAACTGAGCGTGTGACCAATCGATTGCGAGGAATCCATCGGTGGGGTCACACGTTCGGTTCATGTCCTGTTCAGCGACTCCGGAGCTCGAAACGCGTCTGGGTTTCGGCCACCTGCGCCGCATCTTCTGGCCCACTGTGCGACGGCTGGCGTGCGGGCCGCCGCGACAACGTAACAGCCGGCAACAGGCGCTACGCAGTTCGTGAACGCCTTGGTATGAGCTACTTTGCTGGTTTTATCTTTCAATTGGTTTGTATTTGTGTTCCAGAGTCGTCCGAGTCCACTTCAAGTGAGAGGCCCTGGAACACAGCGTTTTATCCATCTTCACTCACACTTCTAATAAATTTATACTATGTTTACTCTTATAATTGACGCTATGTTACTTTTGCAATGTTGTTAATTTACTATTGCATTCTACTAAAACTAAACTGTCGCTACCCTTATTAACTCTGTAATTGTTTTAATTGTTTTCTCTCAGAAGCTCCAGGTATGAATGTTTTTCTTAATGTATTCCTGTTTATTTTCTGTCAAACCAACAACATGGAAAAATAATTATGATGCAATAAAATGCTTTTAATACTGAAAATAAGTGGAGCAGCGGCGCGGGTCGTCCGCGCGGTCGGTCGGCGGCGGGGAGGGGGCCTCGCCTGGCGCTGTTGATCATCCCCTGCCCGGCCGCCCCGCCCCGCCCCGCCCCGCCCCGCCCCGCCCCGCCCCACCCCGCCCCGCCCCGCCCCGCCCCGCCCGGCCAGACTGGTTTGCTTGGGTACTTACTTGTGGCAGGCCATTAAATATGGAACGTGAAACTTGAGGTCTGGTTACCTTCGTCCGCGCCTCCGCCTCGGCTCTCTCGCGCGAGCGCTCGCAGACCCTGCCTCCAGGAGCAGGGCCTCAGCAGGGCCTCCAGCGCACAGTGGGCCAGAAGGCCGGTGCAGGTGGCCGAAACTCTAGACGTGTTTTGAGCTCCAGAGTCGCTAGATGGGACTCGAACCGAACGTGTGACCCCACCAATGGATTCCTCGTTCGGATTTCAACAAATTTAAAAAAAAAATCAAGAAACTTTGTAAAACGTACACAAAAATTTTGAGTTGCGGCCTGCTTGGGGAGAGTAGTCTATGTGGAGGCCCCAGCCCGGCCGGTCGCTTCCACGCATTCCAATTACTATTATTTCTGCCGCCGGTCCCAGCCCCGCCCTCTCCGATATGAATATCTGTCCGGGTCCGAGGGGCCGGGGGGCCGGGGGGGAAGGGGGGGGGTGCCCACGACGGAGTGACCGAGTGGCGCGGCACGCGGCGCATGTTTGCGGCAAATATACGGAGGGCCCACGGCGGCCCGGCTGTGTTGATGATGCCTTTGATCGTTGGTCCAGATGCGGCGGGCGGCGTCGCTCAGCAGCGCTCCCCGCGGCCGCCCCACACAAAGGCTGCCGCAGCACAGTGGGCCAGAAGACCAGTGGAGGCGCTGGCTCAAAATCCCGGGCGCGTGTGTAGCCCCAGAGTCGCTAAATAGGACTCGAACCGAACGTGCGACCCGACCAATGGATTGATCTCCGAACGAGGAATCCATTGGTGGGGTCACTCAATAGTCCTCTGTAGCGACTCTGGATATCAAAACGCGTCTAGAGTTTTAGCCGCCTGCGCCGGTCTTCTGGCCCACTGTGCGCATGGCAGGGCATGGGAAGGAGAAGGCCAAGTAGTGGGTTAGTCTGGTGCCCGGCGGGCCTTCATGTCACTGTCGCCACCCTCACAAGCGCGCACACGCACACGCACAACCACACGCACACGCACGCACACGCACATACACACGCTGCTTTGCTAAATGACTCTTTGATTGCTCCGAAAATCCTCCTTGATGCGGCAAGCGGGAGAGTAACTCTCGCACGTGTCCGTGCGCAGTAGCAAATTGATTTCTAAACGCCCGCGGGGGGGGGGGGGGAGCGGAGCTGCTGGATAACACTGTCGTGGAGGCCGCCGCCTCTGGAGAGAGAGAGAGAGAGAGAGAGAGAGAGAGAGAGAGAGAGGGAGAGAGAGAGAGAGAGATAGAGGGAGAGAGAGAGAGATAGAGGGAGAGAGAGAGAGAGCGTGTGTGTGTGAGTGAGGGCAAGGGACCGTAAGGACCCTGTGGCGGCGGGCGGCGGACCACAGGGAGGTTTGGGTGTGGCTTCGGCACCCGGGAAACATTCTTGCCAACTTACAAGATTTCCGGATGGTACAAGTTTGGGCGGCGGCCGTTGCAGCGCCGCTCCAGGCTCCCAGTGTGCTTCCGACCCGCGGCCAGGCCAGGGGACGGCAGGCCGGCCCACTGTGCTCCCCGAGGGCCGCGTCGCTCCGGCCTCCAAGGGAAACAAAGCATTGGTCGCCCCAACAACACCGTTACTCGACGAACACGACGTCATATTCGTTCGAATGTGAATTTAGTCCGTTTCAATACGATGTCACATTCGTTTGAACGTGACACGGCCGTCAAATTAGGGTGTCACATTCGTCTGAACGTGCGTCATATTCTTTCGAATGACACGTTAAAGCGAATGTGACACAACACTAACCAATAAAAATTTGTCAGTCGGCCGCCTTTCTGCCGGCCAATAGGCGTGACGGGGCCCCCAGCACGTGGCGCGGCGGCGGCCCGCAACCCCCGCACCCCCCACCGCCGCCCCTTGAACCGTCTCTCCGGTTGATTTCCCTTGTCAATTGAGGTCCCGGCCTGTCCCACCCCGTCGCGCCGCGCTCTGTCCTGCTGTTTGTGTTCTCACTCACGGTGTTTTTGTTGGCGATGAGTTGAAGAGGGCCGCCCCACCCCGCCCCGCCCTGCCCCGCCCCGCCCCGCCCTGCCCTGCCCCGCCCCGTTCCGCCACGGCGCTCCTGCTGCCAAAGGTGTTCCTTTTGTCCTGTCCGCTGCATTGGCCAAGGCTTTGGCTCGGGCTCGGCCCAGGCGGCCGCCATGAAGCACAGTGGGCCAGAGGACCCGCGCGGCCGGCTAAAACTGAAGACGCGTTTCGAGCTCCAGAGTCGCTAAACAGGACTCGAACAGCCCGTGCGACCCCACCGATGGATTCCTCGTTCGGAGAGCAATCCGTTGGTGGGGGTCACACGGGCTGTTCGAGTCCCATTCAGCGACTCTGGAGCTCGAAACGCGTCCGGGATTTGGACCGCCTCCACCGGTCCTCTGGCCCACTGTGCGCCGCGGAGGGTGTCCACGATGATGAATGCGCGCCTTCCTCGGAGACGCTGTTGTCCCCGGAGTCCTTGGGGACGCCGGCCGGCCGCCGCACCTCGCCGCCGTGCCGCTGGCGACGACGGCACCCAATCATCGCCGCCCTCCTCGTCTGGCCGAGACAAAACTGCAGCAAAAGGAAAATAATTTTCTGAGATATTGCTCGGCGAATCGTTCGCTGTTGGTCTAATTTTGCTATCGCCTCCTCGAAGTTGAATGAGCAGAGTTGATTCTTATCGTTTCCTCGGAGCGGCGCGTCGTTCAGTCAGTTATTGCATCATTCAGACCTGTTTCGCAGTGTGCCCTAACTCGAAGGACCCCCCAGCACTGGTATTCTACGACTGTCACGTCATGATCGTTAGAATGTGAATCTTGTCGTGACCGAATGTTTGTAAGCGGACGACTAAGCTTGGGTTTGTTGTCCTCTTACAAAGTGTCCGGTTGAAGCAACTGGCTTCTGGTTGTATAAGTAGGTGTCGGATCGGGGATTACCGCTATATCGATTTTAGCCTATCGAGCAGACGGTCCGGTCCATCACCTCGACAATGTGTTTTCCCCCGTGGCGGATCCAGAGTCAGCCAAAGGGGGGCGGCGGCATAGTAGCACTCCTTGCCTACTTACAGGGGCAAAGCGATTGCTTGTTGCCTACCTCTCAAGAGGGGAGCAATTACGATGGCTCCAAAGAACAAAGTCCGATCTCGAAAATGTGACGTCATAACCCTTCACCTCCTCTCACCTGTCGCAGACAGGTAAGAGGCAGGGAGGGGGAGTGACGTCACAATAATTGTCCTTTTTCTCCCCCTCTGGATCCACGCCTGATTACCCGTGCTGTCCCGCGTGGCTGCCGATGGCAGAGCCGCGCCAGTTCGCTCTGCTGACCGCATTAATTCCGCGGCACACCTCCCCGGGGAGGTGTCGTCGGGGTCGTCGGGCGGGGAGGTGTCGTCGGGGTCGTCGGGCGGCGCGGCGGACGGCGCGGCGGGCAGCAGCGACGCGAAGCAGCGCGGACGACAAGCGGCTCATGAATTGGTGACGACCGAGTCAGTCAACATCGCTCGCTGCCTCGCCGCGGCGGCGTCCCTGCACAGTGGGCCAGAAGACCGGTGCTGGCGGCCTTAACTCTAGCGGCGTTTTCAGCTTCAGAGCCGCTAAACAGGACAAAATCGAACGGATGACCCCACTAACGGATTGCTCGTCGAATGTGGAATCGATTGGCGGGGTCACACGTTCGGTTCGAGTCGCAGCGCGACGGACGGCGGTGTCGCGAAAGAAGCTGCGCGGCGCTCTAATCACATCACATCCATTCTGTAGACGCAATCAGTGTGGAGCCAACGAGGACTCCGCGCGCGAATCTGAATGAAGTACCCGCCGCTGCTGTTTTGAATCCGGCCGCCATAGCCAGCCCACTGTTCCGCTCGGCGATCCTTATTTACCGACGCGAACCAAAAAGGAAAAGCGCACCCGTGCCGCGGGTAAACGCTGACGTCCGATTAAGCCCTCATTTGCGTAAAATATTCGCGCGAATCCGTTTAAAGCGGCGCGGCCGTCGCGCGTCGAGGTAAACACGGCGGCCGAGGCCTGCCGAGGCCTGCCGAGGCCTGCCTGGGCGGCACAGATAACAGTCGCAGGGCTTAGGGCCGAGGCCGGGCTGGCGGCGCACCGGGCGAGTGCCGAGGCCGCCAGCGCAAGCCAGCGCCCTAAAGCACTCAAGACAAATGACGGGGCACGGCACGGAGGCAAGGAGTCAAGTGCAGGGTATCTCAGGTAAGCCGGCGGTGGCGCCTCGTCCCGTCCTTACCATTTTTGAGGCGTAAATCCTTGTGTACTGCCGCCGCTGCTGCTGCCGCTGCCGCCGCTGCTGGCGCTGCCGCCGCTGCCGCCGCTGCCGCCGCTGCCGCCGCTGCCGCCGCTGCCGCCGCTGCTGCTGCTGCTGCTGCTGCTGCTGCTGCTGCTGCTGCTGCTGCTGCCGCCGCTGCTGCCGCTGCCGCCGCTGCTGCCGCTGCTGCCGCTGCTGCCGCTGCTGCCGCTGCTGCTGCTGCTGCTGCCGCCGCTGCTGCCGCCGCCTGTAGGCCCGGCCGGGTGGGCCGTGGGTCTGGCCGTGGGGATGTCATGTTCATAAAACACGCCCGCGCCTCCAGGACTGTCCTGCAAAGTGGGGGCCGCGCCGCACAGGTGGCCGAAACACTCGACGCGTTATGATCTCCAGAGCGACGGGGTAAACACTTCAAGAAATCCGTGTACAGAATACTTGGTATTACGCTGTATTACGGTGGTATCACATGTGTATTACGGCATTAAAATGCCAAATTTTGCCACATTTGACCCTAAAATGGTATTTCAATTACGTGTATTACGCGTAATACACTTTTTTTTACAGAGCATTATACGAAAGTGTTTACCCCCTCGTTCCAGAGTATGTAAATAAGACTCGAAGCGATCGTGAGACCCCACCAATGGATTCCTTGTTCGGAAAGCAATCGATAGCTGGGGTCACAGACGACGCTCGGTTTGAGTCCCATTTAGGGACTCTGGAGCTCATAACGCGTCCGGGATTTTGACCGCCTCCCCGCCCACTGTGCGGCGGCGGCGACTGGAAGGGACTGGGGACCACGGCGGTGGTGGCAGTGGTGGTGGTGGGGACCAAACGGCCTCGGCCACGGTCCGGAAAGGCCGCGGCCAGCCAGCGGAACCTCTGTGCGACTGCTTGCAACTGGATTATTCCGTGTCCGAGGCCGGGGGGCTGGGGGGCCGGGGGGGAGGGGGGGGGATCTACCCCGACTCAAACGCCTTGAATCAGTACGGACCCGCGCGGCAAGAAGTAGCAAAGTGTGCGGGCAGGCCTGGGCGGGCCTGGGCGGGCCGACGGCTGGAGATTCGAACCACGCAAGGGCGGCCCCCGCACTGGCCGTCGCGCCGTCCAGACCAATGTGGTCAAAAGGGACCACCGGGGCGGTGAGGCGAGGGGTCGTGTGTAACTTGGCCGACTTCCTGCCTCGAGGTCTTCGAGTCCTGACCCTCGCCGGCGCACAGTGGGCCAGAAGACCGGTGGCGGCGGTCGAAATCCCGAACGCGTTTTGAGCTCCAGGGTCGCTAAATGGGACACGAGCCTAACATGTGACCCCACCGATGGATCGCTCTCCGAAAGAGGAATCCATTGGTGGGGTCACATGTCCGGTTCGAGTCCTGTTTGGCTGCTCTGGAGCAAAAAACGCGTCTACAATTATGACCGCCTGCACCGGTCTGCTGGCCCAGTGTGCGGCGCCGCTTTGCTTCCGCCACTTGCTTCGGCCGGTTCCTCGCAGCCGCTTGCCTGCGCCGCTTGCTTGCGGATTAAGGGCACAGCGAGTCATGCCGGCCGTCCAAGAAGACGAAGAGAGCATCAGTCAAAGGAAATTACTGACAGACCTCTGTAATCTCATTAGGCCGGAAACCTCTTGACGAGCTGCTGCGCGGGCTGAGAGAAGGCAGAGGCGCCATGGGGGAGAGAGAGAGAGAGAGAGAGAGAGAGAGAGAGAGAGAGAGAGAGAGAGAGAGAGAGAGAGAGAGAGAGAGAGAGAGAGAGAGAGAGAGAGAGAGAGAGAGACAGAGAGAGACAGAGAGAGAGAGAGGGCGGTGCAGGCCGCCGTGGGGCGAGGGCGCGGACTAGACACACTTATCATCCTCCAAGCCTACATGGCCTGAGCCGAGGACGCCGCCTGCCAGCCTGACATTGTGGTGGGAGAGCAGGGAGTGCGTGTCGTCATTGCTGCCGGACCTCTTGGTGCCACCCACCGTCAGCCCCAAACTTGGCGCAAAAAAGTAAAAAAAAGGAATAGCCAATTTTATTTTTTTCTTAAAAAAAAAAGAATATATTTTTTTTGTTGACTGGCGGGTATTTGCTGAGGGTGCCCTCCCTTCCGAGCCGCCCAGTCACGTTGCCACTCTCCTCCCCGGCGATTGGCCGACCGGCGCCGGGCACCATTCAATTCGTCGCGATGGCCCTGCCGGCCTCGCCTAGCCTCATCCAGGGCCTCGTCTAGCCTCGTCCCAGGCCTCGCCCGCCCGACCACGCCGCCCATAACGCAGGACTGTGTGTCACGTGCTAACAGAGTGAGGCCATCGGCTTCACCGCCGGGGGAAAAAATGGTGCCCGGGGGGAGTATCGAACCCCGGAACCGCGCGCGGCGGGGACGACAGTAGCACGCTCGGCCAACGCGGCGGTGGTCTAGCCAAGTTGTCAGATTGTTCAGCGTATTTGCCATACATTTTGCCCACTTTCAGGCGTTTTTTCCACCTGGTTGTGAAATGTGTTCAAATTTTGTACAATGTATGTGGGAAGTTATTCCGGAAAGAAGAGTAATTACCTGGCGGCGCGCACGCGGCTCCGAGGGCTCCACCACTCCAGTAATCCTGTGTACGCTTCATTGGTAATCTATGACAATAGGCTACAAATGCTCCCAGCCGGCCAAAATTAGGGAGTTTTTTGAGATTTTAAGTAGGTAATCACTGGTAATCCTGTGCAAACTCCCGACCTGAGTGGTGGGTCCCTCGAGCGGCTCGCCCCACCGCGGGCTGCAGTCCGAAGCACGCGCCTCGGCAGGCGAAAGGCACGTGTGGGCGTGTGGGCGAGTGGGCGTGTGGGCGTGTGGGCGAGTGGGCGAGTGGGCGTGTGGGCGAGTGGGCGTGTGGGCGAGTGGGCCGCTCGGCCGCACTGTGGGCACAGAGAGTCTGGAAGGAACCACCGCCGCGCTCCGCAGTGCATACTCGGGGAATGAAATTAGTTTTGCAAACACCGGCGGACGCGAATTATGGCCGTGGGCCGGGCGTGGTGGCGGCGCGGCGGCGCGGCAGGCTGCTTCCAGACGGCGCGCTCGCCGCTCCGTCTCTCGCGCACTGCGGGGCGTGCCGTGCGGGTGCGAGAGAGACAGACTCCAGCATAGCGGGCGGGCAGCACCGGGCCGGCCGGCCGCGCGCCTAGATTGGATTTGTATTCAAGGTGAAGGCTGAGGGAGTTGTTGACCTGCTCGATGCGCGCCGCCCTCCCGGGCGAGGCCACCGCAGCCTCCACACTCTGCCGCCCCGGCCCTACATTAAACACCGGCCGGTCGACCTGTTGCAGCGCTGAGCGCCCGCCCGGTAGGCAAGCCCGCCGCGCAGCGGTGCCGGCGCGGTGCCTACCCGCCGCCTGGCAGGCGCTCTCTAGTGCATCTGCACCAGACCCTCAAGTCCCCGGTTCTACTTCCAACATTTATTATTTTTCACTGCCTCCACCAGTGCGCTTCAAACCCACAGCAATGCGTAGTGACCAGGTAATAAACGAGTCCCTTGGTGGCTGGAGGTGTAGACGCGTCGGTTTCCCGGTATGAGGATCAGCGGTTCAAATCTTATTACTTCACAACTTTTTTCTTTGATCGCTGCTCATTGTCATGTCAAGAGCCCGCTTCAATCGGCGCCAGACAGGAGCCGTGGCGGCTGAGGGCGTAAAGGCGTCCGCCCCCGACCTTAAGGTCCGGGGCCCGGGGATCGAATCCCCAATTTTCCTTTCATTTTTCGACTGGATTCCTCCCACTGCGACGATCACGAATCACGAAACTCCCAGGACGGTCCTGGAACTGGGTCCGCTGACCCAAACCGAGACGTTTCAGACCTGGGAAAAGCAGGACGCTCGGTCGTACCGTGTAGTGTAGTCAACTCCTCTACCCTGACCGCTCACCACCGAACCAGCTTGTCGGCGCTGATGTTGAAACTGCTCTTGAGCTGCTTGCCGAGAAACCTGGTCCCGAAAAAAATAGTACATATTGCGATCCCGAACCCGGGACCTCTCACATCCCAGCTGCAGCTCTTCACAACTAAAGCCACCAATCTTTAAGGACTGAGTGTAATCGTGCGGAGCTCAAAATGCGTCGATAGTTCTGGCCGCCTGGGCCGGTCTTCTACACCACTGTGCGGGCCTCCTCGCCCTCCTTGGCCTTCTTCTCGCTCGGCTGGGCCGGCCGCTCTGACGGCTTGCTGGCAGCACTTTGGCAGCCCCTTGGCAGACCGTTTGAGACACGCGGGGTCCGGGCGCGGCGAGCCGTTAGCCCGCCTGTAAAGTGTGATTGCCTTTGTGGGCGGGCCGGCGCAGCCGTGTCAGAGACCGCACAGTCCGTCCGCGCCGCCCCGCCGAGTGGCGGTGGGGCTCAGCGTGTCCCCGACGGGGCGTGGCGCGCAACGCAGCAATATACGTCAACATAAACTGCTTTAGAAAATTCGAATGGTCTCCGTGGCGTTGCCAGGGGGGCGGGACTCGGCGTGAGAGGGAGTGAAAGAGAGAGAGAGAGAGAGATAGAGAGAGAGAGAGAGAGAGAGAGAGAGAGAGAGAGAGAGAGAGAGAGAGAGAGAGAGAGAGAGAGAGAGATATGAGGGGAGGAGGGGAGGAGTAATTGACAGCGATAAGCCGCCTGTCCTTCCGACACAGTTCGCTTGTTACACCCCGGGGCTGAAATCGTGTGTGTGTGTGTGTGTGTGTGTGTGTGTGTGTGTGTGTGTGTGTGTGTGTGTGTGTGTGTGTTGGGGCTGTGGGCTGCACCAGGGCGATGACGTCTCGCTGCGGGCTCCGAGCACAGCCACGGAACGTGGCGTTTTGTGGCCGAAGGGGGAAAGAAAGAAGGTCTGAAAGGGCAGGAGAAAGGCTGCTGAAGGCCGCGCAGAGGAAATCCTGTGTTTTCTTCCGATTGTATCTCTGCTGGGAGAGATCGACCACAGCGGTCACAATTTGACGAATGTTCCCCGGCCGCCGTGACACGGAGCGGCGCGGCGGCGCGGCGGCGCAGCGGGTGGGACAGAGAGGGACAGCACGCTGCTTTGGCGCCTCGCGTCTAGACCCTCCCCTCTGTGTGCGCGTGGCTGTGAGAGAGACGGTGTGGTATCAGTGCCCGGCTCCGCAGAAAAAGGGAATTATTGTCCGACGTGTTTCTCCCGAGGCAAGGCTCGCCCACTGTGCTCCTCTGCTCGGCTGGCTGTCCCGAGGAGAAGGGCAGGGTCGTCAGTGTGCCGAGTAAATTACTTGGTCACCACCTGCTCCGGCTGATAACGCTCAGTGGGCCAGAAGACCGGCGCAGGCGGCCACAATTATTCTGGACGCGTTTTGTGCTCCAGAGTCGCCAAATGGGACTCGAACTGAACGTGTCACCCCACCAATATGGAATGGTTTCCGAACGAGGAATCCACTGGTGGGGCTACACGACGTTCGGTTCGAGTCACATTTAGCGACTCTGGAGCTCAAAGCGCGTCTAGAATTGTGGCCGCCTGCGCTGGTCTTCTGGCCTACTGTGTGATGGGCTCGACGTCCTGCTCGACGTCCTCCTCCACGTTCTCCTCCAGGAGCCGAGAGCACGTCAACACTCGACGCTTGTGGCAACACTAGCTACCTCTGCTGGCCTTTCTGCTGACGTGCCGCGTGTACAGTGTGCGGCCACGCAGTGACCACTTAACCAATCGGCGATTGGCGGTCGCGTGGGCTACGGCGTCGGCCAAGGACAGCTGACAAGGATCGGGTTCAACGCCCGGTGACTGGGATTTTTTTTTGGGTTAGGTTAGGTTATGTTAGGTTAGGTTAGACCGATAAAAATTAGAGCGACCTATTCGCTTGTTTGACCGACCTAAACTGGAGGCGACTTTGGAGTAACAACAATTCGACGCCAAAAAGGTTTGAATACGATGCTCCCACTGGGAGTCTCCGACCAGCTTCGGTGAACGGGGGAACCGGCCTTCGTGTGCGTGTGTGTGCGTGAGTGTGTGTGTGTGAGTGAGTGTGTGTGTGTGAGTGTGTGTGCAGCGTCGGCGCGGGTTGATTTGAATACCCGACGTGGTGTCGGACATGAGGGAGAGAGAGAGAGGGTGGTTCATCCGGCACTACAATAACGCCATCATCAACACATTATCATGCGGCCCGGTGCGCCGCAGTGGGGCGTGGCGGGGCGTGGCGGGGCGCGTGGGCTGCTGAGTGGGGTGCATCGCCGTGCGGCGGGGTGCCCCCTCCCGCTGAGGTGCGGCTGCGGAGTGCGGCGGTAGGGTCCGCCAGCCAATGGGTCCACCTCGCGGAGCATGGCCTTGTTTACCATCCCGCGACGCTCGCTGGCCCGCTCCTAGTTGTAGTCACAGACAGCATCTGCTGCGGACGGCCCTCGAATGGGCCCCGCCAGGGCCGCCTGGGACGCCGGGGCCGCCGGGCTGCCAGCAGGGCCCCGCCGGGGGATCGACCGCGGCCCTGCGCCTCGCGTCGCCGTGCAGTGAAGCGCGCCG
This sequence comes from Stenchaetothrips biformis, assembly GCA_030522485.1. NCBI lineage: Eukaryota > Metazoa > Arthropoda > Insecta > Thysanoptera > Thripidae > Stenchaetothrips > Stenchaetothrips biformis. The sequence continues at coordinate 10,703,981 of CM060088.1, forward strand.
CCAGCCCAGTGGGCCAGACTACCCGTCGGACCGCTGCGAGTAGGGCCGGCTGAGCGAGGGGGAAACAACTGGCCAAATACATGAACACCAACAATTTAAATGTCAAAAAATTTGAAAAATTTCATTAAGAAATATAAAAAAAATTATTGAAAAATTTAAAAATTTTTCTTGAAAAATTTAAAAAAATTTATTGAAAAATTTAAAAAAATTTATAGAACAATTTAAAAAAAGTTCTAATATTATTTGTCAGAAATTTTGAAGATTTTTTGAAAAAAATTACGAATTTACTGCCATCCCCAGTGTGCTTCAAAGCCACAGCAATGCGCAGTCACCATCATGTGCCGTGGTGGCTGGATGAGTCGACGCGTCGTTCCCGGTGTGAGGATCGGCGGTTCAAATCTTATTACTTCACAACTTTTTTCTTTGGCCGCAGCTCATTGTCACGTCAAGGGCCCGCTTTGATCTGCATCACACATGAGCCGTGGTGGCTGAGAGTGGAGAGGCGTCGATCCCCGACCGTAAGGTCCGGGGATCGAGTGCCATTACATTCCTTCATTTTTCGACTGGCTTCCTCCCACTGCGACTCAAACCCGTCGTCCAACACTCGGCAGACGTGCAAGTCAGGGTGGTGTAGTGGTCTAGGCTCAATCCAGGCCATTACACCCGGGTGTCTAAAAAGCAGTCCGCTTCGGCGGATTGGCCTCGGCACTGGTTCGATCCCCGATCGAGTCAGCCACTCGAGATTGGTCGCGAGTGGGTCCATTCCGATTCGTCGGATGGAGTTGATAAGTCCTTTGAAGCTGGCCCACTGACTGCATGTTCGGGTCTGGGAGCGCCGGACAGCGGGTGTACCATTTGGGTACCGACCAGCCTGCGAGAACAAAAGCTCCCAAAACTACTCTCTGTCTCTCTCTTTAACTCTCTGTCTCTCTGTCCTCTCTCTTCAACCCTACGATCGCCGGCTGCCTTCATCGGCGGTCCTTCATGTGTGGAAGGCAATTGCGGTCCTACAGAAGCTGAACTATGCGGTAGCAGTTAAAGCCTGGATACACCGGTTCCCATCCGAACACCGAAGTTAAGCAGGCGGCTCGAACCCCATTGCGGGAGGGAGAGGGTCGTAGGGTTCCATTTTTTATTTATTATTTTTACCAAATTTTAAATGACCGATTATCCTGCCGGCGTAGCGGCCTCGAGAGCGAATGGTGCCATTCGCAGCGTGCCACCCACGCGATGAAGGGTGCCATCTTGCGGTGCGGCAGGCGGGGTCGGGCCGGCAGGCGCCAAGTGATTGAGGTGCCCCACGAACTATTAGTCTGGCTTGGCGCCGCCGGCATACCAATGACCAACAACGCACCGACGTTGGTGTGCTCGGCGGAGTCTAGGGTTAGGTTAGGTTAAGTTGGGTTAGGCTGCGTTAGGCTGCGTTAGGCTGGGATGGGTTAGGTTAGGAGCGACACGAGAAACAGCTAAAAAGAAGTTAGGTTAGGTTAGTGGTTGAGTTAGGTTGGTGAAGAAAGTCACAAAAAACGGCCGAAAAACACTGGGTTATGCTAGGTTAGGCTAGGTTAGTGTCTAGGATGCCGTTCCGGCGTCGAGCGACACGAAAAACAGCTAAAAAGAAGTTAGGTTAGGTTAGTGGTTGAGTTAGGTTAGTGAAGAAAGTCACAAAAAACGGCCGAAAAACACTGGGTTATGCTAGGTTAGGCTAGGTTAGTGTCAAGGATGCCGTTCCGGCGTCGAGCGACACGAAAAACAGCTAAAAAGAAGTTAGGTTAGGTTAGGTTAGGTTAGGTAAAGTTAGGTTAGGTAAAGTTAGGTTCGGTTAGGTTAGGCAAAGTAAGGTTTGGTTAGGTTAGCGCTTGCACGACGAGCCGCATGGCGTCCCGGTGGCTTGGTGGTTAAGAGCATCCATCGGAATGTGAGAGGTCCGGCGTTCGGGACCACCAACTGTACATTTTTTCAGCAATTGTTTTCATGAGTAGGCAAATCAAGAAAAGTTTCAAGATGACCGCTGGCACAGCGATCGATGTGGCGTTTCGGTGGCTCAGTGGTTAAGAGCACCCAACGGAATGTGGGAGGTCCAGGGTTCGGGACCACCATCCAAACTTATGACTTCACAAAATTTTTCTCTGACCGCCGCTAATGTCACATCAAGAGCCAACTTCAAACGTCTGCCAACATGGTCCGTGGTGGCTGAGAGTGGAAAGGTACCGATCCTCGAACATTAGATTCGTGGACTGCATCCTTTTTATTCTTTTTTTTTTCTTTTTATAGGTCCAGAGTCGAAGTTCATTTTGCAAATTTGTTTCCACCATCTCTCGACATGTTGTTCCCAAAGCCATGGAACGCATTTTTATATAATGGCGAAAAAGTAAAATTTTCCTGGCTAGGAAAAAATTTCAAAGTCCAGAGTCGAAGTAAATTTTGCAAATTTGTTTCCGCCATCTCTCGATATGTTGTTCCCGAGGCCATGGAACGCATTTTTATATGATGGCGAAAAAGTAAAATTTTCCTGGCTAGGAAAAAATTTCTAAGTCCAGAGTCGAAGTAAATTTGCAAATTTGTTTCCGCCATCTCTCGATATGTTGTTCCTTAGGCCATGGGACGCATTTTTATACGGTCGAAAAAAAAGTCGTTTTCCTGGCCAACTTTAGTCCGGTGCGTTCGGGACCACCAACTGTAAAGTTTTTCCACCAAATTGTTTTATGAGGAGGAGAATCAAGAAAAGTTTCAACATGACCGCTGGCACGGTGAGCGGCACGGCGTCCCGGTGGCTCAGTGGTTAACAGCACCCAACGGAATGTGAGAGGTCCAGGGTTCTGGACCACTATTCAAACTTATGACTTCACAACATTTTTCTTTGGCCGCCGCTCATGTCACATCAAGAGCCAACTTCAAACGGCTCCAAACACGGTCCGTGGTGGCTGAGAGTGGAAAGGCACCGATCCTCGAACGCTAGGTTCGGGGATTGAATCCATTTTATTTTATTTTTTATTTTTATTTTTTTGGACCGCCTCACACACGCAAGCACGCACGCAGACAGGGAGTCGGAACGCAACGATTTAGTTCGATAAGTTGTTCGGCAGGACGCACTTGTTCGCCTCTGAAAAGAGATTCAATTGGTTAGTTCAGGTTAGGTTAGGTTAGGGTAGGATATGTTGGGTTAGGTTAGGCGTTGATCCCCGTACGCTAGGTTCGGGGATCGAATGCCGTTTTTTTTTTGTTTTTTTTTTCTCCACTGCCTTCTCTAGCGTGCTTTCAATCCACAGCAATGCGCAGCAATGATCATGTTCCGTGGTGGTTGGATGTGTAGACGCGTCGGTCCCGGTATGAGGATCGGAGGATCAAATCTTATCACTTCACAACTTTTTTTCTCTGGCCGCTGCTCATTGCCACGACAAGAGCCCTCTTCAAGCGGCGTCAGACGTGAGCCGTGGTGGCTGAGGGCGTAAAGGCGTCTGACCCCGACCATAAGGTTCGGGGATCGAGTGCCATTACTGTCCTTCATTTTTCGACTGGCTTCCTCCCACTGCGACTCAAACCCGTCGTCCAACACTCGGCAGACGTGCAAGTCAGGGTGGTGTAGTGGTCTAGGCTCAATCCAGGCCATTACACCCGGGTGTCTAAAAAGCAGTCCGCTTCGGCGGATTGGCCTCGGCACTGGTTCGATCCCCGATCGAGTCAGCCACTCGAGATTGGTCGCGAGTGGGTCCATTCCGATTCGTCGGATGGAGTTGATAAGTCCTTTGAAGCTGGCCCACTGACTGCATGTTCGGGTCTGGGAGCGCCGGACAGCGGGTGTACCATTTGGGTACCGACCAGCCTGCGAGAACAAAAGCTCCCAAAACTACCCTCTGTCTCTCTCTTTAACTCTCTGTCTCTCTGTCCTCTCTCTTCAACCCTACGATCGCCGGCTGCCTTCATCGGCGGTCCTTCATGTGTGGAAGGCAATTGCGGTCCTACAGAAGCTGAACTATGCGGTAGCAGTTAAAGCCTGGATACACCGGTTCCCATCCGAACACCGAAGTTAAGCAGGCGGCTCGAACCCCATTGCGGGAGGGAGAGGGTCGTAGGGTTCCATTTTTTATTTATTATTTTTACCAAATTTTAAATGACCGATTATCCTGCCGGCGTAGCGGCCTCGAGAGCGAATGGTGCCATTCGCAGCGTGCCACCCACGCGATGAAGGGTGCCATCTTGCGGTGCGGCAGGCGGGGTCGGGCCGGCAGGCGCCAAGTGATTGAGGTGCCCCACGAACTATTAGTCTGGCTTGGCGCCGCCGGCATACCAATGACCAACAACGCACCGACGTTGGTGTGCTCGGCGGAGTCTAGGGTTAGGTTAGGTTAAGTTGGGTTAGGCTGCGTTAGGCTGCGTTAGGCTGGGATGGGTTAGGTTAGGAGCGACACGAGAAACAGCTAAAAAGAAGTTAGGTTAGGTTAGTGGTTGAGTTAGGTTGGTGAAGAAAGTCACAAAAAACGGCCGAAAAACACTGGGTTATGCTAGGTTAGGCTAGGTTAGTGTCTAGGATGCCGTTCCGGCGTCGAGCGACACGAGAAACAGCTAAAAAGAAGCTAGGTTAGGTTAGTGGTTGAGTTAGGTTGGTGAAGAAAGTCACAAAAAACGGCCGAAAAACACTGGGTTATGCTAGGTTAGGCTAGGTTAGTGTCTAGGATGCCGTTCCGGCGTCGAGCGACACGAAAAACAGCTAAAAAGAAGTTAGGTTAGGTTAGTGGTTGAGTTAGGTTAGTGAAGAAAGTCACAAAAAACGGCCGAAAAACACTGGGTTATGCTAGGTTAGGCTAGGTTAGTGTCAAGGATGCCGTTCCGGCGTCGAGCGACACGAAAAACAGCTAAAAAGAAGTTAGGTTAGGTTAGGTTAGGTTAGGTAAAGTTAGGTTAGGTAAAGTTAGGTTCGGTTAGGTTAGGCAAAGTAAGGTTTGGTTAGGTTAGCGCTTGCACGACGAGCCGCATGGCGTCCCGGTGGCTTGGTGGTTAAGAGCATCCATCGGAATGTGAGAGGTCCGGCGTTCGGGACCACCAACTGTACATTTTTTCAGCAATTGTTTTCATGAGTAGGCAAATCAAGAAAAGTTTCAAGATGACCGCTGGCACAGCGATCGATGTGGCGTTTCGGTGGCTCAGTGGTTAAGAGCACCCAACGGAATGTGGGAGGTCCAGGGTTCGGGACCACCATCCAAACTTATGACTTCACAAAATTTTTCTCTGACCGCCGCTAATGTCACATCAAGAGCCAACTTCAAACGTCTGCCAACATGGTCCGTGGTGGCTGAGAGTGGAAAGGTACCGATCCTCGAACATTAGATTCGTGGACTGCATCCTTTTTATTCTTTTTTTTTTCTTTTTATAGGTCCAGAGTCGAAGTTCATTTTGCAAATTTGTTTCCACCATCTCTCGACATGTTGTTCCCAAAGCCATGGAACGCATTTTTATATAATGGCGAAAAAGTAAAATTTTCCTGGCTAGGAAAAAATTTCAAAGTCCAGAGTCGAAGTAAATTTTGCAAATTTGTTTCCGCCATCTCTCGATATGTTGTTCCCGAGGCCATGGAACGCATTTTTATATGATGGCGAAAAAGTAAAATTTTCCTGGCTAGGAAAAAATTTCTAAGTCCAGAGTCGAAGTAAATTTGCAAATTTGTTTCCGCCATCTCTCGATATGTTGTTCCTTAGGCCATGGGACGCATTTTTATACGGTCGAAAAAAAAGTCGTTTTCCTGGCCAACTTTAGTCCGGTGCGTTCGGGACCACCAACTGTAAAGTTTTTCCACCAAATTGTTTTATGAGGAGGAGAATCAAGAAAAGTTTCAACATGACCGCTGGCACGGTGAGCGGCACGGCGTCCCGGTGGCTCAGTGGTTAACAGCACCCAACGGAATGTGAGAGGTCCAGGGTTCTGGACCACTATTCAAACTTATGACTTCACAACATTTTTCTTTGGCCGCCGCTCATGTCACATCAAGAGCCAACTTCAAACGGCTCCAAACACGGTCCGTGGTGGCTGAGAGTGGAAAGGCACCGATCCTCGAACGCTAGGTTCGGGGATTGAATCCATTTTATTTTATTTTTTATTTTTATTTTTTTGGACCGCCTCACACACGCAAGCACGCACGCAGACAGGGAGTCGGAACGCAACGATTTAGTTCGATAAGTTGTTCGGCAGGACGCACTTGTTCGCCTCTGAAAAGAGATTCAATTGGTTAGTTCAGGTTAGGTTAGGTTAGGGTAGGGTAGGATATGTTGGGTTAGGTTAGGCGTTGATCCCCGTACGCTAGGTTCGGGGATCGAATGCCGTTTTTTTTTTGTTTTTTTTTCTCCACTGCCTTCTCTAGCGTGCTTTCAATCCACAGCAATGCGCAGCAATGATCATGTTCCGTGGTGGTTGGATGTGTAGACGCGTCGGTCCCGGTATGAGGATCGGAGGATCAAATCTTATCACTTCACAACTTTTTTTCTCTGGCCGCTGCTCATTGCCACGACAAGAGCCCTCTTCAAGCGGCGTCAGACGTGAGCCGTGGTGGCTGAGGGCGTAAAGGCGTCTGACCCCGACCATAAGGTTCGGGGATCGAGTGCCATTACTGTCCTTCATTTTTCGACTGGCTTCCTCCCACTGCGACTCAAACCCGTCGTCCAACACTCGGCAGACGTGCAAGTCAGGGTGGTGTAGTGGTCTAGGCTCAATCCAGGCCATTACACCCGGGTGTCTAAAAAGCAGTCCGCTTCGGCGGATTGGCCTCGGCACTGGTTCGATCCCCGATCGAGTCAGCCACTCGAGATTGGTCGCGAGTGGGTCCATTCCGATTCGTCGGATGGAGTTGATAAGTCCTTTGAAGCTGGCCCACTGACTGCATGTTCGGGTCTGGGAGCGCCGGACAGCGGGTGTACCATTTGGGTACCGACCAGCCTGCGAGAACAAAAGCTCCCAAAACTACCCTCTGTCTCTCTCTTTAACTCTCTGTCTCTCTGTCCTCTCTCTTCAACCCTACGATCGCCGGCTGCCTTCATCGGCGGTCCTTCATGTGTGGAAGGCAATTGCGGTCCTACAGAAGCTGAACTATGCGGTAGCAGTTAAAGCCTGGATACACCGGTTCCCATCCGAACACCGAAGTTAAGCAGGCGGCTCGAACCCCATTGCGGGAGGGAGAGGGTCGTAGGGTTCCATTTTTTATTTATTATTTTTACCAAATTTTAAATGACCGATTATCCTGCCGGCGTAGCGGCCTCGAGAGCGAATGGTGCCATTCGCAGCGTGCCACCCACGCGATGAAGGGTGCCATCTTGCGGTGCGGCAGGCGGGGTCGGGCCGGCAGGCGCCAAGTGATTGAGGTGCCCCACGAACTATTAGTCTGGCTTGGCGCCGCCGGCATACCAATGACCAACAACGCACCGACGTTGGTGTGCTCGGCGGAGTCTAGGGTTAGGTTAGGTTAAGTTGGGTTAGGCTGCGTTAGGCTGCGTTAGGCTGGGATGGGTTAGGTTAGGTTAGGTTAGGTTAGTGGTTGAGTTAGGTTAGGAAGAAAGTCACAAAAAACGGCCGAAAAACACTGGGTTATGCTAGGTTAGGCTAGGTTAGTGTCTAGGATGCCGTTCCGGCGTCGAGCGACACGAGAAACAGCTAAAAAGAAGCTAGGTTAGGTTAGTGGTTGAGTTAGGTTGGTGAAGAAAGTCACAAAAAACGGCCGAAAAACACTGGGTTATGCTAGGTTAGGCTAGGTTAGTGTCTAGGATGCCGTTCCGGCGTCGAGCGACACGAAAAACAGCTAAAAAGAAGTTAGGTTAGGTTAGTGGTTGAGTTAGGTTAGTGAAGAAAGTCACAAAAAACGGCCGAAAAACACTGGGTTATGCTAGGTTAGGCTAGGTTAGTGTCAAGGATGCCGTTCCGGCGTCGAGCGACACGAAAAACAGCTAAAAAGAAATTAGGTTAGGTTAGGTTAGGTTAGGTAAAGTTAGGTTAGGTAAAGTTAGGTTCGGTTAGGTTAGGCAAAGTAAGGTTTGGTTAGGTTAGCGCTTGCACGACGAGCCGCATGGCGTCCCGGTGGCTTGGTGGTTAAGAGCATCCATCGGAATGTGAGAGGTCCGGCGTTCGGGACCACCAACTGTACATTTTTTCAGCAATTGTTTTCATGAGTAGGCAAATCAAGAAAAGTTTCAAGATGACCGCTGGCACAGCGATCGATGTGGCGTTTCGGTGGCTCAGTGGTTAAGAGCACCCAACGGAATGTGGGAGGTCCAGGGTTCGGGACCACCATCCAAACTTATGACTTCACAAAATTTTTCTCTGACCGCCGCTAATGTCACATCAAGAGCCAACTTCAAACGTCTGCCAACATGGTCCGTGGTGGCTGAGAGTGGAAAGGTACCGATCCTCGAACATTAGATTCGTGGACTGCATCCTTTTTATTCTTTTTTTTTTCTTTTTATAGGTCCAGAGTCGAAGTTCATTTTGCAAATTTGTTTCCACCATCTCTCGACATGTTGTTCCCAAAGCCATGGAACGCATTTTTATATAATGGCGAAAAAGTAAAATTTTCCTGGCTAGGAAAAAATTTCAAAGTCCAGAGTCGAAGTAAATTTTGCAAATTTGTTTCCGCCATCTCTCGATATGTTGTTCCCGAGGCCATGGAACGCATTTTTATATGATGGCGAAAAAGTAAAATTTTCCTGGCTAGGAAAAAATTTCTAAGTCCAGAGTCGAAGTAAATTTGCAAATTTGTTTCCGCCATCTCTCGATATGTTGTTCCTTAGGCCATGGGACGCATTTTTATACGGTCGAAAAAAAAGTCGTTTTCCTGGCCAACTTTAGTCCGGTGCGTTCGGGACCACCAACTGTAAAGTTTTTCCACCAAATTGTTTTATGAGGAGGAGAATCAAGAAAAGTTTCAACATGACCGCTGGCACGGTGAGCGGCACGGCGTCCCGGTGGCTCAGTGGTTAACAGCACCCAACGGAATGTGAGAGGTCCAGGGTTCTGGACCACTATTCAAACTTATGACTTCGCAACATTTTTCTTTGGCCGCCGCTCATGTCACATCAAGAGCCAACTTCAAACGGCTCCAAACACGGTCCGTGGTGGCTGAGAGTGGAAAGGCACCGATCCTCGAACGCTAGGTTCGGGGATTGAATCCATTTTTTTTTTTTTTTTTTTGGACCGCCTCACACACGCAAGCACGCACGCAGACAGCGAGTCGGAACGCAACGATTTAGTTCGATAAGTCGTTCGGCAGGACGCACTTGTTCGCCTCTTAAAAGAGATTCAATTGGTTAGTTCAGGTTAGGTTAGGTTAGGTTAGGGTAGGATATGTTGGTTAGGTTAGGTTAGGCGTTGATCCCCGTACGCTAGGTTCGGGGATCGAATGCCGTTTTTTTTTTTGTTTTTTTTTCTCCACTGCCTTCTCTAGCGTGCTTTCAATCCACAGCAATGCGCAGCAATGATCATGTTCCGTGGTGGTTGGATGTGTAGACGCGTCGGTCCCGGTATGAGGATGGGAGGATCAAATCTTATCACTTCACAACTTTTTTTCTCTGGCCGCTGCTCATTGCCACGACAAGAGCCCTCTTCAAGCGGCGTCAGACGTGAGCCGTGGTGGCTGAGGGCGTAAAGGCGTCTGACCCCGACCATAAGGTTCGGGGATCGAGTGCCATTACTTTCCTTCATTTTTCGACTGGCTTCCTCCCACTGCGACTCAAACCCGTCGTCCAACACTCGGCAGACGTGCAAGTCAGGGTGGTGTAGTGGTCTAGGCTCAATCCAGGCCATTACACCCGGGTGTCTAAAAAGCAGTCCGCTTCGGCGGATTGGCCTCGGCACTGGTTCGATCCCCGATCGAGTCAGCCACTCGAGATTGGTCGCGAGTGGGTCCATTCCGATTCGTCGGATGGAGTTGATAAGTCCTTTGAAGCTGGCCCACTGACTGCATGTTCGGGTCTGGGAGCGCCGGACAGCGGGTGTACCATTTGGGTACCGACCAGCCTGCGAGAACAAAAGCTCCCAAAACTACTCTCTGTCTCTCTCTTTAACTCTCTGTCTCTCTGTCCTCTCTCTTCAACCCTACGATCGCCGGCTGCCTTCATCGGCGGTCCTTCATGTGTGGAAGGCAATTGCGGTCCTACAGAAGCTGAACTATGCGGTAGCAGTTAAAGCCTGGATACACCGGTTCCCATCCGAACACCGAAGTTAAGCAGGCGGCTCGAACCCCATTGCGGGAGGGAGAGGGTCGTAGGGTTCCATTTTTTATTTATTATTTTTACCAAATTTTAAATGACCGATTAGCCTGCCGGCGTAGCGGCCTCGAGAGCGAATGGTGCCATTCGCAGCGTGCCACCCACGCGATGAAGGGTGCCATCTTGCGGTGCGGCAGGCGGGGTCGGGCCGGCAGGCGCCAAGTGATTGAGGTGCCCCACGAACTAGGCTGTGCTGGGATCCCCGATCGAGCTTGGGTCCTACTGGGTCCCCCGGCGTACGATATCGAAGTCGCTGGATCGGATTAACCCCAGTTACCTGATAGCACCGGTTCCCATCCCGAACACCGCAGTATAGCAGGAGGCCTCCCCATTAAGACTGGGGAGGGGGTGTAGAGTTCCATTTTTTTTAAATTTATTTTTAGTTAAACACGATCGACAGCGCCTGGGTACACCGTTTCCCACATTCGAATAATAATAAAATTGTGAAAAAATGAATAATTTGAAGAATTTTTTTTAAAAAATCTTTAATTTTGGCAATTTTTGAAAAATTTTCAGGTTAAATTTTTTTTTAAACAAATTTCTAAAAATTAGAAAAATTTCAAAAATTTCAATGATTTCAAAAATTTCAAAAATTTCAAGAATTTTCGTAAAACGTACACAAAAATTTTGAGTTGCCTCCCCCTCGCGGCTGAGCCAAGGCGACCGCGCCGAGCCACCACTGGGACTCTGGTGAAGCACAGTGGGCCAGAAGACCGGCGCAGGCGGCCAGAACTGAGCTCCAGAGTCGCTAAAGGGGGACTCGAATCGATCGTGTGACCAATGGATTCCTCTTTCGGAGAGCAACCCATTGGTGGGGTTCGAGTTCGGCGTAGCGACTCTGGAGCTCAAAACGCGTCCGAAATTTTGACCGCCTGCGTTGGTCTTCCGGCCCAATGTGCTCTGCGGCGCCGCGCGGGTAGGCCGCGACGGACTTTGTCTTGACGTCCACGTCGGCCTGCCCCTCGGCCGCCTCCCCTGGGCCGGGCCTCTCGCTGCCCTCTGTGGCCCGCCGCGCCCCGGCGCCGGGATCTGGATAAATTGGATGAAGTGTCCCTGACGTTGTGGGGGCCGCGCGGTGCGTGGGCGGGGCGCGGGGAAGGTTCAGTGGGCTGCTGAAGACGATGCTCTGTGCGCCGAGGTCATGACCCCCTCCTCCCCATCCCGCCGTCACACATGACTTTTTCTAATGCTTCGAAATGTCTTTGCCGGCGTAAGTAACGCCAGCAGACACTGTTTCAAGCCCCCAACTGGGCCCGGGGGCCGAGGCAGGGCGCGCAGTGGTTCAGAAGACCGGTAGGGGCAGCCGAAATTCCGGACGGGTTTTGAGCTCCAGAGTCGCTTGCTGAACAGGACTCGAACCAAACGCGCGACCCCACCAATGGGTTCTTTGTTCGGAGAGCAATCCATCGGCGGGGTGACGCGTTCGGTTCGGGTCACGTGTAGCGACTCCGGAGCTCAAAACGCGTCTAAAGGTTTGTCTTCTGGCCCACTGTGCGTAGATGGCTCGCGGAGCCTGCAAGCCTTGCAAGCCGCGCAAGCAGGGATTTGCAGCGCCAGTCCGGCGCAAAGTGGCGGCCCGGCATAGTGGCGGAGCAGCCGGGATGATGGGATGGCGGCCCAAGCCGGGATTTGCGATTCGGGACTCGGGCAAACATCGCAGTGGGACGACGAGGAAGGCAGCGAGGACGCCGGGGACGCCGAGGACGCCGAGAGGGGCGAGGGCAGTGCGGGGCGGCGAGGACGCCCGCCAAGACAACGGCATTTAAGTTTGAGGTCCCCGTCAATGAAACGATACCAGGGGCACAGTGGGCAAGGAGGCCGGCGCAGGTGGCCAAAACTCAAGGCGTTTTGAGCTTCAAAATTGCTAAATGGGACTCGAACGCCCCTCACACACCGGAAGTGGCGCGGTATTCTTACCCGACTGCTGATACTTACGTGCGCCAAAACACATTGCAGAGATGCTTCTCCGTTGCGTCGGTTTCTCGCGACTGGGGTCGGTGGATCGAGTCTCACTACTTCTTAACATTCAGAATTCTGACCGCCGCGTCAAGAACCCGCTTTGGTCATGAGCCGAGGTGGCTCAGAGCGAAAAGACGACCAAACCCAATATCAAATATTTTCTGTTCTATATTTCTATTAATTTTTTTTCTCTATTGTGTGTGGGTCAACTGATCCGCCCCGCCTATCTCCCCGGCTGCAGCGTCTGAAGGAAGCGCGGAATGGAAGTGGAGGGGCTGCGAGCGTGGGCCCGGCGGGGCGGGGCGGGGCGGGGCGGGGCGCCTTGGTTGGACCCCGCGGGTGTTCCACCCTTAATAAGGGTTGCTGTCGCCTAGCTAATCAGGCAGCTACACTGCTGGGGGGTGGCGCGGCGACGGGACGACACACAGTGGGCCAGAAGACCGGTGGAGGCGGTCAAAATTCCAAACGGGCAGAAACGGCAGCTGTATTGTTGTGTAAGTGCTTCTCCCGGCGCTGTTATATTTATTCGGAGCAGATCATTTTACCTATCTAAAGTAGACCGACAAAAACTAGACCTACCTATTTTTGACCGACCTGAATAAAAATATTGAATAAAAAAATTGAATAAAACTATTCGCATTTCTGACCGACATAAACTTGACCTACCTAATAAAAATTAAATAAAAAAATTAACTCCAATTAAGGTTCCCAACCTTATTCGGCTCGCGACCCAAAAATGGCTGCCAACCTATTGAGTAACAGTAGCTTTGGTAAAAAAAAAGAAAGAAAGAAAATGCGGGTGTTGAACCCTAAAACTCCGGGTTCAGAATGCAATGTCTGTTCGCTCTCGGCCACCGGGATTACAGTGAATACAGCGACTGCAAAGTGTAAGATCAGATGTTCGAATCCTGCCACACGCACTCTGTTCGGATCCAGCCTTTCAAAGGCTCCGCTTTACCGGGGCCTCCCATACGGCACGGTAGCCGAGAGCGAAGAGGTGCTGAACCCAGAGTCCGGGGGACCTGGGTTCGACACCCAGTGCAAATGTCATTTTCGACACGCAGTCCCGGGGGAGCGACCGCCAAATTTTGGGTCCGCGGACGCTTCCCTCGCGGTGGTGACTTCACTTACTCACATGCGGTTAGGTAGGTCTAGTTTTTGTCGGTCTACTATAGGTAGGTCAAATGATATAGACCCTATTTATTTGCAGTAAGTGTGTCTCACTAAGGTGGCATGAAATTCAAACGACCCTTGAAGATTCATTTTCTTCTTTTACACCTCTAATGTCGTTTGCCACTTTTTCGAAAAGTAGGTGCATGCTGTGCATTTCTGTACGCAAAACCATTCCTTTAAGGAGGTCAGAGTAACTTGTAAGTCGTTACTCAAACGGGTAAAATAAAGTACAGAGTGTGTCATGAATAAAATTTTTATTAGAAATAACTCAATTCATCCCAATTCGTCCCATCTAATTAGAGAAGTTTACGATCTGTGTTCAATAAGCTACTTCATAGTTCTGCTTCCATTCATCAGTATATAAAACAAACTTCAATTCACACATCAGCGCATAGTTAGTACATGAGTTTTAGAAGGTTAATGTGTAAATTAACGGTTGTGAAATTGTGAGCATTTTGGACTTCCACTCCTATCTGCATAGATAAGTGTTTCTCGAAGTTCTGAGCACGAGCCTTCAGAGAATTTGGCCACAGAGTAACAACAGAAACGTCTTTAGAACATAAGAAATTCAGTGCTCCTGGCGTCCAGCGCATCGTCGCGACTGGTCAGTCTATTTACACAAATGCCATTTTTTTTTATTAAAAAAAAAAAGGGTTTTCGTATTTCTATTGGAGTGAGAAAGAAAAATAAAACAAGGTTGTTGATCCACTTTACAAGAAATATACTTTTTCTTTTTTCACTCTGTCTGCGGAGTTTTTTCCGTGGCAGTGACAGTCATTGCGACTTACAGCTCTAAAAGAAAAAAAATGATTCCCAGCACGTGGATACACTGTTCCTTCACATGCAACCAAAGACACGGTTACGATCTTCCAGGAAAGATCCATGATTTTGTCCACCTCCGCACCGCACTCAGAGGCAAACCAAAAGTTCACGATGGTTGTACATTTGCAGGTGAGCTTGGCTCAACGTCCACGTCGAGACGAAAAATAACAGTATGCTTCATCAGCTTCCTCGGCCTGCCTGACGTCACAACAGTTTACGTGGAAGGACGCGGTCACGAAATGAGGCAGCCCAGATAAGGTAAAAGAACAACAACCACAAAAAAAGAGATGCGCGTCTCCGTCGAAGACGGCACCACTGGGCGGGAGTGCGGCTCGCCCAAAAGTTGCCAAAGTCCGTGCACAGCCCGGTTCCCCAGTTTGACACTTGGCGGCGACGGTCTGGCTCTGGCAGCAGCGGCACCGCACAGTGGGCCACGGCGGCCAACACTCAAGACGCGTTCTCAGCTCAAGAGTCGCCAAAGAACACTCGGCCCGTACAGGCGACGCCACCAATAGACTCCTCGTTCGGAGCGCAATCCATCGGTGGGGTCACACGTTCGGTTCTTAGTCCCAGTCAGCGACTCTGGAGCTCCAAACGCGTCTAGAGTTGTGTCCGCCTGTCCTGTGGCCCACTGTGCCCCGGCCGCATTCACACCCGCATCTCGCTGAGGGCGGCCTGGGGCAGCCGGAGGTCGCGCTGCGCGTCGCCGGGGTCGCTGGCCCTGCTGTTGACGCGCGGCGGCGGCGGCGGCCGCGGCAGCGTGTGGTGCAGCGGCTGGCCCGCGCACCCGTTGGGCTGCACACCGGGCACCACGCCCAGCGTCACGCCCTCCTGCGCCTTGCCCAGCACGTTCCTGGGCAGCGTGGCGGTGCCGCGGAGCTGACCGTGCTGGCCGTGCTGCTGGTGCTGCTGGTGCGGGCCTTGGCTCGGCCCGTCGCGGAACGTGGAGCTGTGGAACGAGTGCCGCAGCATCATGTCCTCGCCGGCCGAGCTGCCACCCGAGTAGTCCGCCACCTGGTGCAGGTACGACGTGTAGTTGGGCGGCTGCCCGGTGTACACGGCCAGCCCGGCCGACAGCCCGCCGCCGCTCTTGGAGGACTTCATGCTCGCCACGGGCGACTTGTCGCAGTGCAGCACCTGCCAACAGAACGGGGTTGAGGCTGGGGATCGAACTCGAGCTCGTGGCACAGTAGGGTAGAAGACCGGCGCAGGCGGCCAAAACTCTAGACGCTGCAGAGTCGCTAGATAGGACTCGAACTCAACGTGTGACCCCACCAATAGATTGCTCTCCGAACGAGGAATCCATCGGAGGGGTCACACGTTCGGTTCGAGTCTCACTTAGCGACACTGGAGCTCAAAAACGCTTCTGTGGTTTGGGCCATCTGCGCCGGCTCTCTGGCCCACCGTGCGCGTGCAGCGGGCAGTGTACCTGCTGCTGCTGGCCACCGCACGCCGTCTTCTCGCGCTCCATGTCCACGATGACGCTCGAGGAGAAGGAGTGCCGCAGGTGCGGAAACTGCTTCTCGGCCGAGTGCTTCTCGCCGCCGCTGCCGCCGGCCAGGTCCTCGCAGGCGCCGCGTATCCGCTGCTGCTGCTTCAGGCTCTTCACCTGCGGCGGAGGGAGGGGTGAGCCGCGCAGCCGCGCACACAGTGGGCCAGACGACCGGCGCAGGCGGCCAAAACTCTAGACGCGTTCTGAGCTCAAGAGTCGCTAAGTGGGACTCAAACCGAACGCGTAAACCACCCCCATGGATTCCTCGTTCGGAGAGCAATCCATCGGAGTGGTCACACGATCGGTTCAAAACCTAGTTCGCAACGCTGGAGCTCAAAACGCGTCCAGAGCTCAGGCGGCCTGCGCCGGTCGTCTGGCCCACTGTGCACGGCCAACATCGGCGGAGAGCAGGGCTCCAGGTTAGGTTCAGCTGTTCGTCACGTACCTGCAGCCGGGTCCGGTCTCGCTGGTAGAACACCCCGGCGAAGATGAGCACGTTGAGCACGAGCAGGGAGCAGCCGATGGCGAGGGTCACGCCCAGGGCTGTGGAGTAAGCCGCCAGCCCCTCGGGCTCCATCGCGTCCCCCACGCCGTGGTGGCCGCCGCCGCCGCCGCCGCCGCCCGCCCCGCCGGGCGCGCCGCTGCCGTTGCCGAAGGCGTGGTAGGAGCCCGTCATGTTGAGGCAGGTGGGCATGGTCACGGGCAGGAAGACGTCGCTGAGGCGCGGCGTGGCGTTGCCGGCGGTGCCGTGCCGGCCGCCCAGCAGGCCTGCCGACAGAGGGGAATCAGTGTGCCGGCCGGGGGGAGGGGGGATCACTCGGAAAATAAACTGTACACGAGGAAAAAGATCAAAATTAAAATAAGAAAAAAAAATCAAAATAAATCAAAAATTAAATGTAAAAAAAGGTAGCAGAGTCAGCCGCACGAGCGTACTACGAAGAATCGCGGAGAATGTTTCACCATGACGTATGGAGACTGTTTACCGCAAGACTTCGACAGTGTGAAATACGTGTGGCGTTCCTTCGAAAGCGGATCAAACCACAGTCATCCATTAGCGGCCCGCGGCACGAACAGTGGGCTAGAGAGGAATCCATTGGTGGGGTCACACGTTGGCTTCAGAGTCTTGTTTAGCGACTCTGTAGCTCAAAACGCGTCTGGCGTTTTGGTCGCCTGCGCCGGTCTTGTGGCCCACTGTGGCACGGTTGTAATGTGACATAACACACATACCGGTCTCGTCGGGGTCCAGGGGGCCCATGGGTCCGAAGGCGTAGGCCCTGCCGAGCGGGTCGGGCCGCACGATGCCGTCGTACAGCGAGGACTCGTTGTGGTTGCGGAACAGGTTGTGGCGCGCCACCACGTCCTCCTGGCCGGCGCGGTGCAGCTCCGGGATGAGGCGCAGCCAGATGGACATCTTGTGCGCGCGGAAGTGGTTCTTCATGCGCGGCTTCAGTCCTGCGGCACCAACAACGGGGCGGTGAGGACAGCACGGCCTTGGCTGGCACACTGGTAAAACTGCTTGGGTCAAGCATAGTGTTACGATTGAAGACGTTACGCTTGAGCTTTCAGTTGAAATTCCCCCATGCATTTAGATGGGGGAAATCTTGGCGGATGGGCCTGTTACGCTTGATTTCAAGCGTCAACTGATTACGCTTGAAAACAGAGGGTAATACTACGCTTTAGTTTCACCCGTGTGTCACGAGCCTCGGTTAGAACTAGCCAAAGACCTAACATCAAAAGTTAAAATAATTAAAAAAGTTGCAAAAAAAATAAAAAAAGTTACAAAACATGCCGCAGAAGCGTCCACTAAAAATACGAGTTGTTTCCCCCTTGGTTAGTGACAAGTGATAAAAATCGAACACGAAACGTGGTAGGTCGGCCGCAGTGGCTACGCTGTGCACGCGGTCGGAGCTGGCGGCTCTCTGCGTGCTCCCCAGGCTGGATTCCAGGGACCTTGTAAACTCGTCGCTACAATGCAGCGCGCCGCGGCACAACCACTACACCACCATGTACACTACAACATACAGCGCGGCAGACTGCTTGCCCCGGGGAGTCACGCCTGGTGGTGGACCGCATGCCGTGCGGGAAGGGGGAGAGAGAGGGAGAGAGAGGGAGAGAGAGAGAGAGAGAGAGAGAGAGAGAGAGAGAGAGAGAGAGAGAGAGAGAGAGAGAGAGAGAGAGAAAGAGAGAAAGAGAGAGAGAGAGAGAGAGAGAGAGAGAGAGAGAGAGAGAGAGAGAGAGAGAGAGAGAGAGAGAGAGAGAGAGAGAGAGCAGGGCGTAGGTACACACGTTGCGGAGGAATACAGTGGCGGGGGATTAGGACAGCTGTTGTACACTAAGCCCTTTGTTATTATCGAGATAATTTCACCCGCGCTAAGCCTTGAGATGCCTTGGGTGGGGCCCTGCCTGCCAGCTCTGCCTGCCGGCCCTGTCTGCCAGCCCTGCCAGCCCGGCGGTGCGGTCCGTAGGGAGGTCCGCCGGGTGGCACGCCAGACCGTTCATCTCATCGACAGCCCTGACGGCCTGACGGCCTGACAACCCCCGCTGACTCGACAACACACCCTGCGTCCTTTTTATTGCTTCGACACTATTATTTTCCTGCGCAGGCAGGGCGCAGGGCGCACAGTGGGTCAGAAGACTGGTGGAGGCGGCCAAAAGTTCTACACGCGTTTTGAGCTCCAGAGTGATGAAATGAGATTCAAATTAAACGTGTGCCTCTCACCAATATGAATTCCTCGTTCAAAGGGCAATCCATGGCTGGGGTCCCGACATGATCGGTTCGAGTACTGTTTAGCGACTCTGCAGGTCAAAACGTGTCTAGATTTTCGGCCGCCTGTGCCTGTCTGTTGGAACCACTGTGAGGCGCAGGCGGGGCTGGAGGCCCTGAAACAAGAAGTGCCTGCGGCTGTGCGCTGCCGCCTTGCCTGCCTGCGCCCGGCGGCGTGCCGCCACGCCTCACCGCGTGGCCGTGACTGCCGTGACTGCTGCCGTGACTGCAGTGACTGCCGTGACTGCCGTGACTGCCGTGACTGCCGTGACTGCCGTGACTGCCGTGACTGTCGTGACTTCCGCACGGCGTCACGTCACACAAATCTGAGAGATCCACCGAGTCCAACTACCCTTTTCGCTCACTTTGGCGTCTTGTCTTTCGCCCCTCAGTTGCTTTCCCGCTGCGTTCGTGGAATTTAAAGCGAGGGGCGGCATACGCGGGTTGAGGTGGGGCGGGGTGAGGGGGGCGGGGTGGGACGTGGTGAGGTGAGGCGGGGTGGGGTGGGGCGGGGTCACGAGCGGTAGCTTCCGTCGCCGACCTGGAGCAACCCAGCCGCCTGGCGCGCCTCGGCTTTCTTGGCCCGGAAGTGACACCGCGAGGGCGGGGCGGGGCGGCCAGCGCGCCGAACAAAGTCGCGCGACAGGAACAAAAGGCGCGGTCAGGACAACAGAAAGGAAGAGGCCACCACGGTTAGCACGGCGAAAAAGAGATACGACCTAGCGGCGCGGATCTGTGTGTGTGTGTGTGTGTGTGTGTGTGTGTGTGTGTGTGTGTGTGTGTGTGTGTGTGTGTGTGTGTGTGCGGTGGTGTGTGCGCGCGGCGCCCCCGTGTGTGTTTGCGTGTGTACGCGTCATGTAGGTCGTGTTGTTGCCCTCAACGCCAGCCTTGCCCCTGTCTCATTACACGCTCACGCCTGTACCTGGCAGCCCCGCAGCCCCGCAGCCCCGCAGCGCCCCCATTCGGACCCGAACCGCAGGCCGGCCATACACGATCATATCCATGTCGGGATAGCCACCCCCGCCCCCTCTTGCCGCCCCCGCCACGCCAACGCACACCGCAGCAGGCAGGGTCCACCATTAAATTACCGAGACACGCCATTTTAATAAATCCGGGCCGCATCCTTGTTGTTGTTGGTCGCTGCGTTTTTCAATGTGTTTAGCGCAACAACAAAAAAGGAGTCGCGGTTGCGGTTTTAAATGGGCGGTGACGCGACGAGGCCAGTGGCCGAGGCCTGCCTGCGTGGCGCTGCTGCCCGGCGGCGCATTGTCCGCGACCCATCCGCTGGCCGAGGCGCCCAGATTACCCCGTGCCGTGCGAATGTGAATGTGAATGCGTGCGAAGCGCGGCCGAGTCGCCGCCCGGCCGGCACCGCAGCCATTGTAGCCTCGTGTAACCAAATAAAAGCAACATTTCCGCGCCAAACTTTCCCGGGCCGTAATGGGATGAAAGGAAATTTGCTACGTTGCGGCACGGGGCACGGCGGGCCAGAAGACCGGCGCAGTCGGTCCAAAGTCTAGATGCGTTTTGAGCTCCAGAGTCGCTAAATGGGACTCTCCAAACGTGTGACCCCACCAATGGATTCCTCGTTCGGAAACCAATCCAATGGTGGGGACATTTTCGGTTCGAGTCCCATTAAGCAACGGTGGAGCTCAAATCGCGTCCGGGATTTTGACCGCCTCCACCGGTCTCCTGGCCCACCGTGCGGTGCGGTGACGGTGGCCCCGAAAGGGACGCCGCCACCACCAGTTATATATAGACACACTTACAGCACAACTAGCCTGGCGCGGTGCGGACTTTTTCCGGTGTGTGGCCGCGTTTATTCTGGCCGTGTTTTACTTTAGCGCCGCTAACTAGGGGCCGGGGGCAGCCCCCAGTGTTTGTGAGCCCGGCCTGACCACACACCCGGAGGCCCTATGGGTCCCCGCGCCCCAACAGTGGGCCGGTCTTTTGGCCCACTGTGCGCGCCCCCTCCATGCAGGCCTCGGGACAGGCAGTCGCTCAGCCCGCGGTGGCCTTTGAGGAACTAAATCAGCAACCTTCATCGAGCTGATCCCGCGCACAGCGTGGCGTCGCTCTGTCTCTCTCGCGCCCCTGCGGTACGCACCACGAGCAAGAGAGAGAATCAGGGCGAGGCAAAGCTTGGAGGCTGATAAGGCGTGTGTCCAAGGGTTTGCAGCGTCAATAAAGCCATGCACAAATTTCCAACAAACTAAAAAAGCACATCAAGCCTGAGAAGAGAACACTTGCACCCTGCAAGCAGGCAGTACTGACCTATCTCCAGGTACTTCTGGTGGCCGGCGTCGTACTCGTCCCAGCCGACGGCGCCACGCTGCTTGCCGCGCTCCTTGCCCTCGTGCTGCCCCGGCGTCGCCTGGTTCGGGT
>CM060088.1:10725816-10785816 GCA_030522485.1 Stenchaetothrips biformis
GTCATGAGGGCCCGTCCCCCGCGCACGGACTGCCCCGCCCGCCCCACCCCACGCCCGCGCCGTACTTGGCTCTGTTTTTTTTCTGACAGAGTCCTTCCCCCCGCTCGATGTAAGTTCTCCTCCTTTCATGGAGTCCCTGCCGGCGCCGTGCTCCCCCGCGGCCCCAATCCCGCTGTTGTGGGAATACGAAGTGAATAGCTGGAGGGGGGTGACCGTCGAGAGCTCGCCGAGCAGGGACGGCCGTTCAGGGTGGAGCTAATGCTCGCTGGGACTGGCGTGGCGTGGCGGGGCGTGGCGGGGCGTGGCCGTGGCGTGGCGGGGGCCGGGGCGGGGCGGTGTCACGTTGCCACGGTTGACCAAGATGGGTTGCGGCCGGGCCGCTCGCGGTCGCCCGAGGGGCCTTCATTGTGTGAAAGAGGGGCGGCCGCCCGCCCGCAATGGGCCTCCGATGAGCCCGCCCTCCTGCCATTCTCCGTCGTCCCACAGTGGGCCAGAGGACCGGCGCAGGCGGACAAAACTCTAGACGCGTTTTGAACACCAGACTCGCTAAACAGGACTCGAACCGAACGTGTGACCCCACCAATAGATACCTCGTTCGGAGAGCATCCAGTGGTGGGGTCACACGTTCGGTTCGAGTCCCCATTTAGCGACTCTACGAGCTCAAAACGCGTCCGGGTTCCTGACCGCCTCCACCGGTCTTTCTGATCCGCTGTGCGCCGCCGAGGCCGCCGAGCTGCGGGCCGCGGAATTAATTGGGCCTTCCTCCACTGCGACAACGTGATTTTAAGTTCGCCCTCCGCGGGGCGGCGGCACGGGTGGGCCGGCCGGCGGCAGTGTTCCAAGTTTCCATCTTTGTGCGCGCCGGCCGCCGCCGTGCCGCTCCCTTGGAGTCCTTGGAGTCCCGCGGCCGTGGAGCAGCGCGGCGCCGGCTGCGGGTCGCGGTAACACGGCAGCCTCTGCCTCCCTGCAACCCGTGCGGGCCGCCCCACGAGTGCGAGGGAGACAGAGACTCGTCTGCAGCGCCGCGAGTCTCGGTCCGGGACAGCCGTACCTAAGAACAAACAGACGCTCCCCGAGGCAGCTCTGCGCCGCTCCACTGTGCACGGGGGGATATTGCAGGACGGCGGCTTTGAACGGCGCCGCCGCGGCGCTGGACGGGGAGGTATACCCGAGTCCCTCGCTCGGCGCAACCCGGTTTTTGATTGCGGACAACAGCGCCTTTGTCGCTCCGTTTCGGTCGCTCTCGCGGCCCGGTCCGTCAGGGTGAGAGAAAGACCAAGCGACAAAGCACGCTTTACGGCAGGACGGCGCACAGTGGGCCAGAAGACCGACGCAGGCGGCTAAAACTCTCGACGGGCTTTGTGCTCCAGAGTCGCTAAGTGGGACTCGAACCGATCGTGTGACCCCACCAATGGATTCCTCGGAGACCAGGGCCCCGCCAGAGCCCCGCCAGGTCGCGGCCCCGTGCGGCAGCGCAACGCAACCAAGGCTTGTCGAGCCACTCTGCATCCTTTGAGTCGTCTGGGAGGTCCTGGAGGTCCTGGAGGTCCTGCCACGACAAAGGCGCAGGAGAGCGTCCGCGGCGGGGCGCGGAGCGCGTCTGCGCGTCTTGGAGGCGGACTGCTTTTGTGCGCGGCCTCGGCCCCGCGGTCTCGCGGCATCGCGCGGGGCGGGGCGGGCCGAGGCCGTGCCGCCCAGCGCGCCCCACTTAAGGCTTCGGGCGTGCATTAGCGGGTCCCACGAGACACCGCGGGGGGCGGCGGTAGTGCGGGTGACTCCCTGGCACTCACGGCCTCGGCCTGCGCCGCACCGCCCTGCATGGCGGTGTTAAGAAGCTTACGTCAGGATTAGGCTGCGTGGCGCGGCCGGGGCCTTGCCGGGGCCTTGCCGGGGCCTTGCCGCGGCCTTGCCGGGGCCTTGCCGGGGCCTTGCCGGGGCCTTGCCTTTCCGGGCGTCGCGGAGCCCTCCCCGCCGAGGCCGTGCCGCGCGGGACGAGAAGGCGCCCGCTAAAAGGCCGGCCGAGGCCGTGGTGGTACACTAATGCAGCTTGTAGTGCGCGCGGTCTGCGGGCCGCCCCGCCATGCTAGGTTGTTGTTGTCTATCGCCCCCAAGGGTCGGTCTGGCAGGCGGCCTGCCCGCCCGCCTTGTCGAGCGATCCCACCACCTCACTCGGCGTTGCAGTTGGCACCACGTGGGCGACGTGGACGCGGCGCGACTCGGCGGCGGTCGCTGTGGGTCATCCGGAGAACACCCCCCCCCCCCACACACACACACAGGCTGCTGCGCCACGCCACGGCCACGGTGCACGCCACGCCGCCAGATCCCGAGGATAAAATATTGGAAGCATTCCAATTGGCAGAGATTTCATCTGCCGCCTTTTTGTATTATTTATTTGCGCGCGTTGCGGCGGCGCGGCCAAGGCGTCTCGCCATGTCCGGCCAGTGAAATGGGAGCCGCATTTGTCCACAAGTGTCCAGCCCTCCATCGCGGACGCCGCGCCTCAACAAGGGAGGAAAGCCTGCCTGGCAAGCGCCCAGCTGTCTTCTCTCTCTCTGTCTCTCTTTGTCTCTCTCTCTCTCTCTCTCCTTTTTTTCTCTCTTTCTTTTTCTTTTTTTTGTAACGGTGCTAAAGCCATGCGCGGCGAGAGGCTGGAGGAACATTGATGCGTTGATTCTGTTTCCGGGTCCGCGCGCCAGATGGACCGTTAATGAAGTCGAGTTGTAAGAAAATGAGGGAACGTGGTTGTTAGGCCGGTGGGCCGGACCGGGCCGAGCGCGGCGGTGGAAGCGGCTTGATTAAGCGGGCAGGTACAGTACTGCCGTGCCGCCCCCAGCCGGTGTCTGCCGGCTGTAGCCCGCCTGCCTCGGCTGGCCTCCATTCGACGGGCTAGATTAATTATCGCCTTCCAGCTGGGTATCGCTACCGAGATATGGGGTTACCGGCCCATCCCTGGGCCCCCCTCCCTTGCCATCCACGGCCGCCAGCAGTGGGCCAGTCAGAGGCGGAAAAAACTTCTGCATGTTTATTTATAATCTGAATTTTCAGTCAAACCTGTCTAAATCTGTTTTTCAGACTTTGGAAGTCTTAAACCTCGGTCGAAGATTCTTCATTTGCATACACTTTCGAGTCTGATTTCGGAAATAAGACCACTAAGTCCGACGTGTCATGTTCCCCGCAACACTTCGTGGTGCTGCACCCCATTTTCTGCACTTTCTCCGTCCTAGACTGCCGAGTGTTTCGCAGCGCAATTATTGAACTGCCCGTTAGAGGATTCCTGGTCCTGAGTGCTTCGAGTGTCTTGAGTGGTTAGGCCCGCCGTGCTGGCCGCACTACCTGCCGCGAGGCTGTAGTCGGCCATGGCCGCCGATCCGCCTCGGCGTCACTGCCAACGATGTAGTGTACAGGAGAAGTGATTTTAAAAGTTTGGGGGGCTTCCCCCTCTAGCAGGCTGCTAGCAGGGAGGCTGCCTGCGGGAGAAGAAGAAGAAAGATAAAAGTCGTCTGCAAGCTGCCGAAGCATCTCGACCCATTCATCACACTGTAACGTGCATTATCGTGTCAAGCACGAGTTTTCGATCTGATGGACTGTGGAGCTGATGCCGCGCCGAGGAGATTCCGATCCGAGCGACGCACTCTGCGAAGACCATCGACCTAGGCAAGGCAGCATCAGCAGCTGCTGCGGAGATCTCGCATAAATTTAGTCGAATCGGCGACACGTTGAGCGACTTTTCGAGGGAAGCGGAAGCTCTACGAAAATGAACTCCACTGAAATGACGTTGGTTATCTAACTTACACAAGACTTATACACTGAAAATTGAATGGAAAGACTTTGGGCCCAAATATGGCGAGACAAGAAGTCTCGCTAAATTTTGATCAGACCTGGAAGAGCGTGTGACGCCACCAATGGATTGCTCTCCAAACGAGGAATCCATTGGTGGGGTCACACGTTGGATTCTACTCCCACTTAGCGACTCTGGAGATAAAAACGCGTCTAGAATTTTGGCCGCCTCAACGGTCTTCTGACCCACTGTGCGTCCCCACTCCGCCTCCATTCTGTGTCTTCCGTGCCGCTGGACCCCTCAAGCACCCCTCGGCTCGACGGCCGCTGCTGCCGCTGCTGCCGCTGCTCCGCTCCCGGCCTTTGGAATGCAACGCCAGGCATACCGACAACAGTAGACTCATTCCGAGAGTCGTGTTCGTCGCTCTGTCTCTCTCGCACTCGTGCGGTACGCCCCACGGGTGCGAGAGAGACAGAGCGACGACCCTCAGTCTGCTGGCCTGTCCGCGCGCCGCGCGAGCTGCGATGGGATAAACATGAGGAAGGGAGGCGCGCCGAGCGAAGTACACGCCGCGGCAACAGTCGCGCCAGCAGCCTCCAGGTGTGGTGGTTCCTCGTGGGTTGTCGCGCTGGAAAGCCCCGCGCCGCGCATTGTTGTTCTTTCCGGGAAAGGACAAGATTTTAAAGAGTCGGCCGGTCATGATTGTACTTCCCCTTTAATTGTGTACTAAAAAAAAAAAAAAAAAAAAAAAAAAAACCTGTAGAAATAAACTCTTGAGGAAAATTAGTGGCTCGTAAAGTTGAGCCTGTTTGCCATGTTTGACTGTCTTTCTGAAATTCCCCGGAGCAGGGAACAGCTGGAAGGGTACAGAAGCTGCGCGCCTGCCTGTCGGAAACCTGTTGAAGTTTTGGTCGATGCCGTCGGCTGACTTCATTTTGGTTCCGTTGCTGTTTAGAGCCAGTTTGTACCTTAGCTAGGGTGATATATTAATAGATGTATATGAAGCAGATATGAAGTCGGGATCGGAGGAGGGGAGGCAGTGATCCTAAAGCTGTGGCAGAGCGGCGCGGCCTCTGTACTCCACCAACACAAAGCTAAAAGAGGGCCTTTATGCCTTTCGCCCCCCCCCCACTTTTTTCACCCTCCGCCCCTTGTTTTCGCTCTTTACAAGTGCTCTCTGGAACTCGGCGACTCTGCTTTTGTTGTTTCGGCTCGAGATGATGTTATTTACGTGCCTCGCATTCGGTTAATCTGCCGCGCCAGGCCGAGGGCTGCCCTCTTTTTCGACCGCGCTCTCGCACGGTGGACCAGAAGACCGGCGCAGGCGGCCGAAAATCTAGACGCGTTTGGAGCTGATGATTGCTAAATACTAGGACTCGAACCGAACGTGTGACCCCGTCGTTCGGAACGGGGAGCAATCCCTTGGTGGGTCACACGTTCGGTTCAAGGCCCACGCTGGAGCTCCGGGATCGCCTCCACCGGTCTTCTGGCCCACTGTGTCTCGGCCGCCGGACTCGGCTCGCCCACGGCGGCACCCATTCTATTGCTAAATCTGGCAGGGCGGCGGCGGCAACAGCAGCCAGGCGCGGCGCGGCGTCGCTGGGCGGCTGAGGCTTACACACAAAGGCGTCTCCGCTCCGGGCGTCTGCCGCGTCTCGCCTCGTCTCTCTCGCACCGCCACGGCAGGTGCCATGAGTGCCGACGCACAGTGGGCCAGAAGACCGGCGGAGGCGGTCGAAATCCCGGACGGGTCTTGAGCTTCAGATTCGCTAAATGGTACTCGAAACGAACGCGCGACCCCACCGATGGACTGCTCTCCAAACGAGGAATCCGTTGGCGGGGTCACCACGTTCAATTCGAGTACCATTTAGCGACTCTGGAGCTCAAAACGCGTCTAGAGTTCGGGCCGTCCGCGGCCGGCCTTCTGGCCCACTGTGCGGCGCTCCGCTGGGTTGGCCTCGAAGGTACACTCGGCCTGTGGCCTCATACGCGTATCACTTGGCACGCCCTTTGCAGGTCGCCCCCTGGCGGATCCCATTTCAGAGGCGCGGCGCCGCGGGGCCGCATCAGCGAGGGATCCTTATCTCGCACACCGCGCGCAGAAAAGAAATCATTTTCGGATCTGTGTCAACCCCGCCGTGGTGCTCCCTGCTTCCGGGAGCTCCTCTTCGGTCCCCGCCGCCGCCGCGGAGTAGTGGATAGCGCGGTGGTTGCTGGCGGCACGCCGGGCTCGGGTTCGACTCCCCTCGCCACTGCTTGTCGGTTTTAGCAGATAATACATTCCATATACAGTACTTGGTGCATGGGCTATAGCGCCTCGTGGCTGCGCTGGAGCTCTAGAGTCGCTAAACAGGAATCGAACCGAACGTGTGACCTCGTTCGGAGAGCAATCCATATGGTGGGGTCACATGTTCGGTTCGAAGGTCCGTTTAGCGACTCTTGGACCTCAAAACGCGTCCGGGATTTTGGCCTCCTCCACCGGTCTTCTGGCCCACTTTGCAAGCGGTGCGCCGGCGCGGCGGCGTCTGCTGAGGGGCTCCCGGGGCTCCCCGCGATGCTTATGGCTTCCGGGTCGAGGCGAGGCGAGGCCTGGCCATCGCCGAGAGGGACCGCCAGGGAAGGGCTGCGGCCGGGCATCACCTTATCAGCGGCCGCCCATCGGACAGGGCTAACGAGCACGCCGCGCACGCATGCAGCGGAGGGGGAGGGGAAGAAGAAGAAGAAGACATTATTGACGTTTGGTTTGTGTTTATTTCAATAGTGACAGGTGCAAGTATACTACGTGAAAAATATTCAAGCTGAGGTCCTGATTAGCCGAGGCTTGTCACCAGACCGGTCATGATCGATCAAATTGTTTTACAGATTTCTTTCTTTCTTCTCCCTCCCTCTTACAAGCAGAAGAAGAAGAAGAAGAAGAAGAGAGAGGGGATGGAGGAGGAGAAAAGCTCCGGCGGTGACGGCGCGCGCACCTGGCCGTGTAAACGCTCGTCACTGTGGCCCGCGAAGCGTGAATCGGTTGATAAGCGCGCGACTCCTTTATGGCCGCACGGCAGGCCGTCCGTCCAGCCGCGCCCTGCCGCGCCGCCGCTGTGTCTTCGGTTTCCGATAGCCAGATAGAGAACGCCCCGCCGCCGGACGTTGGGGGTTGGGGGGGGGGAGACAAATGGCGGCGGCAGAAAGAATAAACCCGCGAGGGATATGGGAATTGATTTGAAGGGTGCTGCCTGCATGCCGTTGCCGCGAACGAGAAGCCGGTGCTGGGGCTGCCGGGCGAGTGAGTTAGAGTGAGTCCCACTGGAGGATGAGCTCCCGGCGTCGCGGCGCTCTGTGGCGTGGGAAGTGAATCGTAGCGAATCGGTATGTGAACTTCGCACATTTCCGCACACACTAAATTCTTATGCACTTTTTAGCAGATGATACCTTCACACCTCACATTTCATTTCAACATCCTTAAAACTACTATACACATGAAGGTGTCAGCTTGCTTTTACTATAGATATTAGTAGGAGCGGGCAGTAAGGGGCGGACCATGTCTGCCTGGCTGTCGCTCATCCGCGCAGCGGCCGGGCGTAAACAATGGCACCCCCTCCTCGCGCCTGCGCGGAAAATTGACAATCCCTCCCCGCCTGCCACGTCACAAAGGGTGACTCGGGCGGGCCTCGGCTCTGCTCAGCTCGTGCCGACTTCGGCGCCAGCTCGGCCTCGTTCGGACGATAGCGATGCAGCGCGGCACTGCTATAATAAACACACGACAATACCAAACGAATATCATCGAAAGAAAACCAAACGAGTATCATCTGCTTTCATTAACGTTCGTTGAATGAGATTTTTGTTCATAAAATACGCATTATTTTTCACATGCGTTGTTTATGCATAATATTATACAAAAGCTTACGCATGTGCAGAATAACGCGTCACTATGTATAAAAAAAGTACATAAGGATTTAGTGTGCAGCCAATGAATTTCAGGTAAAATTCATAAATTTAAATTTTTGCGCGTTAATTTTTCCACGCTCATTTCTCCTTGGCGGGCGACTTTTCTCTTGGCTTCCCCCCCTTCCCCAGCGGCGGCAGGTCAGGGCTCTCACTGATACACATCCCCGCGCTTCTGTCCCCCCCCAACTTTAAGGCATTGAGTGAAAAATATAGTGGCCATTTGTTTTTGATCAGCGGCGGCCGGGCAGTGGCTGGCCGAGGCTGGCCGCGAACCGCAGCGCGACTACGGAGAGAGAGAGAGAGAGAGAGAGAGAGAGAGAGAGAGAGAGAGAGAGAGAGAGAGAGAGAGAGAGAGAGAGAGAGAAGAGGCGGAGGAGGAGGAGTGCGCGTCCCCTCCCCAAGGTTGTGGCGGCGCCTAAAAATTAGGCCAAACGTCTCACCTTTCCCCCTGTAAGTAGTGTAAGTAGGCTACTCTTGCTACCCCCCGCCCCCCTTTTCGGACACCGTCTCTGGATCCGCCCTCGACGTGCCGGGCGTGGAAGGCAGGTCGGGGCCGCGGTTCGCGCCCGTCAACCGCACTGCTGTGCTCGCTGTGTTTTTACACGTCGCCGCACCCGCGCAGCCTGGACCACGCACGCACACACACACACACACACGGAGACGAGGCGTCGAGTCGTAATGCGAAAAACATTAAGCCCGGTCCCGGTGGCCAGCCGTGTTTAAGGCGGAGCACTATCTCCCGGCGCACCGGCCGCAGCCCCGCCAGCAGTGCGCCGGGTCGGCCGGGTCGCACAGTGGGCCAGAGGACCGGTGGAGGCGGTCAACACTCTGGACGCGTTTTGAGCTCCAGAGACGCCTAGCAGGACTCGAACCGAACGTGTGACCTCACCAATAGGTTGCTCGTTCGGAGCGCAATCCATCGGTGGGGCCACACGTTCGCTTCGAGTCCCATTTAGCGACTCTGGGGCTCATAACGCGTTTAGAATTTTGGTCGGCGCCCGTCTTCTGGCCCACTGTGGCACGGTGGGCAAAGCCCCCAGGGTCCATTCGTAATAATAGGGCGGCATAAACCCCGGGCTACGTAAGACGGCTACGACGACTGCTTGCCTTGGTCGGCGCCGCGCCACAGGATTTTCGTTGCGCCAGCCCGGCAGCAAGGCAGCCAGCCAGCCAGCCAGCCAGCCCAAAGGGGGAGCGTCCGAGACGCTGCGAAGCAGGCAAGGCAGCGGCGGCGGCGACCAGCGAGATCCACCGGCGGAGCCCCAAATATGTCGTGACGAGGCTTAAACGCTTGAACAGTGACACTGCGAGCGCGGCGGCGGCGTCAGGCCCAGGCCTCGCGGGGTGTGTGGCGTCACGCCTTCTGGCCCACTGTGGGCGGGCAGAGCAGAGGGCGGCCCGCCCAGCATCGCCCAATAAATCTCCGGTGAGTAAATCATAAAGTTGTCGCACGCATGCATCACAAGACATTATGCGCGCGACACGCGAAACAGCAAACGGACTGCTGTACACTGCGCAGTGCAGCGCCGTGCGCACCGGCCGGGAGCGGCGGCAGAATCATGGCCCTGGGGGCGTCAAATGTTGTAGCGGCTGTAAAACAAAGATCCCGCGGTGTGTGTGTGTGTGTGTGTGTGGCGGGCATGATCACGGAGGAGGGTCGCCGCACGCTTTCACGTTCCCGACCTGATTGCCCCCCCCTCCTCTCCTTCCCCCTCCACCTGTTACCGGAAGAACGGCGTGCGGGCGAGATGACGTCACGTGTGCCCTCAACGACAGCGGGGACCGCACGACTCGATCGAGGAGCCTTTGCTTTGAAGAGCTGCTATACCGGCGGTGTCTCGGCCGCCCCCAGACCCCCGCGGTGCTGGCCGCCCTCCCCGCGGCTTGCTGTGGCCTCAGGGGACCTGGCAGCCCTGGCAGCCCTGACCGGCAGGCACGCACGAAGAGACACCAGTGTCGAAAAACTTCGATGAGTTGGTATTGGACGCCCTGGTATCGCGAAACATCATACAGCAACAGTGTTGCGTATTTACGTTTTACTTTGTTTCCGCGTCATTTAAATTTTACTTCGCGTTTCTGTTATTTAAATTTTACTTTGTTTCGGATTTCACTTTGTTTCGGATTTTACTTTGTTTCGAAATTTACTTTGTTTCTGTTTTTTTGAGTTTGCTTCCGCCACTGTTTGTTCTCAGTGCAGGCCCTCCCTCCACTTAGCAGGGAATCCCCGAACCGTTCCGCGGGTGCGATCAGTCAGCAGGTTTTGCGTAAATAGTGCAGGCGTGCTGTGCTGCCGCGGTGGTGCCTGCCTGCCTGCCTGCCTGCCTTCCTGCTTGTCCATCCGACGTGGCAGCCTAACACTTGGCGCCAATTCCCCGCTGTTTTTCTTTCCGTTTTACACCTCCCTCATTCCCTGGCCGCGAGGGGCCGGGCCCGGCCGGGCCGCCGCTCCAACCTGAGTG
The DNA here is from genome assembly GCA_030522485.1 of Stenchaetothrips biformis. Classification (NCBI taxonomy): domain Eukaryota; kingdom Metazoa; phylum Arthropoda; class Insecta; order Thysanoptera; family Thripidae; genus Stenchaetothrips; species Stenchaetothrips biformis. The sequence goes on from CM060088.1 coordinate 10,735,990, forward strand.
GCCGAGCAGCCGAGCAGGCGATGGTCCCCGTGGGGCTGCGGGGCTGCGGGGCTGCGGGGCTGCGGGGCCAGGCTGGCCGCCGCGCCAAGGCCAGCCTGCGCTTTGAGCCGCCGCCGTGGCCGACGCGTCCGGGGCACAGTGGGCCAGAAGACCGGTGGAGGCGGTCAAAACCCCGGACGCGTTTTGACCTCCAGAGTCGCTAAATGGGGTTCGAAACTCGAAGCGAACGTGTGTGTGACCTCACCAATGGATTGCTCCCCGCGCGAAGAATCCATCGGTGGGGTCACACGGTCGGTTTCAAGTGCTCTGGAGCTCAAAACGCGTCCCGAGTTTTGACCGTCTCCACCTGTCTTTTGGCCCACTGTGCAATGCTTCCAGAGGGGTGGGACTGGTCCCGGTTGCAGGGAGACTCCCTGGGAGTGCTCAGTGAGACTCAGAGGCCGAAACGACGTCACATCGGCAGCCAACGGCCCCCACGATGGCCGTACAATCAGGGTGGCGAGGCGCGGCGTGGCGTGGCGAGGCGCGGCGTGGCGTGGCGGGGCGTGGCGGGGCGTGGCGAGGTGCGGCCAGCGGGGACTCTTCTTGTGCCCCACCCCCTCCAAACATGCCCGGCCAGCGCCCGCACCATGCCCGCGCCTGTATCCACTTCATTCGCTCCGATGCACTCGACATCGTTTACTGTATACATTGAAAAAAAAAAAGAACAAAAGAAAAAGGCGCAAAAAAAAGAAAAAAAAGAAATGGTCCGCTTTGTACGCGGGCGACTTCGATGAGCCCCAAAATAACGCCCCCGCCGCGCTTTGACGCTGAAGGCAGAGATGAAGGGAGGCAGGCCCCACCCAGCGGAGAGAGAGAGAGAGAGAGAGTGAGAGAGAGAGAGAGAGAGAGAGAGAGAGAGAGAGAGAGAGAGAGAGAGGGTGAGGGAGAGGGAGAAGGCTGTAACGGCGGCGGACTGGGCCGGCCGCGTGAATGGCCATTAGTCGAGCTTAACGGAATTCCACGCGAGAAATGTAGCCTGAGAAGTTTGCGCTGGCTCGGCACTCGCCAGCTCCCCCCCTCCCCCCCCCCTCCCCCTTGCTGCTGCACCCCGCCCCGCTCCATGTAGCGTGGAATGTCAAAACGGAGAACCAGAAAATGCGGAATGACACATAAATCGTCTCTGCGGGATCCGCACGGCCGGGCCGAGCGGGCCGCCCCCCGACTCAACAAAATCCGGCATAATGTTTGGCCGGGTCATTCGAAATCAAAGCCGCTCGCCGCCATGTCCTTGGCGCCCCGCCCCGCCCCGCCCCGCCCCGCCCCGCCCCGCCCCGCCCCGCCCCAGACGATTACGGCCCGGGCCTTCTCCGCGCCCGGGGCTGCCACGGCCGAAAACAATAGCAAAGCCGTGGGAGTTGAGTTATTTTGCCAAGTGAAAACATGCACGGCAAGTTTGCAGCCGAGAGGCAAAGTGCTCCCGGAGCGAAGCGCTGCTGGGATGGATGGAGAGCTGGTGCAGGCAGAGGGAGTACTCACTGACGCTGCACGCACACACACACACACCGCGCCATCCCCCGCCACGGCCACATTGCTGGGTGTTCGCCACAGCGACAGCCTGCCCGCAGGAAGAGGCCCACTGGAGACGTGTTCGGCGGCGGCAGCAGCGATTCGCCGAACTCCGACAACTTTTCCTTTCAACAAAGTTGATTTTCTGATGGATTGTACACGTCGCTGCCGTGATCGCTGCTCCGCCTCCCCGCCCCACCCCCCTCTCTCTCTCTCTCTCTCCCTCTCTCTCACACACACAGCGCGGCACGCGTATTCTCGGAAAGGGGAGGAATCCTGTATTTCTCCATTTATTTGTGTGTTTGTGCGCCGAGGGGCGGCCGCCGCCTTGCTAGGCCCGCCCGGCCGACTGAGAAATAGGAAGTAAGACACACACATGACGCGGGCGGCTTATTGACTGAGACTCCGGGAAAGATTCCCTTGCCGTCTAATAACGCACTCGGCTCTGGAACCGGAACCAGGTCTGGGCGAATGCCCGCGGCGGCATGGCCAGGCTACGGCTGCTCAAGGAATGCAAGCGTTCCGCGTGCGCAGAATCGTCTTTTACTTCGTCGCTATATTTTTGTCGTTTCTGAACGGACGGTTTTCGCCCTTGTGGAATCCTGTTTAGCGTCTATAGAATTTTGGCCTGCGCCGGTGTTCTGGCTCACTGTGCGGCGGTAAAAGTTATGTTAACCCGCTCCGTGGGGTCTGCACGGCGCCACGCCCCTTGCTTGCGCGTGAGTGTGTATGCCGGACTCGCACAGCGTGCTGGCCGCTGGCCCACTGGCCGGACCGGACCGACCATAAATACTCCCTTTATTATCGCCTCAATATTTCGGCCATAAGCGAGCGGCCCCCGTCGGCAGGAGAAGCCCGAGCAGGCGCGGGACCACCGGACGAGGGATGCGACGCACAGTGGGCCAGAAGTCTAGAAGACCGGTGGGGGCGGACAAAATCTCGGACAAGTTTTGAGCTCCAGAGTCGCCAAATGGGACTCGTATTGAACGTGTGACCCCACCAATGGATTGCTCGTTTGGAGAGCAATCCGTTGGTGGGGGTCACATGTTCAATACGAGTCCCATTTGGCGACTCTGGAGCTCAAAACGCGTCTAGACTTTTGACCGCCTCCACTGGGCCCTTGTGCCCTGATTGCCCTTCTCTCCGTTTGAGCGCCTCGGAAAGCGCCTCAAAAGCGCGCGCTTTTTCAAGCGCCGCGAGTTTGACAAAGCTCACTCTGCGACGCCACTTGGCTTCGTTACCTTACAATGCCGTCACCAAACTGCCAGCGCCAGCAGCCGGCGCGCGCGAGCGAGATAAAAAAAAAAAAAAGGGAGAAGGGGGCACAGAGTGAGAGAGAGAGAGAGAGAGAGAGAGAGAGAGAGAGAGAGAGAGAGAGAGAGAGAGAGAGAGAGAGAGAGAGAGAGAGAGAGAGAGAGAGAGAGAGAGAGAGAGAGAGAGAGAGAGAGAGAGGGGAAGGAATGGGCGTCGCCTTTTTCCATTGGCTGGAAAATGGCCGTCATTCATACCGGGACGCAAGTCAGCCAAAGTGTCCCAGCGTTAATTCCGTCTCCGGGATCCCTGCTGCACGGTGGGCCAGAAGACCAGCCAAGGCGGAAAAATCTGTCGACGCGTTTGGAGCTCCAGAGTCGCTGAAGAGGACTCCACCAATGGATTACTCGTTACACACTGTGCACTGCACAGCCAGAGCCGACGACGGGGGCACGGGGTCCATTGCGAAACCGCCGCAGCATCGGCCGGGCGGACGGACGGACAGGCAGACAGACAGGGATCTGAGGTCCACCATATTGCCTGGCGGCGCGGCGAGAACATCGCAGGCCAAATGTAGCGTGGCCTGGCGCGGCGTGTGCAGGACATTGAGCCAATAGGCTTCACGGGGCCTATCCCCACATCACTGCTGCTGGCCTTGGCGGCTCGCCCTCCACTTGCCCGGCAGCCCACTGTGCGCTGCCCCGTGCGGGGCGCCCTCCGGCCGGCCGAGTGGAGCCCCACGGAATGAGTTGGGGTCGTCCCGGCCCACTGTGTGCCAAGAAGGCCGTCACTCTGTCAGGCCGGCTTCTCGCTTGAACACAATGGCCGCGCCGCTTACAAGTACAACGCACTGGAGAGTTTCACGCATACCGACTGCACTCTCAAGATCCTACTGAGCCTTTCATTCGTAATACAAACAAAAAGCTTAGTATTATAGGGGGGGGGCGCTCGGCGTCACTGCCGTGACTCCGGCTGTTGACAGGCCGCGTTACAGTAAAAAGAAAGTCGCTCCGAAGGGATTCGAACCCCGGCAGACTGCGCGCTGCTGGCCGGGCACTCGCGGAGGGGAGCTGAGAGCCCCGCTTAGCCGTTCGCCACCTTCTATTCCTCCCGGCGGACAGAGCCACAGTGGGCCGGAAGGCCGGCGCAGGCGGACAAAACTCTTGACGCGTTTCGTGCTCCAGAGTCGCTTAACAAATCAAACGTGTGACCGTGTGACCCCACCAATGGATTCCTCTTTCGGGAGAGTAATTCATTGGTCACACGTTCGGTTTGAGTCCTTTTTAGCGGATCTATGGAGCTCAAAAACCGTGCGGGATTATGACCGCCTCCGACCGATCTTCTGGCCCACAGTGCGAACGGGTCTTGCAGTGTCCCTGCTGCTGGGCGGCGTGGCTTCGGACGGTGTCCGGTCAAGCAGGCCCGGATCACGATGGCGTGGTCCTTGTCCTTCGGTCACCGTCCTGCCCCGCGGCGCATGTGTTTTCCTTTGTCCACGGCCGTGCTGTCGCGCTACCACACGCCACTGGAAGCCCCATATTCTTGAGGACCTTCAAAGCCCCCAGCAGCTCTCCTCACACAGGTGTGGCGCAGGGAAGCTATGGCCGTACGTTGATCCTGTTGACGCCACGGTGTCGTCGTTCTTTGAAAATAACAACCCGGCAGTGTCGGCTCGAGTATTTGTTGGGAGTGGAGGCCTCGCCAGGCCTCGCCAGGCCTCACCCGCCCCGCCGCCCGGCACCACGACGGCGCCCCCAGGGCCTCGGGACGCGGCCTCGACGGGGGCCTCTGTCATCCACCCTAATGAGATGCCCCTCGTGCAGCGAGCGGCGAGGCCGTGGCGAGGCTGTGGTGGTGGAGGTGGCATGGCTCCGCCAGCTCCAGGCAGCAGCCAGGCAGCAGCCAGGCACAGACGGGAGGGAAAACAAGGACAAAGGAACCAAGAGTCATCGTTGCAAGGACCTCCTCGGCGCATGTCCTCGGGGATTGAGGCTGGCAGGTTGGCCAACGCCACCGCGAGGGCGCGGGGACAAGCTGGGCGAACAACTCCAGGGGGTCCACCGTAAGAACCGCTGTCGGGATAGCTCCCCCGGACACGAAGCTGCTCCGTGTGACCCCACCAATGGATTGCTCTCTGAACGAGGAATCCATTGGTGGGGTCGCGCGTTCTGTTCGAGTGCTGTTTAGCGACTCCGGAGTTCAGAACGCGTCTTGAGTTTTGGCCACCTGCACCGGTCTTCTGGCCCTTTGTGCAGTGGTTCCGAAAAGTCGCATAGTCGCTCTTTCTCTCTAATTGGGCGTCTCGCAGGGGGTGGCAGAGACAGACGTCGTCACACGTCTCAAACCGATCTCGAAACACAACAGCAGGATTCGAATCCGATTCCGGAAGCATGGGGGAGAAAAAACTAACTACCCGAACTCCGGACAAACTGGGCCACCGACTAATTGTCCGACAAAAGCCAAGTTGGACACTTTGCGGAAAACTCTCGCCGTGCTTCTTTTTTTCTGGCAGTGTGCTTTGGCGCGCTTTCGGCTTGCGGGACGGCAAGTGGGACTCGAGATGGTCAAACCGCGTCGGGGCCTTCCTTACGGTTATGCCTATAGCCCCGTGACGTAACGGTCTCTATTAGGGCCGCCCCCGCCATCTGCTCAGCCGCTCTGGGCCACGCCACGCCACGCCACGCCACGTCCGCGCCGCGCTACGCCACGCCACGCCACGCCACGCCTTAGTCCCTCATCTCTCCTCGTTAAGATCGGGCGGGTCGCTCGGGTCCCTTCTGGTCCTCGCGGACAAGACCATAGCGTGGGTGCCACCACGACGAGGTCGCCGCCAACGCACAGTGGGGCCGCTGGTCGCCAATCTTTGGACGCGTTTTGAGCTCCAGAGTCGCTTAATGGGACTCAAAACGAATGTGCGACCCTACCAATGGATTCCTCGTTCGGAGAGCAATCCATATGTCGGGTCACACGTTCCATTCGAGTCACATCTAGCGACTCTAGAGCTCATAACCCGTTCGGGATTTTGCTTTCGTCAGAGTTTTGTCCGCCTGCACCGGCCTTCCGGCCCACTGTGCAATGCCGCTGACCGGCTAACTAGCAAGCAGCAAAAGTCGTATTTCGCTGTTTTCCTCTGAGTGTACCGGCTTTTAGTCAGGTGGAAAGTAAGCCGGTCCTTGTCTGGCTGAGCCGCGGCTGGAGTGAAGCCAGAGCCTCCTCTGGGGCGCCGCAGCGATGGGTGTGAACGCGCCTCTTAGGCCGCAAGCCCCGACTTTGTCGCGTGTGAGTTGGAGATAAGTTAGTTACCTGTATGCGACGTGCTCGTCACTTCTAACCCCCCCGAGCTGCCAACTGCTGGCGTGCCTAGCCAAGCCGCACAGTGGGCTAGAAGACTGGTGGTAGAGATAGTCAAAATCCCGGACGGGTTTTGAGCTCCAGAGTCACTATATAGGACTCAAACCGAACGTGTGACCCCACCCATAGATTGCTCTCCAAACGAGGAATCCATGGGTGGAGTCACATGTTCAATTCGAGTCCCACAATGCAACACTGGAGCTCAAAACGCGTCTAGAGTTTTTGCCGCCTACGCCGGTCTTCTGGCCCACTGCGCGCCGCCTCTCTCCGCCCTGCCGCCCTGCCCTGCCACCCAATGTCGCTGTCTCCGGCTTTGCCAAGTCACGTCATTTCACACGGGGATGCCTCCTAGGCTACCTGCCTCAGCCCTGCTGCCACTTTTCCGCTTCCACGCGGTATTTTCACTCTCCCAGCAATGACCAAGAAGGAGAAAGAACAAACTAAATTCTGATAACGCATTTTCCAGAGTTCTGCGGTGAACTATTCCTTGTTCGCAGGCCTGTGTGAGTGGTCAGCGTCTTTTTGCTTATCTTGAGAAAAAACAACGAATTTTCCAATCCGCTTTCCCGGGGAGGGTGGGCCGTTTCCTCGGGACTGCCCGTGATTGGGGACAGCGGACCCGGCCAGGCCCAACACCGCCTCGGTCGCTGCGTCCCTCGCTCGCACGGGGCGTCGCCCAGTGGGTCAGAAGACAGCCCAGGCGGCCAAATCTCTAGACGCGTTTGGAGCTCCAGGGTCGTTCAACAGGACCCAAACCAAGCGTGCGACCTCACCAATCGACTGCTTTCAGGACGGGGAATCCACTGGTGGGGTCACACGTTCGGTTCGAGTCCCATTTAGCGACTCTGGAGCTCCAAACGCGCCGAGAGTTTTGGCCGCCTGCGCCGTCTTTAGGCCCACCGTGCGTGGCGCAGGGTGCGAGAGGCGGACCCAGCGGGACCCACTCGAACCGGCCGCCGCGTCCCGGCGCGGCCTTCTAACGACTTGCATAGTACTGTTTTACGGCGCAACTCCGGCGGTAACGGCCGATGCTGGGCGGCGGGGCGGCGGGGCGGCGGGGCGGCGGCCGGAACGCTCCGAACGACCGACAAATGTCTGTTTCGTGGGTTACTAAGTGCCGGCCGGCCGCCGGGACGCACTTGTGTACGCACCGGGGCGGCCGGGGCGGCCGGGGCAGCCGGGGCAGTCGGCCTGATGCGCCGCCAAATCAGGAGCAGCCCTCTGTTCGGCTGCGGGGCGGCGGCCGAGTATACAAAGCAGCAGCCACGCCAAAGGCGAGTTGTCACAAAGGGCGCCCCGCCCCGTCGGGATTCGAACCCGCGCCCCCATGAAGCTCGCCATGAAAAGCAAGCCGGCGGCGGGTACTGCGTGACCTTGGCGAGACGGCATTGATTGGAAGTTCGGTACCGCAGCCAGCCGGGTTGCTCAGTGAGAGAGAGAGAGAGAGAGAGAGAGAGAGAGAGAGAGAGAGAGAGAGAGAGAGAGAGAGAGAGAGAGAGAGAGAGAGAGAGCTCCCCCTCCCCCTTTTTCCACCGGAAAGTTTTATCATTTTCCAGGGGGCGGTGCGCTGCAAAACAAGCCAGCAGGGCAGCGCCGCCGCCTCCGAAATTGAAACGTTAAAAAAATTGTCTTGCGGGGCGGAGTAGTTTTGCAGTGGAAGTGGTGGGCGCTGTGGCCAGTCGCCGCGGGAAGCACTTGCATGCCGCGAACCAGGTGAGCGAAAGAGGACAAGTGGCGGCGGGGGGGGGGGGCGGCACTGCATGGCGGCAGCTCGTCGGAGCACAGTAGTCGTCGCCCGGAATTACGTAACAAAATTTGGGGCACTTTGACGGCGGCCTTCCTGCTGCGCGCTCCAAGAACAGGGCTGCATTGTTGGCGGCGAAATGCGGCGGCGTGGCGGAGGCCGTGGCGCACAGCGGGCCAGAGGACCTGTGCACACGGCCGAAACTCAAGACGCGTTTGGAGCTACAGAGTCGCTAAATGGGACTCGAACCGAACGTGTGACCCCAGCAGTGGGTTCCTCGTTCGGAGAGCATTCCATTGGTGGGATCACTCGTTCGGTTTGAGTCGTATTTAGCGACTCTGGAGCTCAAAACGCGTCCGGGATTTTGCCCGCCTCCACCGGTCCTCTGGCCCACTGTGGGCCGCGGCGTGGCCGGGGCAGGAAGGCACTGTTTCCCCTCTTTTATTAGCCCGGCTCTTCCCCGCCGGGCAGCGCAGCTGAAACATTCTGCGAATCCGAGGCCGTCTGAGGCCAACTTCGCGTGTACCTGAAAAAAAAGGCAGGAAAAATTGGTGTTTTTAAAAAAAGAAAAATGTACCGGAGTTGCCGCCGGGGTTCACCCGTGATGGTCGGCACGGGGAAAAAAAGGAGAGCGAGCGAGACGGCAACTGGGAGACCATAGAGCGCGGAAAGAGAGGAATTATGGCAGCGCGTGTGGCAAGGCCAGCCGAGCCAATGCTGCCCCGTCTCATTACAGGCGTCTTCCAAGACCTCGGGATTGCGTAAATTAAATTTATCTGAAATTAACCCTCCGAGACTGCGCTACGCGGGAAGCGGGCGGGGGCGCGGGAAATTTATCAAGTCCGTCCGGACCGCGCCGCACAGTGGGCCCCCGCACCCCTCCCCGCCGCGCCCCCTACCGGCCGTTAATATTTTTCCCGGAAAGAAGCAAGTGGCCGCCTCATCCCGACAAAAGCCACGGCCTCGGACATGAAAGCGGGGCGGAAGACGAGCGGCGCGCATAGCCCGGCCCCCGGCCTCGGCTCTCGGCCCGGCCTCGGACACGGACCGACACGCCCTCGCAATATAATTGCCCCGCCTTGCACTGTTATTCAAAGATTGTGACGTCATATTCGTTTGGATGTGAATTCTGTCACGTTCGTTTGAATACGATGTCACATTTGTTTGAACGTGACACGGCCGTTAAAGTAGAGTGTCACACTCGTTTGAACGTGCGTCAACAAAACCGATCCACCGACGATGCGCGGGGCCTATAACGTTGAAATAGCGTTGAAATTTCGTTGAGATAACGTGATTTAACTTGAAATGACTTGAAATAACGTGAAATAACTTGAAATAACGCTGAAATAACAGGAAATAACGTTGAAAAATAAAGAACCTTGAAGTGACGTGAATTAACGTGAAATAATTTGAATTTGAAATAACGGTGTACAAAATTTTTCGAAGTTGTTTGCCCCCCGGGCCTCGGCGATATGAAACTGCCTGAGGTAAGGGGCGGCCGGGACTCGAACCCATGACCAGAGCACTGGAGGCTGCTCCGTCTTCCCGGTGGCCGGGCCGCGCGGCCCTGGAACAAGGGAAGGGGACCGTCCCTCCGACCACCACCACCACCACCCCCCACACCTCTTCGGTCGGTCGTCGGTTCGAAACCATCCAGCGGTCATCCAACAAAATTTCGTCTCGTCTTTTTTTTTGCCATTGCGGAGCACGGGCCGGTCCTTTGCGCCGCAGCCCTGAATCAAGGAAGATTGAGGTGAGCCGGTACCTCCCTTCCCCCTCCCCCTCCCCTCGCCCCCGCCACTCACGTTCACGCCGACATCAAAGGGTGTCCGGTTGCCGAGCAGGCCGCGGCCCCCGCGCTCTCTGCCGGAGGAAGGCCATATGCTCCAGATACTTTCCACCACCTGGGCCGACGCACAATGGGCCAGAAGACCGGCGGAAGCGGCAAAAATCCAGACGCGTCTTGAGCTCTAGAGTCGCTTAGTGGGACTCGAACTGAGCGTGTGACCAATCGATTGCGAGGAATCCATCGGTGGGGTCACACGTTCGGTTCATGTCCTGTTCAGCGACTCCGGAGCTCGAAACGCGTCTGGGTTTCGGCCACCTGCGCCGCATCTTCTGGCCCACTGTGCGACGGCTGGCGTGCGGGCCGCCGCGACAACGCAACAGCCGGCAACAGGCGCTACGCAGTTCGTGAACGCCTTGGTATGAGCTACTTTGCTGGTTTTATCTTTCAATTGGTTTGTATTTGTGTTCCAGAGTCGTCCGAGTCCACTACAAGAGAGAGGCCCTGGAACACAGCGTTTTATCCATCTTCACTCACACTTCTAATAAATTTATACTATGTTTACTCTTATAATTGACGCTATGTTACTTTTGTAATGTTGTTAATTTACTATTGCATTCTACTAAAACTAAACTGTCGCTACCCTTATTAACTCTGTAATTGTTTTAATTGTTTTCTCTCAGAAGCTCCAGGTATGAATGTTTTTCTTAATGTATTCCTGTTTATTTTCTGTCAAACCAACAACATGGAAAAATAATTATGATGCAATAAAATGCTTTTAATACTGAAAATAAGTGGAGCCGCGGCGCGGGTCGTCCGCGCGGTCGGTCGGCGGCGGTGAGGGGGCCTCGCCTGGCGCTGTTGATCATCCCCTGCCCGGCCGCCCCGCCCCGCCCCGCCCCGCCCCGCCCCGCCCCGCCCCGCCCCACCCCACCCCGCCCGGCCAGACTGGTTTGCTTGGGTACTTACTTGTGGCAGGCCATTAAATATGGAACGTGAAACTTGAGGTCTGGTTACCTTCGTCCGCGCCTCCGCCTCGGCTCTCTCGCGCGAGCGCTCGCAGACCCTGCCTGCAGGAGCAGGGCCTCAGCAGGGTCTCAGCAGGGCCTCCAGCGCACAGTGGGCCAGAAGGCCGGTGCAGGTGGCCGAAACTCTAGACGTGTTTTGAGCTCCAGAGTCGCTAGATGGGACTCGAACCGACCGTGTGACCCCACCAATGGATTCCTCGTTCGGATTTCAACAAATTTAAAAAAAAAATCAAGAAACTTTGTAAAACGTACACAAAAATTTTGAGTTGCGGCCTGCTTGGGGAGAGTAGTCTATGTGGAGGCCCCAGCCCGCCCGGTCGCTTCCACGCATTCCAATTACTATTATTTCTGCCGCCGGTCCCAGCCCCGCCCCCTCCGATATGAATATCTGTCCGGGTCCGAGGGGCCGGGGGGGGGGGGGGGGGGGGGGGGCGGGGCGCCCACGACGGAGTGACCGAGTGGCGCGGCACGCGGCGCATGTTTGCGGCAAATATACGGAGGGCCCACGGCGGCCCAGCTGTGTTGATGATGCCTTTGATCGTTGGTCCAGATGCGGCGGGCGGCGTCGCTCAGCAGCGCTCCCCGCGGCCGCCCCACACAAAGGCTGCCGCAGCACAGTGGGCCAGAAGACCAGTGGAGGCGCTGGCTCAAAATCCCGGGCGCGCGTGTAGCCCCAGAGTCGCTAAATAGGACTCGAACCGAACGTGCGACCCGACCAATGGATTGATCTCCGAACGAGGAATCCATTGGTGGGGTCACTCAATAGTCCTCTGTAGCGACTCTGGATATCAAAACGCGTCTAGAGTTTTAGCCGCCTGCGCCGGTCTTCTGGCCCACTGTGCGCATGGCAGGGCATGGGAAGGAGAAGGCCAAGTAGTGGGTTAGTCTGGTGCCCGGCGGGCCTTCATGTCACTGTCGCCACCCTCACAAGCGCGCACACGCACACGCACAACCACACGCACACGCACGCACACGCACATACACACGCTGCTTTGCTAAATGACTCTTTGATTGCTCCGAAAATCCTCCTTGATGCGGCAAGCGGGAGAGTAACTCTCGCACGTGTCCGTGCGCAGTAGCAAATTGATATCTAAACGCCCGCGGGGGGGGGGGGGGGGGCTGAGCGGAGCTGCTGGATAACACTGCCGTGGAGGCCGCCGCCTCTGGAGAGAGAGAGAGAGAGAGAGAGAGAGAGAGAGATTTGATTTGATTTATTAGAAACTGTACAAAAAGGCTAAAAAGCCCCACTGGCGTACAGCCCGCTCTCTCAACACATTTGTTTTTACAGGTAGTTTAGTACAAACTTAATAAGACGTTACAAGAAGCAACAGGCGAAAAACAACGAGAACAAAAGAAGACAGCTAATACTGGCACAAATAATGATTGATCAGGGTATTTTTTAGTACTGAAGGGGAGGTGTAATCTAGATATTTATACAATTCAAGAGAATTCCAAATTTTACAAGAAACTACAAAAAAGGACTTTGCGAAGGTCTCGGTGCGATGTAACGGTATTTGAAGCCTGAGGGGATTTGATCGGTTTATTCTAAGGTTTATATCTGATGCGAAAACATAATTTTCATAAAGATAGATTGGTACATTAAATTTTAAGATTTTCCATGTTTGCAGTGCAACTACTAGGTTCTGCCTTTCTCTCATCTTTAAGAATCGTAGATTTTTAAAATAAGGTGTAATGTGTTTCCCAAGGTTTCGCACCAGTTATAAACCTTATACAAGAATTTTGCATTTTCTGCAGAATATTGAGAATCTGGCTATCCATATCTGTCATAGCAGCGAGACCATAATCCAACATAGGAAAAATTAGAGAACCTACAACTTTCCGCCTTATGCTTAGAGGTAAATACGAAAAATTTCTACGGCATTTGGCAAGTGCACCATAACATTTACTTACAGTGTCGCGAGCATGTTGTCCCCATGATAGGGTACGATCTAAGATTATACCCAGATTAGTAACAGATTCCAGGTAGGGTACTTCTATCACCCACATACTTTGACATTGGGTAGGTCCACTGCATCCAACATTTTTATAAACCTGTTGCTCCCTATCGTAATTGGTTGAGATTTAGCTGCGTTTACTCTTAGATTGTGGCTTACAAGATACTCTGAGACATTTTCTATATCAGTATTTATCGAATCTATGACCCTATTTGCATCATTTATGGTAAAATGAGAGTACAGTTGAATATCATCGGCATAGAGATGACACAGGCTATGTTTCAGGACATCAGGCAAATCATTTATGTACAGAGTAAAGAGCAACGGACCCAGAATACTTCCTTGTGGTACACCAGCTAGTATTTTTTCCCAATCAGAGAAATTACTATCCGAGAATTTAACTCTTTGAAAACGGTTTGTTAGATAGTTGGAAAACCACTTTATAACACTTTCAGACATACCAAGAGCCCTAAGCTTTGCTAGTAACAGTTTATGGTTTACACAGTCAAAAGCCTTACTTAGATCTAGTAGAACAATGCATGTCATTTTTCTCTCGTCCACAGCCTTTCGTATATCATCACATACTTTAATAATAGCGGTTGTAGTTCCATGCTGCTTTCTGAATCCTGATTGCATTGGGCTTAGAACCTTCCTTTCCAACAAGAATTCACTTAATTGCCTATGAACGATCTTTTCTAGAATTTTACCTATTACACTAAGGACACTAACAGGTCTAAAATCTTTTAACTCTTTGGGATCCTTAACCTTAGGAAAGGGCACAATATTAGCCATTTTCCAGGAGACAGAGAGAGAGAGAGAGAGAGAGAGAGAGAGAGAGAGAGCGTGTGTGTGTGAGTGAGGGCAAGGGACCGTAAGGACCCTGTGGCGGCGGCCGGCGGACCACAGGGAGGTTTGGGTGTGGCTTCGGCACCCGGGAAACATTCTTGCCAACTTACAAGATTTCCGGATGGTACAAGTTTGGGCGGCGGCCGTTGCAGCGCCGCTCCAGGCTCCCAGTGTGCTTCCGACCCGCGGCCAGGCCAGGGGACGGCAGGCCGGCCCACTGTGCTCCCCGAGGGCCGCGTCGCTCCGGCCTCCAAGGGAAACAAAGCATTGGTCGCCCCAACAACACCGTTACTCGACGAACATGACGTCATATTCGTTCGAATGTGAATTTAGTCCGTTTGAATACGATGTCACATTCGTTTGCACGTGACACGGCCGTTATATTAGGGTGTCACATTCGTCTGAACGTGCGTCATATTCGTTCGAATGACACGTTCAAGCGAATGTGACACAACACTAACCAATAAAAATTTGTCAGTCGGCCGCCTTTCTGCCGGCCAATAGGCGTGACGGGGCCCCCAGCACGTGGCGCGGCGGCGGCCCGCAACCCCCGCACCCCCCACCGCCGCCCCTTGAACCGTCTCTCCGGTTGATTTCCCTTGTCAATTGAGGTCCCGGCCTGCCCCACCCCGTCGCGCCGCGCTCTGTCCTGCTGTTTGTGTTCTCACTCACGGTGTTTTTGTTGGCGATGAGTTGAGGAGGGCCGCCCCGCCCCGGCCCGCCCCGCCCCGCCCCGCCACGGCGCTCCTGCTGCCAAAGGTGTTCCTTTTGTCCTGTCCGCTGCATTGGCCAAGGCTTTGGCTCGGGCTCGGCCCAGGCGGCCGCCATGAAGCACAGTGGGCCAGAGGACCCGCGCGGCCGGCTAAAACTCAAGACGCGTTTCGAGCTCCAGAGTCGCTAAACAGGACTCGAACAGCCCGTGCGACCCCACCGATGGATTCCTCGTTCGGAGAGCAATCCGTTGGTGGGGTCACACGTTCCGTTCGAGTCCCATTCAGCGACTCTGGAGCTCAAAACGCGTCCGGGATTTGGACCGCCTCCACCGGTCCTCTGGCCCACTGTGCGCCGAGGAGGGTGTCCACGATGATGAATGCGCGCCTTCCTCGGAGACGCTGTTGTCCCCGGAGTCCTTGGGGACGCCGGCCGGCCGCTGCACCTCGCCGCCGTGCCGCTGGCGACGACGGCACCCAATCATCGCCGCCCTCCTCGTCTGGCCGAGACAAAACTGCAGCAAAAGGAAAATAATTTTCTGAGATATTGCTCGGCGAATCGTTCGCTGTTGGTCTAATTTTGCTATCGCCTCCTCGAAGTTGAATGAGCAGAGTTGATTCTTATCGTTTCTCCTCGGAGCGGCGCGTCGTTCAGTCACACTGTTAAAAAATTCGGATTGAAATTTCATAACATGTTAATGTAATTATTATCACTTTTCTGTTTTGAAATTTCATAGCGATTTTCTGCAATGAAATTTCATAGCAACGTGTTATGAAACTTCATTATATTGTTAATGAAAATTCAGATGCAAGTTATGACATTTCCGTTGCGATAGTGATGTTGTATTTCAGTTCAGGCTAATGAAATCTCAGACTGGTACCATGACTTTTGGTAACCCACACCAGGTCTAAAAATTGCTAACTGGTAAATTCCAAGCGAGACATGGCTCAATCCTCGGAGTGCGAAGAAGAGGGAGATGTCAGTGGCGCATAGTACTGCATCTACGAAGGGGCTCTCGCGTGGACCTAACGTGATTGTCGGCCGTAGGCGCCAGCGAGTCGCAACATGGTAATGCGTTTTTCTCGACTTCAGAGTAATATTTTGTTTAAAACTTTTAGCACACGTTTAGAGCAGATATTCACTCAGGTAACCAAGCATAACCTTTTGAAAAAAATATTTATTTTACTTAAATGAATCGGATATACTTATTAGTGAACGGACACGGCGCTCCAAGCGCCACCTAGCGGCAGGTTCTTGAAACTTGACTTTGAACCCAGGTGGCTGACAGGACCGTACCATGTGAGCAGTGGATTGTCCACAGTTTGCGTTTATTGATACTAAAATACTTTTTTGGTGCGACGTTTGATTTACTACTCATATCTTCACGCTATATTACTCAGGGAAGAGAATAGGAATATTCCAAATCACGATTGGGTTTAAACTCAGTCAATACTGAAGTTCCTTCCACCCGGGCAATGTAAGAGCCATCATAAATCATAACTTGCCTACCAAATGTCAAAGACCAACATGAAAGTTTATATCTTGGTTATAAATTTTCAGAACCATACTGAATTTGTAGTGTCACGTTTTGACTTTTCATCAAATCTCTTGACGTTTCATTGTAGACTTGATTTTTCAAGGAGATATTTTGACATTTCATGGAATGTGTTCTGACCTTTCATTCTATTTATGAAATTTTATGGCCGCTATGAAATTTAATGGCGTTCATGAATTTTCAATGCATATTTGTAATGAAAATTCATAACATTTTTAACAGTGCAGTTATTGCATCATTCAGACGACCTGTTTCGCAGGGTGCCCTAACTCGAAGGACCCCCCAGCACTGGTATTCTACGACTCTCACGTCATGATCGTTAGAATGTGAATCTTGTCGTGACCGAATGTTTGTAAGCGGACGACTAAGCTGGGGTTTGTTGTCCTCTTACAAAGTGTCCGGTTGAAGCAACTGGCTTCTGGTTGTATAAGTGGGTATCGGATCGGGGATTGCCGCTATATCGATTTCAGCCTATCGAGCAGACGGTCCATCACCTCGACAATGTGTTTTCCCCCGTGGCGGATCCAGAGTCAGCCAAAGGGGGGCGGCGGCATAGTAGCACTCCTTGCCTAGGGGCAAAGCGATTGCTTGTTGCCTACCTCTCAAGAGGGGAGCAAATACGATGGCTCCAAAGAACAAAGTCCGATCTCGAAAATGTGACGTCATAACCCTTCACCTCCTCTCACCTGTCGCAGACAGGTAAGAGGCAGGGAGAGGGAGTGACGTCACAATAATTGTCCTTTTGCTCCCCCTCTGGATCCACGCCTGATTACCCGTGCTGTCCCGCGTGGCTGCCGATGGCAGAGCCGCGCCAGTTCGCTCTGCTGACCGCATTAATTCCGCGGCACACCTCCCCGGGGAGGTGTCGGGGTCGTCGGGCGGGGAGGTGTCGTCGGGGTCGTCGGGCGGCGCGGCGGACGGCGCGGCGGACGGCGCGGCGGGCAGCAGCGACGCGAAGCAGCGCGGACGACAAGCGGCTCATGAATTGGTGACGACCGAGTCAGTCAACATCGCTCCCAGTGCACAGTGGGCCAGAAGACCGGTGCAGGTGGCCTTAACTCTAGCGGCGTTTCCAGCTTCAGAGCCGCTAAGCAGGACTTCAATCGAACGGGTGACCCCACTAACGGATTGCTCGTCGAATGTGGAATCGATTGGTGGGGGTCACACATTCGGTTCGAGTCGCAGCGCGACGGACGGCGGTGTCGCGAAACAAGCGGCGCGGCGCTCTGATCACATCACATCCATTCTGTAGACGCAATCGGTGTGGAGCCAACGAGGACTCCGAATCTCAATGAAGTACCCGCCGCTGCTGTTTCGAATCCGGCCGCCATAGCCAGCCCACTGCTCCGCTCGGCGATCCTTATTTACCGACGCGAACCAAAAAGGAAAAGCGCACCCGTGCCGCGGGTAAACGCTGACGTCCGATTAAGCCCTCATTTGCGTAAAATATTCGCGCGAATCCGTTTAAAGCGGCGCGGCCGTCGCGCGTCGAGGTAAACACGGCGGCCGAGGCCTGCCGAGGCCTGCCTGGGCGGCACAGATAACAGTCGCAGGGCTTAGGGCCGAGGCCGGGCTGGCGGCGCACCGGGCGAGTGCCGAGGCCGCCAGCGCAAGCCAGCGCCCTAAAGCACTCAAGACAAATGACGGGGCACGGCACGGAGGCAAGGAGTCAAGTGCAGGGTATCTCAGGTAAGCCGGCGGTGGCGCCTCGTCCCGTCCTTACCATTTTTGAGGCGTAAATCCTTGTGTACTGCCGCCGCTGCCGCCGCTGCCGCCGCTGCCGCCGCTGCCGCCGCTGCCGCCGCTGCCGCCGCTGCCGCCGCTGCCGCCGCTGCCGCCGCTGCCGCCGCTGCTGCCGCCGCTGCTGCCGCCGCTGCCGCCGCTGCCGCCGCTGCTGCTGCCGCCGCTGCCGCCGCTGCCGCCGCCGCTGCCGCCGCCGCTGCCGCCGCTGCCGCCGCTGCTGCCGCCGCTGCTGCCGCCGCTGCCGCCGCTGCCGCCGCTGCTGCTGCCGCTGCCGCCGCTGCTGCTGCCGCCGCCGCTGCTGCCGCCGCCTGTAGGCCCGGCCGGGTGGGCCGTGGGTCTGGCCGTGGGGATGTCATGTTCATAAAACACGCCCGCGCCTCCAGGACTGTCCTGCAAAGTGGGGGCCGCGCCGCACAGGTGGCCAAAACACTCGACGCGTTATGATCTCCAGAGCGAGGGGGTAAACACTTCAAGAAATCCGTGTACAGAATACTTGGTATTACGCTGTATTACGGTGGTATCACATGTGTATTACGGCATTAAAATGCTAAATTTTGCCACATTTGACCCTAAAATGGTATTACAATTACGTGTATTATGCGTAATACACTTTTTTTTTTTACAGAGAATTATACGAAAGTGTTTACCCCCTCGCTCCAGAGTCGGTAAATAAGACTCGAAGCGATCGTGTGACCCCACCAATGGATTCCTTGTTCGGAGAGCAATCGATA
Organism: Stenchaetothrips biformis; assembly: GCA_030522485.1. Taxonomy (NCBI): domain Eukaryota; kingdom Metazoa; phylum Arthropoda; class Insecta; order Thysanoptera; family Thripidae; genus Stenchaetothrips; species Stenchaetothrips biformis. The sequence continues at coordinate 10,754,239 of CM060088.1, forward strand.
GCTGGGGTCACAGACGACGCTCGGTTTGAGTCCCATTTAGGGACTCTGGAGCTCATAACGCGTCCGGGATTTTGACCGCCTCCCCGCCCACTGTGCGGCGGCGGCGACTGGAAGGGACTGGGGTCCACGGCGGTGGTGGCGGTGGTGGTGGGGACCAAACGGCCTCGGCCTCGGCCACGGTCCGGAAAGGCCGCGGCCAGCCAGCGGAACCTCTGTGCGACTGCTTGCAACTGGATTATTCCGTGTCCGAGGCCGGGGGGCCGGGGGGGGGGGGATCTACCCCGACTCAAACGCCTTGAATCAGTACGGACCCGCGCGGCAAGAAGTAGCAAAGTGTGCGGGCAGGCCTGGGCGGGCCTAGGCGGGCCGACGGCTGGAGATTCGAACCACGCAAGGGCGGCCCCCGCACTGGTCGTCGCGCCGTCCAGACCAATGTGGTCAAAAGAGACCACCGGGGCGGTGGGGCGAGGGGTCGTGTGTAACTTGGCCGACTTCCTGCCTCGAGGTCCTCGAGTCCTGACCCTCGCCGGCGCACAGTGGGCCAGAAGACCGGTGGCGGCGGTCGAAATCCCGAACGCGTTTTGAGCTCCAGAGTCGCTAATGGGACACGAGCCTAACATGTGACCCCACCCATGGATCGCTCTCCGAAAGAGGAATCCATTGGTGGGGTCACATGTCCGGTTCGAGTCCTGTTTGGCTGCTCTGGAGCAAAAAACGCGTCTACAATTATGACCGCCTGCACCGGTCTGCTGGCCCAGTGTGCGGCTTGCTTCCGCCGCTTGCTTCGGCCGGTTCCTCGCAGCCGCTTGCCTGCGCCGCTTGCTTGCGGATTAAGGGCACAGCGAGTCATGCCGGCCGTCCAAGAAGACGAAGAGAGCATCAGTCAAAGGAAATTACTGACAGACCTCTGTAATCTCATTAGGCCGGAAACCTCTTGACGAGCTGCTGCGCGGGCTGAGAGAAGGCAGAGGCGCCATGGAGAGAGAGAGAGAGAGAGAGAGAGAGAGAGAGAGAGAGAGAGAGAGAGAGAGAGAGAGAGAGAGAGAGAGAGAGAGCGAGAGAGCGAGAGAGCGAGAGAGAGAGAGAGAGAGAGAGAGAGAGAGAGAGAGAGAGAGAGAGAGAGAGAGAGAGAGAGAGAGAGAGTGGTGCAGCCCCCCGTGGGGCGAGGGCGCGGACTAGACACACTTATCATCCTCCAAGCCTGCATGGCCTGAGCCGAGGACGCCGCCTGCCAGCCTGACATTGTGGTGGGAGAGCAGGGAGTGCGTGTCGTCATTGCTGCCGGACCTCTTGGTGCCACCCGCCGTCAGCCCAAACTTGGCACAAAAAAGTTTAAAAAAAAGGAATAACCAATTTTATTTTTTTCTTAAAAAAAAAAGAATATATATTTTTTGTTGACTGGCGGGTATTTGCTGAGGGTGCCCTCCCTTCCGAGCCGCCCAGTCACGTTGCCACTCTCCTCCCCGGCGATTGGCCGACCGGCGCCGGGCACCATTCAATTCGTCGCGATGGCCCTGCCGGCCTCGCCTAGCCTCATCCCGGGCCTCGTCTAGCCTCGTCCCAGGCCTCGCCCGCCCGGCCACGCCGGCCATAACGCTGGACTGTGTGTCACGTGCTAACAGAGTGAGGCTATCGGCTTCACCGCCGGGGAAAAAAATGGTGCCCGGGGGGAGTATCGAACCCCGGAACCGCGCGCGGCGGGGACGACAGTAGCACGCTCGGCCAACGCGGCGGTGGTGTAGCCAATTCGTCAGATTGTTCAGCGTATTTGCCATACATTTTGCCCACTTTCAGGCGTTTTTTCCACCTGGTTGTGAAATCTGTTCAAATTTTGTACAATGTATGTGGGAAGTTATTCCGGAAAGAAGAGTAATTACCTGGCGGCGCGCACGCGGCTCCGAGGGCTCCACCACTCCAGTAATCCTGTGTACGCTTCATTGGTAATCTATGACAATAGGCTACAAATGCTCCCAGCCGGCCCAAATTAAGGGAGTTTTTTGAGATTTTAAGTAGGTAATCACTGGTAATCCTGTGCATACTCCCGACCTGAGTGGTGGGCCCCTCGAGCGGCTCGCCCCACCGCGGGCTGCAGTCCGAAGCACGCGCCTCGGCAGGCGAAAGGCACGTGTGGGCGTGTGGGCGAGTGGGCGTGTGGGCGAGTGGGTGTGTGGGCGAGTGGGCGTGTGGGCGTGTGGGCGTGTGGGCGTGTGGGCGTGTGGGCGAGTGGGCAAGTGGGCCGCTCGGCCGCACTGTGGGCACAGAGAGTCTGGAAGGAACCACCGCTGCGCTCCGCAGTGCATACTCGGGGAATGAAATTAGTTTTGCAAACACCGGCGGACGCGAATTATGGCCGTGGGCCGGGCGTGGTGGCGTGGCGGCGCGGCAGGCTGCTTCCAGACGGCGCGCTCGCCGCTCCGTCTCTCGCGCACTGCGGGGCGTGCCGTGCGGGTGCGAGAGAGACAGACTCCAGCAGCGGGCGGGCCGGACAGGGCCGGCCGGCCGCGCGCCTAGATTGGATTTGTATTCAAGGTGAAGGCTGAGGGAGTTGTTGACCTGCTCGATGCGCGCCGCCCTCCCGGGCGAGGCCACCGCAGCCTCCACACTCGGCCCTACATTAAACACCGGCCGGTCGACCTGTTGCAGCGCTGAGCGCCCGCCCGGTAGGCAAGCCCGCCGCGCAGCGGTGCCGGCGCGGTGCCTACCCGCCGCCTGGCAGGCGCTATCCAGTGCTACGACAACATCGCAGAAGCATCTGCACCAGACCCTCAAGTCCCCGGTTCAACTTCCAACATTTATTATTTTTCACTGCCTCCCCCAGTGCGCTTCAAACCCACAGCAATGCGTAGTGACCACGTGGCAAACGTGTGCCGTGGTGGCTGGAGGTGTAGACGCGTCGGTATCCCGGTATGAGGATCGGCGATTCAAATCTTATTACTTCACAACTTTTTTCTTTGATCGCTGCTCACTGTCACGTCAAGAGCCCGCTTCAATCGGTGCCAGTCAAGTGCCGTGGCGGCTTAGGGCGTAAAGGCGTCCGACCCCGACCTTAAGGCCCGGGGATCGAATCCCCATATTTCCTTTTTTTTTGGACTGGATTCCTCCCACTGCGACGATCACGAATCACGAAACTCCCAGGACGGTCCTGGAACCGGGCCCGCTGACCCAAACCGAGACGTTTCAGACCTGGGAAAACCAGGACTCGGTCCTACCGTGTAGTCAACTCCTCTACCCTGACCGCTCAGCCACCGAACCAGCTTGTCGGCGCTGATGTTGAAACTGCTCTTGAGCTGCTTGCCGATAAATCTGGTCCCGAAAAAAATAGTACATTTTGCGGTCCCGAACACGGGACCTCTCACATCCCAGCTGCAGCTCTTCACAACTAAGCCACCGATCTCAAAATGCGTCGATAGTTCTGGCCGCCTGGGCCGGTCTTCTACGCCACTGTGCGGGCCTCCTCGCCCTCCTTGGCCTTCTTCTCGCTCGGCTGGGCCGGCCGCTCTGACGGCTTGCTGGCAGCACTTTGGCAGCCCCTTGGCAGACCGTTTGAGACACGCGGGGTCCGGGCGCGGCGAGCCGTTAGCCCGCCTGTAAAGTGTGATTGCCTTTGTGGGCGGGCCGGCGCAGCCGTGTCCGAGACCGCACAGTCCGTCCGCGCCGCCCCGCCGAGTGGCGGTGGGGCTCAGCGTGTCCCCGACGGGGCGTGGCGCGCAACGCAGCAATATACGTCAACATAAACTGCTTTAGAAAATTCGAATGGTCTCCGTGGCGTTGCCAGGGGGCGGGACTCGGCGTGAGAGGGAGTGAAAGAGAGAGAGAGAGAGAGAGAGAGAGAGAGAGAGAGAGAGAGAGAGAGAGAGAGAGAGAGAGAGAGAGATATGAGGGGAGGAGGGGAGGAGTAATTGACAGCGATAAGCCGCCTGTCCTTCCGACACAGTTCGCTTGTTACACCCCGGGGCTGAAATCGTGTGTGTGTGTGTGTGTGTGTGTGTGTGTGTGTGTGTGTGTGTGTGTGTGTGTGTGTGTGTGTGTGTGTGTTGGGGCTGTGGGCTGCACCAGGGCGATGACGTCTCGCTGCGGGCTCCGAGCACAGCCACGGAACGTGGCGTTTTGTGGCCGAAGGGGGAAAGAAAGAAGGTCTGAAAGGGCAGGAGAAAGGCTGCTGAAGGCCGCGCAGAGGAAATCCTGTGTTTTCTTCCGATTGTATCTCTGCTGGGAGAGATCGACCACAGCGGTCACAATTTGACGAATGTTCCCCGGCCGCCGTGACACGGAGCGGCGCGGCGGCGCAGCGGGTGGGACAGAGAGGGACAGCACGCTGCTTTGGCGCCTCGCGTCTAGACCCTCCCCTCTGTGTGCGCGTGGCTGTGAGAGAGAGACGGTGTGGTATCAGTGCCCGGCTCCGCAGAAAAAGGGAATTATTGTCCGACGTGTTTCTCCCGAGGCAAGGCTCGCCCACTGTGCTCCTCTGCTCGGCTGGCTGTCCCGAGGAGAAGGGCAGGGTCGTCAGTGTGCCGAGTAAATTACTTGGTCACCACCTGCTCCGGCTGATAACGCTCAGTGGGCCAGAAGACCGGCGCAGGCGGCCACAATTATTCTGGACGCGTTTTGTGCTCCAGAGTCGCCAAATGGGACTCGAACTGAACGTGTCACCCCACCAATATGGAATGGTTTCCGAACGAGGAATCCACTGGTGGGGCTACACGACGTTCGGTTCGAGTCACATTTAGCGACTCTGGAGCTCAAAGCGCGTCTAGAATTGTGGCCGCCTGCGCTGGTCTTCTGGCCTACTGTGTGATGGGCTCGACGTCCTGCTCGACGTCCTCCTCCACGTTCTCCTCCAGGAGCCGAGAGCACGTCAACACTCGACGCTTGTGGCAACACTAGCTACCTCTGCTGGCCTTTCTGCTGACGTGCCGCGTGTACAGTGTGCGGCCACGCAGTGACCACTTAACCAATCGGCGATTGGCGGTCGCGTGGGCTACGGCGTCGGCCAAGGACAGCTGACAAGGATCGGGTTCAACGCCCGGTGACTGGGATTTTTTTTTGGGTTAGGTTAGGTTATGTTAGGTTAGGTTAGACCGATAAAAATTAGAGCGACCTATTCGCTTGTTTGACCGACCTAAACTGGAGGCGACTTTGGAGTAACAACAATTCGACGCCAAAAAGGTTTGAATACGATGCTCCCACTGGGAGTCTCCGACCAGCTTCGGTGAACGGGGGAACCGGCCTTCGTGTGCGTGTGTGTGCGTGAGTGTGTGTGTGTGTGAGTGAGTGTGTGTGTGTGTGTGTGTGTGTGTGTGTGTGTGTGTGTGTGTGTGAGTGTGTGTGCAGCGTCGGCGCGGGTTGATTTGAATACCCGACGTGGTGTCGGACATGAGGGAGAGAGAGAGAGGGTGGTTCATCCGGCACTACAATAACGCCATCATCAACACATTATCATGCGGCCCGGTGCGCCGCAGTGGGGCGTGGCGGGGCGTGGCGGGGCGCGTGGGCTGCTGAGTGGGGTGCATCGCCGTGCGGCGGGGTGCCCCCTCCCGCTGAGGTGCGGCTGCGGAGTGCGGCGGTAGGGTCCGCCAGCCAATGGGTCCACCTCGCGGAGCATGGCCTTGTTTACCATCCCGCGACCCTCGCTGGCCCGCTCCTAGTTGTAGTCACAGACAGCATCTGCTGCGGACGGCCCTCGAATGGGCCCCGCCAGGGCCGCCTGGGACGCCGGGGCCGCCGGGCTGCCAGCAGGGCCCCGCCGGGGGATCGACCGCGGCCCTGCGCCTCGCGTCGCCGTGCAGTGAAGCGCGCCGCCAGCCCAGTGGGCCAGACTACCCGTCGGACCGCTGCGAGTAGGGCCGGCTGAGCGAGGGGGAAACAACTGGCCAAATACATGAACACCAACAATTTAAATGTCAAAAAATTTGAAAAATTTCATTAAGAAATATAAAAAAATTATTGAAAAATTTAAAAATTTTTCTTGAAAAATTTAAAAAAAATTATTGAAAAATTTAAAAAAATTTATAGAACAATTTAAAAAATATTCTTATAAAATTTGTCAGAAATTTTGAAGATTTTTTGAAAAAAATTACGAATTTACTGCCATCCCCAGTGTGCTTCAAAGCCACAGCAATGCGCAGTCACCATCATGTGCCGTGGTGGCTGGATGAGTCGACGCGTCGTTCCCGGTGTGAGGATCGGCGGTTCAAATCTTATTACTTCACAACTTTTTTCTTTGGCCGCAGCTCATTGTCACGTCAAGGGCCCGCTTTGATCTGCATCACACATGAGCCGTGGTGGCTGAGAGTGGAGAGGCGTCGATCCCCGACCGTAAGGTCCGGGGATCGAGTGCCATTACATTCCTTCATTTTTCGACTGGCTTCCTCCCACTGCGACTCAAACCCGTCGTCCAACACTCGGCAGACGTGCAAGTCAGGGTGGTGTAGTGGTCTAGGCTCAATCCAGGCCATTACACCCGGGTGTCTAAAAAGCAGTCCGCTTCGGCGGATTGGCCTCGGCACTGGTTCGATCCCCGATCGAGTCAGCCACTCGAGATTGGTCGCGAGTGGGTCCATTCCGATTCGTCGGATGGAGTTGATAAGTCCTTTGAAGCTGGCCCACTGACTGCATGTTCGGGTCTGGGAGCGCCGGACAGCGGGTGTACCATTTGGGTACCGACCAGCCTGCGAGAACAAAAGCTCCCAAAACTACCCTCTGTCTCTCTCTTTAACTCTCTGTCTCTCTGTCCTCTCTCTTCAACCCTACGATCGCCGGCTGCCTTCATCGGCGGTCCTTCATGTGTGGAAGGCAATTGCGGTCCTACAGAAGCTGAACTATGCGGTAGCAGTTAAAGCCTGGATACACCGGTTCCCATCCGAACACCGAAGTTAAGCAGGCGGCTCGAACCCCATTGCGGGAGGGAGAGGGTCGTAGGGTTCCATTTTTTATTTATTATTTTTACCAAATTTTAAATGACCGATTAGCCTGCCGGCGTAGCGGCCTCGAGAGCGATGAATGGTGCCATTCGCAGCGTGCCACCCACGCGATGAAGGGTGCCATCTTGCGGTGCGGCAGGCGGGGTCGGGCCGGCAGGCGCCAAGTGATTGAGGTGCCCCACGAACTATTAGTCTGGCTTGGCGCCGCCGGCATACCAATGACCAACAACGCACCGACGTTGGTGTGCTCGGCGGAGTCTAGGGTTAGGTTAGGTTAAGTTGGGTTAGGCTGCGTTAGGCTGCGTTAGGCTGGGATGGGTTAGGTTAGGTTAGGTTAGGTTAGTGGTTGAGTTAGGTTAGGAAGAAAGTCACAAAAAACGGCCGAAAAACACTGGGTTATGCTAGGTTAGGCTAGGTTAGTGTCTAGGATGCCGTTCCGGCGTCGAGCGACACGAGAAACAGCTAAAAAGAAGTTAGGTTAGGTTAGTGGTTGAGTTAGGTTGGTGAAGAAAGTCACAAAAAACGGCCGAAAAACACTGGGTTATGCTAGGTTAGGCTAGGTTAGTGTCTAGGATGCCGTTCCGGCGTCGAGCGACACGAAAAACAGCTAAAAAGAAGTTAGGTTAGGTTAGTGGTTGAGTTAGGTTAGTGAAGAAAGTCACAAAAAACGGCCGAAAAACACTGGGTTATGCTAGGTTAGGCTAGGTTAGTGTCAAGGATGCCGTTCCGGCGTCGAGCGACACGAAAAACAGCTAAAAAGAAGTTAGGTTAGGTTAGGTTAGGTAAAGTTAGGTTCGGTTAGGTTAGGCAAAGTAAGGTTTGGTTAGGTTAGCGCTTGCACGACGAGCCGCATGGCGTCCCGGTGGCTTGGTGGTTAAGAGCATCCATCGGAATGTGAGAGGTCCGGCGTTCGGGACCACCAACTGTACATTTTTTCAGCAATTGTTTTCATGAGTAGGCAAATCAAGAAAAGTTTCAAGATGACCGCTGGCACAGCGATCGACGTGGCGTTTCGGTGGCTCAGTGGTTAAGAGCACCCAACGGAATGTGGGAGTTCCAGGGTTCGGGACCACCATCCAAACTTATGACTTCACAAAATTTTTCTCTGACCGCCGCTAATGTCACATCAAGAGCCAACTTCAAACGTCTGCCAACATGGTCCGTGGTGGCTGAGAGAGGAAAGGTACCGATCCTCGAACATTAGATTCGTGGACTGCATCCTTTTTATTCTTTTTTTTTTCTTTTTATAGGTCCAGAGTCGAAGTTCATTTTGCAAATTTGTTTCCACCATCTCTCGACATGTTGTTCCCAAAGCCATGGAACGCATTTTTATATAATGGCGAAAAAGTAAAATTTTCCTGGCTAGGAAAAAATTTCAAAGTCCAGAGTCGAAGTAAATTTTGCAAATTTGTTTCCGCCATCTCTCGATATGTTGTTCCCGAGGCCATGGAACGCATTTTTATATGATGGCGAAAAAGTAAAATTTTCCTGGCTAGGAAAAAATTTCTAAGTCCAGAGTCGAAGTAAATTTGCAAATTTGTTTCCGCCATCTCTCGATATGTTGTTCCTTAGGCCATGGGACGCATTTTTATACGGTCGAAAAAAAAAGTCGTTTTCCTGGCCAACTTTAGTCCGGTGCGTTCGGGACCACCAACTGTAAAGTTTTTCCACCAAATTGTTTTATGAGGAGGAGAATCAAGAAAAGTTTCAACATGACCGCTGGCACGATGAGCGGCATGGCGTCCCGGTGGCTCAGTGGTTAACAGCACCCAACGGAATGTGAGAGGTGCAGGGTTCTGGACCACTATTCAAACTTATGACTTCACAACATTTTTCTTTGGCCGCCGCTCATGTCACATCAAGAGCCAACTTTAAACGGCTCCAAACATGGTCCGTGTTGGCTGAGAGTGGAAAGGCACCGATCCTCGAACGCTAGGTTCGGGGATTAAATCCATTTTTTTTTTTTTTTTTTTTTTTCGACCGCCTTACACACGCAAGCACGCACGCAGACAGCGAGTCGGAACGCAACGATTTAGTTCGATAAGTCGTTCGGCAGGATGCACTTGTTCGCCTCTTAAAAGAGATTCAATTGGTTAGTTCAGGTTAGGTTAGGTTAGGTTAGGGTAGGATATGTTGGGTTAGGTTAGGTTAGGCGTCGATCCCCGTACGCTAGGTTCGGGGATCGAATGCCGTTTTTTTTTTGTGTTTTTTTTTTCTCCACTGCCTTCTCTAGCGTGCTTTCAATCCACAGCAATGCGCAGCAATGATCATGTTCCGTGGTGGTTGGATGTGTAGGCGCGTCGGTCCCGGTATGAGGATGGGAGGATCAAATCTTATCACTTCACAACTTTTTTTCTCTGGCCGCTGCTCATTGCCACGACAAGAGCCCTCTTCAAGCGGCGTCAGACGTGAGCCGTGGTGGCTGAGGGCGTAAAGGCGTCTGACCCCGACCATAAGGTTCGGGGATCGAGTGCCATTACTTTCCTTCATTTTTCGACTGGCTTCCTCCCACTGCGACTCAAACCCGTCGTCCAACACTCGGCAGACGTGCAAGTCAGGGTGGTGTAGTGGTCTAGGCTCAATCCAGGCCATTACACCCGGGTGTCTAAAAAGCAGTCCGCTTCGGCGGATTGGCCTCGGCACTGGTTCGATCCCCGATCGAGTCAGCCACTCGAGATTGGTCGCGAGTGGGTCCATTCCGATTCGTCGGATGGAGTTGATAAGTCCTTTGAAGCTGGCCCACTGACTGCATGTTCGGGTCTGGGAGCGCCGGACAGCGGGTGTACCATTTGGGTACCGACCAGCCTGCGAGAACAAAAGCTCCCAAAACTACCCTCTGTCTCTCTCTTTAACTCTCTGTCTCTCTGTCCTCTCTCTTCAACCCTACGATCGCCGGCTGCCTTCATCGGCGGTCCTTCATGTGTGGAAGGCAATTGCGGTCCTACAGAAGCTGAACTATGCGGTAGCAGTTAAAGCCTGGATACACCGGTTCCCATCCGAACACCGAAGTTAAGCAGGCGGCTCGAACCCCATTGCGGGAGGGAGAGGGTCGTAGGGTTCCATTTTTTATTTATTATTTTTACCAAATTTTAAATGACCGATTAGCCTGCCGGCGTAGCGGCCTCGAGAGCGATGAATGGTGCCATTCGCAGCGTGCCACCCACGCGATGAAGGGTGCCATCTTGCGGTGCGGCAGGCGGGGTCGGGCCGGCAGGCGCCAAGTGATTGAGGTGCCCCACGAACTAGGCTGTGCTGGGATCCCCGATCGAGCTCGGGTCCTACTGGGTCCCCCGGCGTACGATATCGAAGTCGCTGGATCGGATTAACCCCAGTTACCTGATAGCACCGGTTCCCATCCCGAACACCGCAGTAAAGCAGGAGGCCTCCCCATTAAGACTGGGGAGGGGGTGTAGAGTTCCATTTTTTTTAAATTTATTTTTAGTAAAACACGATCGCCAGCGCCTGGGTACACCGTTTCCCACATTCGAATAATAGTAAAATTGTGAAAAAATGAATTATTTGAAGAAATTTTTAAAAAATCTTTAATTTTGGCAATTTTTGAAAAATTTTCAGGTTAAATTTTTTTTTAACAAATTTCTAAAAATTAGAAAAATTTCAAAAATTTCAATGATTTCAAAAATTTCAAAAATTTCAAGAATTTTCGTAAAACGTACACAAAAATTTTGAGTTGCCTCCCCCTCGCGGCTGAGCCAAGGCGACCGCGCCGAGCCACCACTGGGACTCTGGTGAAGCACAGTGGGCCAGAAGACCGGCGCAGGCGGCCAGAACTGAGCTCCAGAGTCGCTAAAGGGGGACTCGAATCGATCGTGTGACCAATGGATTCCTCTTTCGGAGAGCAACCCATTGGTGGGGTTCGAGTTCGGCGTAGCGACTCTGGAGCTCAAAACGCGTCCGAAATTTTGACCGCCTGCGTTGGTCTTCCGGCCCAATGTGCTCTGCGGCGCCGCGCGGGTAGGCCGCGACGGACTTTGTCTTGACGTCCACGTCGGCCTGCCCCTCGGCCGCCTCCCCTGGGCCGGGCCTCTCGCTGCCCTCTGTGGCCCGCCGCGCCCCGGCGCCGGGATCTGGATAAATTGGATGAAGTGTCCCTGACGTTGTGGGGGCCGCGCGGTGCGTGGGCGGGGCGCGGGGAAGGTTCAGTGGGCTGCTGAAGACGATGCTCTGTGCGCCGAGGTCATGACCCCCTCCTCCCCATCCCGCCGTCACACATGACTTTTTCTAATGCTTCGAAATGTCTTTGCCGGCGTAAGTAACGCCAGCAGACACTGTTTCAAGCCCCCAACTGGGCCCGGGGGCCGAGGCAGGGCGCGCAGTGGTTCAGAAGACCGGTAGGGGCAGCCGAAATTCCGGACGGGTTTTGAGCTCCAGAGTCGCTTGCTGAACAGGACTCGAACCAAACGCGCGACCCCACCAATGGGTTCTTTGTTCGGAGAGCAATCCATCGGCGGGGTGACGCGTTCGGTTCGGGTCACGTGTAGCGACTCCGGAGCTCAAAACGCGTCTAAAGGTTTGTCTTCTGGCCCACTGTGCGTAGATGGCTCGCGGAGCCTGCAAGCCTTGCAAGCCGCGCAAGCAGGGATTTGCAGCGCCAGTCCGGCGCAAAGTGGCGGCCCGGCATAGTGGCGGAGCAGCCGGGATGATGGGATGGCGGCCCAAGCCGGGATTTGCGATTCGGGACTCGGGCAAACATCGCAGTGGGACGACGAGGAAGGCAGCGAGGACGCCGGGGACGCCGAGGACGCCGAGAGGGGCGAGGGCAGTGCGGGGCAACGAGGACGCCCGCCAAGACAACGGCATTCAAGTTTGAGGTTCCCGTCAATGACACGATACCAGGGGCACAGTGGGCAGGGAGGCCGGCGCAGGTGGCCAAAACTCAAGGCGTTTTGAGCTCCAAAATTGCTAAATGGGACTCGAACGCCCCTCACACACCGGAAGTGGCGCGGTATTCTTACCCGACTGCTGATACTTACGTGCGCCAAAACACATTGCAGAGATGCTTCTCCGTTGCGTCGGTTTCTCGCGACTGGGGTTGGTGGATCGAGTCTCACTACTTCTTAACATTCAGAATTCTGACTGCCGCGTCAAGAACCCGCTTTGGTCATGAGCCGAGGTGGCTCAGAGCGAAAAGACGACCAAACCCAATATCAAATATTTTCTGTTCTATATTTCTATTAATTTTTTTTCTCTATTGTGTGTGGGTCAACTGATCCGCCCCGCCTATCTCCCCGGCTGCAGCGTCTGAAGGAAGCGCGGAATGGAAGTGGAGGGGCTGCTAGCGTGGGCCCGGCGGGACGGGGCGGGGCGGGGCGCCTTGGTTGGACCCCGCGGGTGTTCCACCCTTAATAAGGGTTGCTGTCGCCTAGCTAATCAGGCAGCTACACTACTGGGGGGTGGCGCGGCGACGGGACGACACACAGTGGGCCAGAAGACCGGTGGAGGCGGTCAAAATTCCAAACGGGCAGAAACGGCAGCTGTATTGTTGTGTAAGTGCTTCTCCCGGCGCTGTTATATTTATTCGGAGCAGATCATTTTACCTATCTAAAGTAGACCGACAAAAACTAGACCTACCTATTTTTGACCGACCTGAATAAAAAAAATTAACCCCAATTAAGGTTCCCAACCTTATTTGGCTCGCGACCCAAAAATGGCTGCCAACCTATTGAGTAAACAGTAGCTTTGGTAAAAAAAAAAGAAAGAAAATGCGGGTGTTGAACCCTAAAACTCCGGGTTCAGAATGCAATGTCTGTTTGCTCTCGGCCACCGGGATTACGGTGAATACTGCGACTGCAAAGTGTAAGATCAGATGTTCGAATCCTGCCACACGCACTCTGTTCGGATCCAGCCTTTCAAAGGCTCCGCTTTACCGAGGCCTCCCATACGGCGCGGTAGCCGAGAGCGAAGAGGTGCTGAACCCAGAGTCCGGGGGACCTGGGTTCGACACCCAGTGCAAATGTCATTTTCGACACGCTGTCCCGGGGGAGCGACCGCCAAATTTTGGGTCCGCGGACGCTTCCCTCGCGGTGGTGACTTCACTTACTCACATGCGGTTAGGTAGGTCTAGTTTTTGTCGGTCTACTATAGGTAGGTCAAATGATATAGACCCTATTTATTTGCAGTAAGTGTGTCTCACTAAGGTGGCATGAAATTCAAACGACCCTTGAAGATTCATTTTCTTCTTTTACACCTCTAATGTCGTTTGCCACTTTTTCGAAAAGTAGGTGCATGCTGTGCATTTCTGTACGCAAAACCATTCCTTTAAGGAGGTCAGAGTAACTTGTAAGTCGTTAGTCAAACGGGTAAAATAAAGTACAGAATGTGTCATGAATAAAATTTTATTAGAAATAACTCAATTCATCCCAATTCGTCCCATCTAATTAGAGAAGTTTACGATCTGTGTTCAATAAGCTACTTCATAGTTCTGCTTCCATTCATCAGTATATAAAACAAACTTCAATTCACACATCAGCGCATAGTTAGTACATGAGTTTTAGAAGGTTAATGTGTAAATTAACGGTTGTGAAATTGTGAGCATTTTGGACTTCCACTCCTATCTGCATAGATAAGTGTTTCTCGAAGTTCTGAGCACGAGCCTTCAGAGAATTTGGCCACAGAGTAACAACGGAAACGTCTTTAGAAAATAAGAAATTCAGTGCTCCTGGCGTCCAGCGCATCGTCGCGACTGGTCAGTCTATTTACACAAATGCCATTTTTTTTATTTAAAAAAAAAAGGGTTTTCGTATTTCTATTGGAGTGAGAAAGAAAAATAAAACAAGGTTGTTGATCCACTTTACAAGAAATATACTTTTTCTTTTTTCACTCTGTCTGCGGAGTTTTTTCCGTGGCAGTGACAGTCATTCCGACTTACAGCTCTAAAAGAAAAAAAAAAAATGATTCCCAGCACGTGGATACACTGTTCCTTCACATGCAACCAAAGACACGGTTACGATCTTCCAGGAAAGATCCATGATTTTGTCCACCTCCGCACCGCACAAACCAAAAGTTCACGATGGTTGTACATTTGCAGGTGAGCTTGGCTCAACGTCCACGTCGAGACGAAAAATAACAGTATGCTTCATCAGTTTCCTCGGCCTGCCTGACGTCACAACAGTTTACGCGGAAGGACGCGGTCACGAAATGAGGCAGCCCAGATAAGGTAAAAGAACAACAACCACAAAAAAAGAGATGCGCGTCTCCGTCGAAGACGGCACCATTGGGCGGGAGTGCGGCTCGCCCAAAAGTTGCCGTGCACAGCCCAGTTCCCCAGTTTGACACTTGGCGGCGACGGTCTGGCTCTGGCAGCAGCGGCACCGCACAGTGGGCCACGGCGGCCAACACTCAAGACGCGTTCTCGGCTCAAGAGTCGCCCAAGAACACTCGGGCCGTACAGGCGACGCCACCAATAGACTCCTCGTTCGGAGCGCAATCCATCGGTGGGGTCACACGTTCGGTTCTTAGTTCCAGTCAGCGACTCTGGAGCTCCAAACGCGTCTAGAGTTGTGTCCGCCTGTCCTGTGGCCCACTGTGCCCCGGCCGCATTCACACCCGCATCTCGCTGAGGGCGGCCTGGGGCAGCCGGAGGTCGCGCTGCGCGTCGCCGGGGTCGCTGGCCCTGCTGTTGACGCGCGGCGGCGGCGGCGGCCGCGGCAGCGTGTGGTGCAGCGGCTGGCCCGCGCACCCGTTGGGCTGCACACCGGGCACCACGCCCAGCGTCACGCCCTCCTGCGCCTTGCCCAGCACGTTCCTGGGCAGCGTGGCGGTGCCGCGGAGCTGACCGTGCTGGCCGTGCTGCTGGTGCTGCTGGTGCGGGCCTTGGCTCGGCCCGTCGCGGAACGTGGAGCTGTGGAACGAGTGCCGCAGCATCATGTCCTCGCCGGCCGAGCTGCCACCCGAGTAGTCCGCCACCTGGTGCAGGTACGACGTGTAGTTGGGCGGCTGCCCGGTGTACACGGCCAGCCCGGCCGACAGCCCGCCGCCGCTCTTGGAGGACTTCATGCTCGCCACGGGCGACTTGTCGCAGTGCAGCACCTGCCAACAGAACGGGGTTGAGGCTGGGGATCGAACTCGAGCTCGTGGCACAGTAGGGTAGAAGACCGGCGCAGGCGGCCAAAACTCTAGACGCTGCAGAGTCGCTAGATAGGACTCGAACTCAACGTGTGACCCCACCAATAGATTGCTCTCCGAACGAGGAATCCATCGGAGGGGTCACACGTTCGGTTCGAGTCTCACTTAGCGACACTGGAGCTCAAAAACGCTTCTGTGGTTTGGGCCATCTGCGCCGGCTCTCTGGCCCACCGTGCGCGTGCAGCGGGCAGTGTACCTGCTGCTGCTGGCCACCGCACGCCGTCTTCTCGCGCTCCATGTCCACGATGACGCTCGAGGAGAAGGAGTGCCGCAGGTGCGGGAACTGCTTCTCGGCCGAGTGCTTCTCGCCGCCGCTGCCGCCGGCCAGGTCCTCGCAGGCGCCGCGTATCCGCTGCTGCTGCTTCAGGCTCTTCACCTGCGGCGGAGGGAGGGGTGAGCCGCGCAGCCGCGCACACAGTGGGCCAGACCGGCGCAGGCGGCCAAAACTCTAGACGCGTTCTGAGCTCAAGAGTCGCTAAGTGGGACTCAAACCGAACGCGTAAACCACCCCCATGGATTCCTCGTTCGGAGAGCAATCCATCGGAGTGGTCACACGATCGGTTCAAAACCTAGTTCGCAACGCTGGAGCTCAAAACGCGTCCAGAGCTCAGGCGGCCTGCGCCGGTCGTCTGGCCCACTGTGCACGGCCAACATCGGCGGAGAGCAGGGCTCCAGGTTAGGTTCAGCTGTTCGTCACGTACCTGCAGCCGGGTCCGGTCTCGCTGGTAGAACACCCCGGCGAAGATGAGCACGTTGAGCACGAGCAGGGAGCAGCCGATGGCGAGGGTCACGCCCAGGGCTGTGGAGTAAGCCGCCAGCCCCTCGGGCTCCATCGCGTCCCCCACGCCGTGGTGGCCGCCGCCGCCGCCGCCGCCCGCCCCGCCGGGCGCGCCGCTGCCGTTGCCGAAGGCGTGGTAGGAGCCCGTCATGTTGAGGCAGGTGGGCATGGTCACGGGCAGGAAGACGTCGCTGAGGCGCGGCGTGGCGTTGCCGGCGGTGCCGTGCCGGCCGCCCAGCAGGCCTGCCGACAGAGGGGAATCAGTGAGCCGGCCGAGGGGGAGGGGGGATCACTCGGAAAATAAACTGTACACGAGGAAAAAGATCAAAATTAAAATAAGAAAAAAAATCAAAATAAATCAAAAATTAAATGTAAAAAAAGGTAGCAGAGTCAGCCGCACGAGCGTACTACGAAGAATCGCGGAGAATGTTTCACCATGACGTATGGAGACTGTTTACCGCAAGACTTCGACAGTGTGAAATACGTGTGGCGTTCCTTCGAAAGCGGATCAAACCACAGTCATCCATTAGCGGCCCGCGGCACGCACAGTGGGCAAGAGTACAGTGGGCTAGAGAGGAATCCATTGGTGGGGTCACACGTTGGCTTCAGAGTCTTGTTTAGCGACTCTGTAGCTCAAAACGCGTCTGGCGTTTTGGTCGCCTGCGCCGGTCTTGTGGCCCACTGTGGCACGGTTGTAATGTGACATAACACACATACCGGTCTCGTCGGGGTCCAGGGGGCCCATGGGTCCGAAGGCGTAGGCCCTGCCGAGCGGGTCGGGCCGCACGATGCCGTCGTACAGCGAGGACTCGTTGTGGTTGCGGAACAGGTTGTGGCGCGCCACCACGTCCTCCTGGCCGGCGCGGTGCAGCTCCGGGATGAGGCGCAGCCAGATGGACATCTTGTGCGCGCGGAAGTGGTTCTTCATGCGCGGCTTCAGTCCTGCGGCACCAACAACGGGGCGGTGAGGACAGCACGGCCTTGGCTGGCACACTGGTAAAACTGCTTGGGTCAAGCATAGTGTTACGATTGAAGACGTTACGCTTGAGCTTTCAGTTGAAATTCCCCCATGCATTTAGATGGGGGAAATCTTGGCGGATGGGCCTGTTACGCTTGATTTCAAGCGTCAACTCGCTTGATTTCAAGCGTCAACTGATTACGCTTGAAAACAGAGGGTAATACTACGCTTTAGTTTCACCCGTGTGTCACGAGCCTCGGTTAGAACTAGCCAAAGACCTAACATCAAAAGTTAAAATAATTAAAAAAGTTGCAAAAAAAATAAAAAAAGTTACAAAACATGCCGCAGAAGCGTCCACTAAAAATACGAGTTGTTTCCCCCTTGGTTAGTGACAAGTGATAAAAATCGAACACGAAACGTGGTAGGTCGGCCGCAGTGGCTACGCTGTGCACGCGGTCGGAGCTGGCGGCTCTCTGCGTGCTCCCCAGGCTGGATTCCAGGGACCTTGTAAACTCGTCGCTACAATGCAGCGCGCCGCGGCACAACCACTACACCACCATGTACACTACAACATACAGCGCGGCAGACTACTTGCCCCGGGGAGTCACGCCTGGTGGTGGACCGCATGCCGTGCGGGAAGGGGGGGGAGAGAGAGAGAGAGAGAGAGAGAGAGAGAGAGAGAGAGAGAGAGAGAGAGAGAGAGAGAGAGAGAGAGAGAGAGAGAGAGAGAGAGAGAGAGAGAGAGAGAGAGAGAGAGAGAGAGAGAGAGAGAGAGAGAGAGAGAGAGAGAGAGAGAGAGAGAGAGAGAGAGGAGAGAGAGAGAGAGAGAGAAGAGAGAGAGAGAGAGAGAGAGGAGGGAAGGAATACAGTGGCGGGGGATTAGGACAGCTGTTGTACACTAAGCCCTTTGTTATTATCGAGATAATTTCACCCGCGCTAAGCCTTGAGATGCCTTGGGTGGGGCCCTGCCTGCCAGCTCTGCCTGCCGGCCCTGTCTGCCAGCCCTGCCAGCCCGGCGGTGCGGTCCGTAGGGAGGTCCGCCGGGTGGCACGCCAGACCGTTCATCTCATCGACAGCCCTGACGGCCTGACGGCCTGACAACCCCCGCTGACTCGACAACACACCCTGCGTCCTTTTTATTGCTTCGACACTATTATTTTCCTGCGCAGGCAGGGCGCAGGGCGCACAGTGGGTCAGAAGACTGGTGGAGGCGGCCAAAAGTTCTACACGCGTTTTGAGCTCCAGAGTGATGAAATGAGATTCAAATTAAACGTGTGCCTCTCACCAATATGAATTCCTCGTTCAAAGGGCAATCCATGGCTGGGGTCCCGACATGATCGGTTCGAGTACTGTTTAGCGACTCTGCAGGTCAAAACGTGTCTAGATTTTCGGCCGCCTGTGCCTGTCTGTTGGAACCACTGTGAGGCGCAGGCGGGGCTGGAGGCCCTGAAACAAGAAGTGCCTGCGGCTGTGCGCTGCCGCCTTGCCTGCCTGCGCCCGGCGGCGTGCCGCCACGCCTCACCGCGTGGCCGTGACTGCCGTGACTGCCGTGACTGCAGTGACTGCCGTGACTGCCGTGACTGCCGTGACTGCCGTGACTGCCGTGACTGCCGTGACTGTCGTGACTTCCGCACGGCGTCACGTCACACAAATCTGAGAGATCCACCGAGTCCAACTACCCTTTTCGCTCACTTTGGCGTCTTGTCTTTCGCCCCTCAGTTGCTTTCCCGCTGCGTTCGTGGAATTTAAAGCGAGGGGCGGCATACGCGGGTTGAGGTGGGGCGGGGTGAGGGGGGCGGGGTGGGACGTGGTGAGGTGAGGCGGGGTGGGGTGGGGCGGGGTCACGAGCGGTAGCTTCCGTCGCCGACCTGGAGCAACCCAGCCGCCTGGCGCGCCTCGGCTTTCTTGGCCCGGAAGTGACACCGCGAGGGCGGGGCGGGGCGGCCAGCGCGCCGAACAAAGTCGCGCGACAGGAACAAAAGGCGCGGTCAGGACAACAGAAAGGAAGAGGCCACCACGGTTAGCACGGCGAAAAAGAGATACGACCTAGCGGCGCGGATCTGTGTGTGTGTGTGTGTGTGTGTGTGTGTGTGTGTGTGTGTGTGTGTGTGTGTGTGTGTGTGTGTGTGTGTGTGTGTGTGTGCGGTGGTGTGTGTGCGCGCGGCGCCCCCGTGTGTGTTTGCGTGTGTACGCGTCATGTAGGTCGTGTTGTTGCCCTCAACGCCAGCCTTGCCCCTGTCTCATTACACGCTCACGCCTGTACCTGGCAGCCCCGCAGCCCCGCAGCCCCGCAGCGCCCCCATTCGGACCCGAACCGCAGGCCGGCCATACACGATCATATCCATGTCGGGATAGCCACCCCCGCCCCCTCTTGCCGCCCCCGCCACGCCAACGCACACCGCAGCAGGCAGGGTCCACCATTAAATTACCGAGACACGCCATTTTAATAAATCCGGGCCGCATCCTTGTTGTTGTTGGTCGCTGCGTTTTTCAATGTGTTTAGCGCAACAACAAAAAAGGAGTCGCGGTTGCGGTTTTAAATGGGCGGTGACGCGACGAGGCCAGTGGCCGAGGCCTGCCTGCGTGGCGCTGCTGCCCGGCGGCGCATTGTCCGCGACCCATCCGCTGGCCGAGGCGCCCAGATTACCCCGTGCCGTGCGAATGTGAATGTGAATGCGTGCGAAGCGCGGCCGAGTCGCCGCCCGGCCGGCACCGCAGCCATTGTAGCCTCGTGTAACCAAATAAAAGCAACATTTCCGCGCCAAACTTTCCCGGGCCGTAATGGGATGAAAGGAAATTTGCTACGTTGCGGCACGGGGCACGGCGGGCCAGAAGACCGGCGCAGTCGGTCCAAAGTCTAGATGCGTTTTGAGCTCCAGAGTCGCTAAATGGGACTCTCCAAACGTGTGACCCCACCAATGGATTCCTCGTTCGGAAACCAATCCAATGGTGGGGACATTTTCGGTTCGAGTCCCATTAAGCAACGGTGGAGCTCAAATCGCGTCCGGGATTTTGACCGCCTCCACCGGTCTCCTGGCCCACCGTGCGGTGCGGTGACGGTGGCCCCGAAAGGGACGCCGCCACCACCAGTTATATATAGACACACTTACAGCACAACTAGCCTGGCGCGGTGCGGACTTTTTCCGGTGTGTGGCCGCGTTTATTCTGGCCGTGTTTTACTTTAGCGCCGCTAACTAGGGGCCGGGGGCAGCCCCAGTGTTTGTGAGCCCGGCCTGACCACACACCCGGAGGCCCTATGGGTCCCCGCGCCCCACAGTGGGCCGGTCTTTTGGCCCACTGTGCGCGCCCCCTCCATGCAGGCCTCGGGACAGGCAGTCGCTCAGCCCGCGGTGGCCTTTGAGGAACTAAATCAGCAACCTTCATCGAGCTGATCCCGCGCACAGCGTGGCGTCGCTCTGTCTCTCTCGCGCCCCTGCGGTACGCACCACGAGCAAGAGAGAGAATCAGGGCGAGGCAAGCTTGGAGGCTGATAAGGCGTGTGTCCAAGGGTTGCAGCGTCAATAAAGCCATGCACAAATTTCCAACAAACTAAAAAAGCACATCAAGCCTGAGAAGAGAACACTTGCACCCTGCAAGCAGGCAGTACTGACCTATCTCCAGGTACTTCTGGTGGCCGGCGTCGTACTCGTCCCAGCCGACGGCGCCACGCTGCTTGCCGCGCTCCTTGCCCTCGTGCTGCCCCGGCGTCGCCTGGTTCGGGTTCCTGCCAATCATCAGGGCGCCGCGTGAGTGACACAGTTACAGCATAGCAGGCCGACCGGCTGACGGAATGGCCTCAACCCGAGCGGGGGCCTCGCCTCCGACTGGCGGCCCCCACACTGGGCCAGAAGACCGGCGCAGGCGGCCAAACGTCTCGACGCGTTTTGAGCTCCAGAGTTGCTAAACAGGACTCGAACCGAACCTGTGACCCCATCAATGAATTCCTCGTTGGAAGAGCATTCCTTTGGAAGGGTCACACCGTTCGTTACCGGTTCTGGAGCTCAAAACCCGTCCGTGCATCTGACCGCCTGCACCGGTCTTCCGGCCCACTGTGCGGCCTCGGCCCAGCCTTGCGCAAGGCTAATGAGCTGACACCGAGATTCGGGCCGGATGCCGCAGGCCTCGGCCGCGGCCGCGTCAAGGGGGCGGCCAGGGCGGCCAGGGCGGCCAGGGCGGGGCCACCACTGGGCGGCCCCAAGGATCGCGGAGGGTCGGCCAGGGGTCCACCACGGCTAGGCACTGCACTGCGCCGGCACGGACGGCCGCAGCCTAGCGCTCTCTCTCTCTCTCTCTCTCTCTCTCTCTCTCTCTCTCTCTCTCTCTCTCTCTCTCTCTCTCTCTCTCTCTCTCTCTCTCTCTCTGTCTGGTCGGGGACCCAAAGGGCCCGGGCTGGAGTTGGGGACACCCTGGTCGTTGATGGATCACTGCAGAGGGCGGCAGCGGCCCAGCCAGGGAACCAACCGGGGCCGAGGAGCAGCGGCACATGAGGGATGGCGGAGGAAATATTAGCGGGAGGCGAGGCGTGAGTGCGGAATGGAGAAGATACGCCAACACACACACACACACACACACACACACACACACACACACACACACACACACACACACACACACACACACTCTGCACAGACAACGTCAGCCCGACCTCACTCTGTTCCCTGCCCACTCGCCACCACGCCACGCCGCGCAACGTCAACAACCTTACCGCGGCGTTTGTTGCAGCCCTGTGTCGCGCCGGTCTGTGAGAGAGAGAGAGAGAGAGAGAGAGAGAGAGAGAGAGAGAGAGAGAGAGAGAGAGAGAGAGAGAGAGAGAGAGAGAGAGAGAGAGAGAGAGAGAGAGAGAGAGAGAGAGAGAGACCTCTGCTCGGAACTTGCAACTCAAATCCGAATCGGACTCATCATAGCGACTATCGATTACCCTTTGGAAAGAGGTGTCCGTCGGTTCGATCCGCAGGCTCTGCAACCAGTCCGCGTGACCGGTCTGTCCCGCTGCGCGTCGCGCCCCGCCTGCAGCCTACACGCCGTGCCAGGCTACCTTCTTATCTGACATGCCCCCCACCCCCGCCGCTCCGCCACTACTATGGGGCCAAACTAGTCGCGACACATCAATCACGGCAACGCGGAGCGCGGAGCAGGGAGATTAGCGGCGCGCACCCAGAGGGGCACGCACAGCGGGGCACGCACAGCGGGCCGCACCATTGTGCCTCCTTAGTCGCCGAGCCAGCGGGGAGGTTAATTTGATGAACAGAGAGAGAGATGGAGAGCGGAGAGAGAGAAAGAGAGAGAGAAAGAAGATCCTTAACGGGCGGGCGAAGTACCGCGGCACCACTATACCGCCATGGAGGGCGCGTCTTCGTCCCGCACTATCAGCCCCGCCGCCACCGCGCCCGCCTCTGCCTGCCTCGTTCTTGCCGGCGGCAACCACACGTCGCGCCAGCGCCCTCTTCGCAGTCATGTATTCACAAAAAATAATATCAAGCACGCCTCCTCTACTCTCTCTCTCTCTCTCTCTCTCTCTCTCTCTCTCTCTCTCTCTCTCTCTCTCTCTCTCTCTCTCTCTCTCTCTCACCGCGCAGCCAGCGTTTAGGCCGCGTTGACGAGGTGCGGTCCCCGAGAATGCCGCACAATGCGTGTGGCGCCGTGCAGCCATTCCCCTCCCTGCTGCTGTATGCAGCAATTACCCCCCCGCCCCGCCCGCCACGCTGCTGTCACGGCGTTGTCCACGTGCGGCGCGCCAGGGGTGTACCAGCATCACTGCCACCCCGCCCCGCCCTTCCGGCATCAGGCACAGCCAAAGAGTGTGGTGTGTGGATGGTTCGGCTCTTCTCTCTCTCTCTCTCTCTCTCTCTCTCTCTCTCTCTCTCTCTCTCTCTCTCTCTCTCTCTCTCTCTCTCTCTCTCTCTCTCTCCCTCCCTCTTGTTTCACCTCCCCGGGCCGCCGCTCCCATCAGCATCGGAGCGCGAAATTTACACGCCCGGGAAAAGATACACAGGAACCGCCTGCGTGGTGGAGGGGGGGGGGGGAGAGCGAGGCGGCCTAGCTGGGCGGCCCGGAAGGAGCGTGCGGCGGGGGGCCATGACTGTACAGGCAGACAGGTGAACAGCGGGGGGGGGGGGAGCAGATGACCCGCATGACAGGTGGACAATGGCACAGGGCCCCGCCGTGCGGCACTTTGAGTAGCTCTCCTCCGCCCCCCGTGCGCCTAACAGCGTGGACACCCCCCCCTCCCATTACCCAGATCAATGTGTAATTGGACGGGGCCACAATTACTGGCTGGATAGGGATACCTTGCTGCTCCCTGCTGGTGCTGCCGGCCAAGAATCTTTGTAAATTCACCAATGTTCCGCCTTAGCAACATTTTTTTCCAGAGGCAGCTTCTCCCCGGACTCACATTGGCGGTGTGGGCGGCGAGACTGGACGGCCGTGGTCCGCCGCCTCCTTGCTTTGCCGATGAAGGAAGGTGTTCGTACACCGGTCATTAGCGGCAGCGGGACGAGTAGGCTGCCAGCCCCGCCAGACCCGCCGGGCCGCCAGCCTCGCGCTGCCTCGCGAGCCTTGAATTATGGCTGCCTCCATTTTCGATAATGCAGTGGATTTACTGCAGCATAGATCTTTGCCCAGACGCACCCCCTCCAGACCCCCCTAGCCAATGCGCAGGCCAACAGACAACACCCTCCCCCCCCCCATCCCCGCCCTGCGCCTAAAACCAAAGCGACGGCCCGGGGGGAGCTTCGGCGGGGCTTCGAGGAGCCTCCGAGAGGACCTTGGGCCATGGACGGCGGGCTGGCCTCAGAGCTGGCCCGGGGGAGGGATGGAGAGAGACAGAGAGCGTCGATTAAAACTGTCAATCATTTCGGGACCGTCATGAATCATGGTCGAGCGCTTTCCATTGCTCCCCGCCGAGCCATCAGGCCCGTCAGCCCACGCCGCACAAAAACTTGCATCTACACTGCCGGGAACAGGAGCACGGATTCCGTCTTCCAGTGGCGGCACAGTGGGACGGAAGACGCACGGAGCTCGAGAGCGTCGCTAAGCAGGACTCGAACCGAACGTCTGACCCCACCAATAGATTACTCGTTTGGAGAGCAATGCATTGGTGGGGTCGCACGTTCGTTTCGAGTCCCGTTTAGCTACTCTGGAGCTCAAAACGCGTCTAGAGTTGTGGCTGTCGGCGGCACCGAACCGACCGGGAAGCTAGGCAGCCTCATTGGTCGCGTGTGCCGCCAGGGTTCGACACATTGCCTGGCCCGCCACTCTGCTGATGAGCCGAACACCCAACGGCCTGCGCGGGGCCTGCGCCGTCTCTCTCGCACTGCCAGTGCGGCGAGGGCGCCGGGAGGGGACGTCACGTCCACTCAGTTGACACGAACCGGTCCCCGATCCAAACTCCACCGCAGTGTTTCGCAAAGGCCTGCCTGCCCGCGCTGGGTGGTCCGCCAGCCAGCCAGCCAGCCAGCCCGAGGGGTCCACCACTCTGGTAATCGTGTGTACACTTAGTCCAGTAATCATTGGTAATCACATGCCAAAACTGGATATTTTCGCAGTTTTTATCGGCTTTAGGGTTTTTTACCTATGAAAATAGGCCAAAACTGCTCTTAGCTGGCCAAAATTATAGAGTTTTTGGAGTATTTTTGTAGGTAATCATTGGTAATCAGTAATCCTTTGTACATTCCTGGGCTGAGTGGTGGAGCCCTCGAGCCAGCCAGCCAGCCAGCCAGCCAGCCAGTCAGCGACAAGCAGCGCATCGCTACGCGTCACAGCCTCGCCTTCACGCCACCGTCGCCTAAGCCGTCGCCAGTTCTACCTGCCTTCATTTTTACGGCGAGGTAAACACGACCGCTTACCGACGAAGCACAGTGGGCCAGAAGACCGTGGAGGTCGCGTTTGGAACTCCACAGTCGCTGCATGGGACTCGAATCAAAAGTGTGAACCCACCAGTAGATTCCTCGCTCAATCCATTGGTGGGGTCACACGTTCAGTTCGAGTCCCATCCAGCGTGTGGAGTTTTGGCCGCCCCAACGGTCTTCTGGCCCACTGTGTCGCTGCGGTGAAAGGTTCACTCCGGCGCGCGTTTCAACTTCCGCCGTGGCGCGGGACCACATTTTGACGGCAGAGCCGCGCCGCCGCAATTCGAAAACCGAAACAACAAAAACAAAGCGTGCCCGCGAAGAAACCTTCAACTTTGCCTTCCGAGTCACGGAGCGCGGGGCTCGTCAGGGAAGTTGAAACTTTGGAAACGACATCAGTCGCGGCTGGGCGGAGCTGTCGTCGGGCGGCATTCACCTGTCGAGACCCGCGCGCCGGCCGCACAGTGGGCCGGCTGTCTCGCTCGCACCGTGCGCCGCGTGGCGCCGCGCCGTGGGTGCGAGAGAGACAGAGCGAGGCAGCCACCGCTCCACTGCAAAGCCGCTGCTGGCAAGTTTGCTGCCCACTAAATGGGCAAGCCGTTTTCAATGCCAAAAATTGGTAAGCCGTTTTATGAATGCAAAAAACTTGGCATCGCTGATCGGCTGAAAAGCGAGAAAGCCAAAATCACTCGCAACGGCGTAGCGGCGTTTAAATGCTGTCCGCGCTTTTCCTCTAAACGATCCCCATGTTTTCATTTTGCGTGTACGTCGGCAGAAACGACAGCCTCAGTCTTTGTTCGCCCGTTGGCAAGGAGTTTAACTTGAAAGCAAAAATTACAGGAGTAGGAAAAGCTGATACTGCTCGGAGAGCAATCTATAGGGTATTTCCGCGAATCTTGAAACGGAAGTAAGAAGAAAACAAGTAAATGCACAACTTCCGTCCCCGCACCTGGGGAGGGGGTTGAAGGGGCAGCCATCTTTGTCCCCTCCTCAGGCTAGGGGACGGAAGTTGTGCACTTTCTTGTGTTCTTCTTACTTCCGTTTCAAGATTCGCGGAAATACCCTATTGGCGCAGGTCACACGTTCGGTTCGAGTCCCATTTAGCGACTCTAAAACTCAAAACGCGTCTGGAGCTTTGGCCGCCTCGCCCGGTCTTCTGGCCCACTGTGCGGCCTGGAGGTAAAGGTTTTATGGAGGTGCCCTTTGGCGCGCTGCCGTCGCCCTCAAGAAGCTGGACAGGGGCGGGCTCAGGGGGCCGGGGGGGGGGCGGTAAATTACAATCCCCGGAACAAGGGGAACAATGGAACAATGACTCGTCGAGGATCTGCTTCTTCTTCTCCTAATTTTTTTCTAGCGGCGCGGCGGGGCGGCGTCTCGGTGCAAGGAGTGGTCGTCGGATCACGTAACGCCGCGTTGGGGAAATGGCCGGGGGGGGGGGGCTACTGAGTGGCCCACCGCCCCGCCACCGCCCCCCGCCAGATAGAAAGCTTCCAAATAGAGGGATTTAAGAGTGCGGCGCTCTGAGGGCCACATAAGGCAAGAGGAGAAAGGGCCGGACCGGGGATGAGGCGAGAGGGAGAGAGAGGGAGGGAGGGAGGGAGAGAGAGAGATAGATAGAGAGAAAGAGAGGCTCCTTGAGGCCATTGTGTGCGTGCGGCCTGGACGGGCGGGATGGTCGGTCGGGACGGGCCAGGGACTTGTGCGGTCGGTTTGATCCGATCGACCTGGAGCGGCTGGAGCGAACCGGCGCAGGGGCTCCGGGCCGGGATCTGCTGGAGTGTGGCTGGCAACATTATTCACGAGCAAAGCGGACAGGAAGGGGCGGGGGGAGCTTCAATGCATTACACGATGCCAATCGAAACACATTGTCCCGAACACACGCAGCAGCCTTGCCGACCCGGTGATCCGTCATCATCTTCGTCTCGGGCGTGGTCGGCGCGGCGGAACGAACAACCAGCGTCTGTCATCACCTGGCCGTCGTTGTTGGGCGCCGAGGACGCCGTTAACAGCCGCCATCACTCAGGGGGCTTAAACGCTTACCACGCCGAGGACGCACAGTGGGCCAGAAGACACGCGGCCGAAACCATGGACGCGTTTTGAGCTCCAGAGTCGCTAAATGGGACTCGAACCGAACGTGTGACATCACGACTGGATTGCTCTCCGAACGAGGAATCCATTGGTGGGGTCACACGATCAGTTTGAGCGAGTCCTATGAAGCTACTTAGGAGCTCAAAACGCGTGTAGAGTTTAGAGGCCGCCTGCTGCGCCGGTCTTCTGGCCCACTGTGCGACGCCCTGCTTGCGCCCCGCCCACTGCGAGGCCCTAACGAATGCGTGGCGCGTGCCAAGCGGGGTGTCCCGGGTTCGACTCCCGCCGCCACCCTCGCCTTTTTGTTGTCGCCCGAAATCGGAAAACCCCGGCCGAGCTACGCCCTTGTCGCAGCAGCAGGCCGGCAGGGGCGGGCCGGGGAAGGGGTGGAGCGGCCTGGCCCCTCAGCCTGGCCCCTCGGACTAGGCCCACGGCGCCCACGCCTTGGACCGGTCATTCTTATTTTCGCCTGCCAGGATGCATTATACTGGCCGGGCATGCAGGCAAATTGGATTGTCGTCAACGTCTCGGGCTGGGCTGGCGGTCTGCCTGCCTGCCTGGCAGGGTGGCTGCTCGGCCTGGCCGCCGTGGCGCCGGTCGAGAAATACGGGTGGCGCGCCGCCAAGCCGTTGTCAACGCGTCTGTCGCCCGGATAGGCCACCGTTTTGCTGTGTAAATAGTCATGAACGGCTTCTCTCTCTCACACACACACACTCACCCCGTGCGCGCGAAGTTGGTCCAGTAGGTCATGACGGCCTCGGCGAGCGCCACCTCGGCCTTGGTGTAGTTGGACGGGAAGGCGCGCACCGTGGCGGCGAGCGGCGCGCCGAACACGTAGGCCAGCTCCTCGCCGTGCGCGGGGCCCAGCTTCTGCAACAACAACAACAAAACTGCCATCAGCAACAACAACAACAGCAGCGAGGCGCGTGACTCCCCGCCGCGTGGCTGCTGCCCGTTTATCTTGGCGCCTTATCTTTCCGCCGTTTGCTGATCGGGGCGCCGAGCGGATGGTCGAACGGATGGTGCTCATGCTAATTCCATCGCCTCGGACGGGCGGGGCAGGGCGGGGCGGGGTGGGGCACTTTGGCGAATGTGCCGCTCTAGGAGTGGAGGCGGTGCAGCAGGATAGGCCGGCCGGCCGACCGGTCCAAGCCGAAGCTGGTCGAGGCCCGCACCGCGCGCCACCGCGAGCCGCCATAAAGACGATTTATCCAGCTCATCAAGCGGTCGGGGGCGGGGCGGGGCGGGGCGAGGCGGGGCGGGGCGGGACGCCTTCAGACAGTATAGAAACTTAATAAGGTCCAGCCAGGACCCCCGCGGCGCCGCGTTGGAGGCCGCGTTGACAGCGCACACGGACTGAACGCGGCACTGCTTTCGCGTCGCTCTGTCGCTCTGTGGGGTGTCCGGTGGGGTGCGAGAGAGACAGAGCGACCAAAGCACCAACGCCGTTCGGAGCCAGCCCGCCGCCGCCGAGTCAGTCACGCTGCTGGTACCCGCCGCCGCTCCTCCCTTCCTGGAGGAGTCGGAACGTCGTCACGCCGCGCGGTCGATGGTTCAAATCCCGGCGGCGCTGCCGTCGCGCGCGGTGAAAATAAAGACCGCACTGCTCCGCGCCGCTGAGAGGCACGGACGGCCAAGACAAACAAAGCAACGGCCGAACATCGGGGGCGCGCGCTCTCGGCCGAACGGCCTGCCTGCCTTAATGTGAATGTGAATCATTACTTCCAGCCGCTTCCTCTGCTGAGCCTGATTTCCAGAGATATACGCCCCTCATCCCACCAAAGGCTTGATGGTCAGCGAGTCGCCAGTGGCGGGGTGGGGAGGGGTGGGGAGGGGTGGGGGCGGCCGGGGCGCTTCCGCAGGCTGAGCCACCAAGAGTGGTGGGCAAACATTAACTTTTCGAGTCGCCGCGTCACCCAAAGTGTGGACAACCGGAAGGGGCGAAGACGGCCGTCGTCGAGGCTCTGCTCTGTGTGTGTGTGTGCGTGCGTGTGTGTGTGTGTGTGTGTGTGTGTGTGTGTGTAATAGGAGCAAGGGCCGCTGTGTGGCCCACTGTGCGAGGAGCCCTCCCCCCCCCCTTTCGAAAGGGGATCCCCTCCGGCTGGGGCCAGGCGGCGGAGGCCGGCGACGAGGAGGTGGCCGGCACTCTGGCTCTCTGAACAGGACGCCTCTCTGAGCGCGGCGCTCCGCCGGGGTGCGAGACAGGCAGTCCGGACTGCAGCGGGCCGCCGGGCCCCTCGCCGGGCTGCCCCCTCGCCGGACAGAGGATGCGTCGCCAAGGTTCCAATTTGAATGCGGAGCTGTGCGTATGGAGGAGCGAGCCCCTTGCGACCGTCGAGCTGCCCGCTCCCGCCGGCCCTGCCCTGCCCGACCTGAGTGATTGCCTCTTAACCTCGGCGGGCTGCCTGGCTGGCTGCCTGCGTGCCGCTGCGGAAGGCGACGCGCCGCGACGCGCCCAGCCCCATTTCCTGTCTCCGTCTTGTTCGGCCCTCCCTCCGCTGCGAGTGCCCCCCTCCCTGCCTTATCGACGACCAAGGCAGGCTTCTTCTTACACTACGGCCAGAAAATGAAAATGAGGGAAGAAGGCCGTGAATTTGTAACCGGAAACGACAGGCGGGGCGGGGGTGGGGAGGGGAGGCATGGGAGGGGGTGGGGGGTGTTGGTACACAGCTCGCCTTGCCAGCCTCGGCGCGCCTCGCCCTGCCGGGCAGCGAGCCCAAAAGGCAAACCCGCGGCCTCTCTTTTTGCAGCCTCGCTGCCGCCCGATCGTTTGGTCGTCGCTCTGTCTCTCTCGCTCCCCAGGCCCGGAGTGCGACGGAGCGACAGAGCCATCCCGAGGCGGCTGCCCCGCCATGGCGTCCACGACATTATTTTCACCCTCAGTGGGACCGTGCCGAAAATCAGCGCCTAGTTCGCTGTTTGTTCCGCCTCGGGCCGTAAAATGGGGGCCGGAGAGAGAGAGAGAGAGAGAGAGAGAGAGAGAGAGAGAGAGAGAGAGAGAGAGAGAGAGAGAGAGAGAGAGAGAGAGAGAGAGAGAGAGAGAGAGAGAGAGAGAGAGAGAGAGAGAGAGAGAGCCTCCCTAAGAAAAAGACACACACCTGAAGGGAGAGGGGGAGAGAGAGAGAGAGAGAGAGAGAGAGAGAGAGAGAGAGAGAGAGAGAGAGAGAGAGAGAGAGAGAGAGAGAGAGAGAGAGAGAGAGAGAGAGACTCTCCCCGCGAAGGCAGCGCGGTGGCGACGACAGCGCCGCGGTACAGTACCGCATTTTGATAAGCATTACTACCCTCAGATAAGCGGCGGGCCCCACTTATCTTCGAGGAGAGGAGGTATTTATGGCAACCCGCCATGAATACACATAACCCAACTTTTATTGCAGCCGTGAATGGAGTGCAACGGTGCGGCTCGGCACGGCGCAAAGTGGGCCAGAAGACCGGCGCAGGCGGCCAAAACTCTAGACGCGTTTTGAGCTCCAGAGTAGCTAAACAGGATTCGAGACCCAACAATGGATTCCTCGTTCGGAGGGAAATCCATTGGTGGGGTCACACGTTCGGTTCGAGTCCTATTTAGCGACCCTGAAGCTCAAAACGCGTCCGGGAATTTGACCGCCTCCAGCGGTCTTCGGGTCCACTGTGCGCCCCCAGGCTCCGTGGGCTCTTAGAGGGCCCAGGTGTGTGTGACGCCTGCAGCCAACCGCAATACCAATAAAGATTGTCTTTTATGTAAAAACAAGCTTACATCCGCTTTGCCGGAGGAGTGCCGCGGCGGGCCGGGGGGGGGGGGGGGGGTGCAGCACTCAGAGGAGGAGGCCAACGAAAAGAAAAAGCCGCACCATACCGCCGCCGGAGAAACACTACCGTCTTAAACTATTAACGTGCCTTGTAAATATTGTAACCTGAAATGATGTACCCGAAACGCGGTTCCGAAAACTCGCGTGCAAGAGGCGAGGGCAAGCAAACACGAGATTGCCTCGCTGCGTTTTTTACTCGTCGTTTCCGCGGGGCAAGGAAGCGGTACGTGGCAACGCGGCAGACGCGTTCCGTCGCTCTGTCTCTCTCGCACCCGTGCGGGACGCCCCAACAGAGCGAGAGAGACAGAGCGACGCCACTCAGTGTGCAGGTGCGGTGCAACACGTGGCCGCTGTCCGTCTCCCCGCCCGGCTTATGCAGATCCGTGGCATCCATCCCCCGCCCCACGGCCACCACGGCCCCCACGGCCACCACGCCCCACGCCACTGAGCCGCTTGTTGGCGAGGGAGGTCATGTCTCTCGCTGCACGCTGGCAACGTTTGTAGCCCCGAGCAGCGAGGGGCCAAAGGGAGCGCCAGCACCGCGCCAACTAGAGAGATGTAGTGAGAGAGAGAGAGAGAGAGAGAGAGAGAGAGAGAGAGAGAGAGAGAGAGAGAGAGAGAGAGAGAGAGAGAGAGAGAGAGAGAGAGAGAGAGAGAGAGAGAGAGAGAGAGGGAGAGGGAGAGGGAGAGAGAGGGAGGGAGAGGGAGAGGGAGAGGGAGAGAGAGAGAGAGAGAGAGAGGAGAGAGAGAGAGAGAGAGAGAGAGAGAGAGAGAGAGAGAGAGAGAGAGAGAGAGAGAGAGAGAGAGGGAGAGGGAGAGGGAGAGAGAGAGGGAGAGGGAGAGGGAGAGGGAGAGGGAGAGAGAGAGGAGAGAGAGAGAGAGAGAGAGAGGAGAGAGAGAAGGAGAGAGGAGAGAGAGAGAGAGAGAGAGAGAGAGAGAGAGAGAGAGAGAGAGAGAGAGAGAGAGAGAGAAAGGCGGTGGTGTACACAACCAAGTGTCGAGGGCACACTGCAGCCAAGCACTGCGACACGCTGCGCTCCCAGCCTTCCGAGCACTGCCC
>CM060088.1:10790816-10803316 GCA_030522485.1 Stenchaetothrips biformis
GGCCAGGAACGCTACAGCCGCGCCAGAGGGCAAACACAAGGGACTGGGGTTCACAAACACAAACACCACGCCGCGCGAGGCATTCCTTGGAACGCAAGGCACCGAGTCGACCAACCGGCAGGCCGCGCCGCACAGTGGGCCAGAAGACTGGTGGAACCGGTCAACATCCCGGACGGGTTCTGAGCTCCAGAGTCCCTAAATGGGCCTTGATTCAAACTTGTGACCGCACCGATGGATTGCTCTCCGAACTAGGAATCCTTTGGCGAGGTCTTCGGTTCGATTCCTATTTGGCGACTCTGGAGATGAAAACGCGTTCAGAGACCCGCCTGCGCCGGTCTACTAGCCCACCGTGCCCTGGAGGAGCTCCAGCCAGGGAGTCATGGACCGGCCTGGGATCCCTGGCTGCTGCACACGGACTCCGTGACATCGTGACAGTCGCTCTGCCCCACCAATCAAGCACCACATTTTTTTCTTCCTCATTTTCCCCCTTCTAGGGTTTTCCCCCAGCCGCACGTGCAACAACGCCCTCCTTGCATCGCTCGCTGCCTCGCTGTCCCGGGCCTAAGTATTACTTTCTTTTTTTGGGACAATTAAGTGTGCCAGGGCCGTGGGTCCGTCCCCTTCGGCCACCAGGGCCCACCAGGGCCCCGGCCCAGGCATGCGGAGTGCCACTGTTTTTCCCTACGAGTGACAGCGGCCGGGGCGGGCAGGGGTCGCCCAGTGGGCCATAGAAGGCCGGTGGAGGCGGCCAAAACTCTAGTCGCGCGGTTTGAGCTCCAGAGTCGTCATGCTCTTCCTAGAAGGGTAAGGCGGGTAGAGTAGGCTAATTGCAGAGAGAGTCATCGGAAAAGGGGAAAGGGGGGGGGGGGTGAGATACTCACTTTGTGACAATGTCGGCGGGTACGTCGAGGCAGCGCTGATTGGCCGGGCTGCACTCCATTCATCGCGACTGATGAGCTTACTGGATGGGAAGCCTCGCACTGTGGGCCAGTAGACCGTCGAGGCGCGGCCGAAATTCTAGACGCGTTTTGAGCTCCAGAGTCGCTAGATGGGGCTCGAATCGAACGTGTGACCCCACCGATGGATTCCTCGTTCGGAGAGCAATCCGTTGATGGGATCACACATTCGATTCGAGTCCTATTTAGCGACTCGGGAGCTCAAAACGCGTCCGGGATCGTGGCCGCCCCAGCGGTCTTCTGGCCCACTGTGCCTCGTGCGCCCCAGTGGCGCAGCAGCAGCTTGACTCCCTGTCCCCCTCGCACACCTCCAGGCGACGCCACTCCGAGTGCGAGCGAGACAGAGCGAGAGAGAGCGACACGGCAGCGCCGTTCCGGAAGCATGGCCCGCCGTCCCTAGCCAATCAAGACCGGCACAAATAATTGCAGCCTAAAAGAAAGAGGAAGCGACCCGACCGCCAATCCGCTTACAGAGCGAGCGGCGGGGAGAGCGCGGAGAGAGCGCGGAGAGAGACTGGGGAGTGCGCGAGGAGAGACCGGGGAGAGCGCGGGGAGAGCGCCACCACTCTGGCGAGGGCAGCGTATAAAACGTAGCCAGTTCCGCCGACCACTGCAAACACACGATAACACAGACATTGCCACACGCGGCCTCTCCACCGCCGCTCGGCGCCCCGGCCCACCCCGGCCCACCCCGGCCCACCCCGGCCCACCCCGGCCCACCCCGGCCCACCCCGGCCCACCCCGGCCCACCCCGGCCCACCCCGGCCCACCCCGGCCCACCCCGGCCCACCCCGGCCCACCCCGGCCGCTGCACCGCTGGGCTCGTCATCCGCTCGCCGCTTTACTTAGGACGGCCGCGGCGCTGCGGCCGGATGCGGCCGGGCCGTGAGGATGTGGGGAAGAGCGTGTGGAGGAACAGCATTAGCGCAGTCAGGCAGGCCGCACTGAAAAAAGGTTTCGTAACTTCGCGACAAATGTTGCAACGAATACTTCGTGAATCTGACGAATAACTCAAAATACGAATCCACGTAAAACACGAATTACGAATTGTTTGTTAAGTTCTTTGAAAAATAGTCACAAAAAGTCCAAAAGCTGCCAAATTTGACGAGTTTTTCGTAACAAAAACGAGCTATTCGTCGCCATATTTGTTGTAAACTGAGCTGAAAACGCGCGTCATGAGTTAAGGCCGCCGGCGCCTGCTTTCCAGCCCACTGTGCGGCGGGGCGATCCGGGTGAGGAGTAGATTCAAATATTCGGCGACTCGCTTTGCATGGGCCTTACCCGACACGCCGGGATGGGCGCCATAAGTCAGGGCGGCGTCCACTCGGCGGCCCTTCAATATGCCGGCCGCGCCGCGCCGCGCAGCCGCCGCCGGACCGCGCCCGCTGTACGCGCCGCGCACGCCCCACTCGTCCACCCCGGGACGGAGCGGCGGCGGCAGCAGCAGCAGCAGCAGCAGCAACACCGGCAGCAGCAGCAGCGCGTCCCCTTTTTTGCAATTTTTATGCGTCCATCGCGCATATAAATTTCCCTCTTCTCCATGGAGATGGCGCCTATTCCCACTTGTCGCCCGCCCCGCACCGCACCACAGTGGGCCAGAAGACCAGCGCTCCAGAGGCGCTGACCAGGACTCGAACCGAACATGTGACCCCACCAGTGGATTCCTTGTTCGGAGAGTAATCCATTGGTGGGGACACACGTTCGGTTCAAGTCCCATTCAGCGACTCTGGCGCTCGAAAAGCTTCTAGAGTTTTGGCCGCCCGCGCCGGTCTTCCGGCCCACTGTGCGCACGCGCCTGCCGGCGAAAAACCGGCGAGAACGTCTCCAGCTCCAGCGACCTGCTCCAGCCAGCGGCCGCGTCCAGGAAATTGAGCCATCGCTGTCTTCAAGAGGCGCCGCGCCGCCCTTGGCGCTGGGGCCGCGCGCCCCGGGCCGACACACGTACGACTTCTCCGCCTGGTTCGCCTGTCCTCGAAGGTCCGGCCGCCCCGGCCCCAGGGCTGGGGCCTGAGGGGCTGAAAGGGCTCCAAGGGCTCGATAAGGGAGGCACGTCAAGAGCCTAAAGCGCGCACGCACACACCCACACAAGTACAGGCACGGCGGGGCGCACCCTTCACTTTTATATGATGGGCCATTGGAAGGGCACGAGTGCAAGTGGTCGCCATAGAGGCCCGCCCGCCCCACAGTGGGCCTGAAGACCGTTGAGGCGGCCGAAATCCTGAACACGTTTTGAGCTCCACAGTCGCTAAATGGGACTCGAATCGAACGTGTGACCCCACCAATGGATCCTTCGTTTGGAGAGCATTCCATTGGTGGGGTCACACGTTCGATACGAGTCCCATTAAGCGCTTCTGGAGCTCAAGAAAAGGCCTAGAATTTTGGCCCACTGTGCGCCCAGAGGGCCGCCGAGGTCCTTAAAGGCCGGCCAGCCACGCGTGGCGGCCGCTACAGTCTCATTGATTCCATCGCCGTCATGCACAGGGCGGCCGGTCGGCTACCAGAATTCCAAAAGACGCTCTACATCACGTGCCACTTTCATTTTTTTTCACTTCTCCGGTCCACTCCCCTCGCTGCTGCTCCGCGCGCCATTCTTCCAAACTTCTTTTCTCTCCGCCGCCCTTTTTCCCCTCATCCACCTCATCCTGCAGCAGCTCGGCCTTGTCACTGTACCCATCCCCACCCCATTTGCCCCTCTCCAGTTCGAACAAAAGAAATGCCTCCCTCTTCCCCCTAACATGCACCCACGACGGGAAGAAGAGAGAGAGAGAGAGAGAGAGAGAGAGAGAGAGAGAGAGAGAGAGAGAGAGAGAGAGAGAGAGAGAGAGAGAGAGAGAGAGAGAGAGAGAGAGAGAGAGCGAGCGAGCAGGGTGAAGCGACACACACATTTCAGTGAGGCGCCTCGGAGCGAGATGAGGGCAAAAGCTGCATCCCTTATGCATCGCGATCAGCACCGAGATCGGCACGCCCCTCAGTGGGCCAGAAGACCGTTGTGGCGGCCAAAACTCTAGACGCGTTTTGAGCTCAAAGTCGCTCAATGGAACTCGAATCGAACGTCGGGTGACCCCTCCAATGAATTGCACTCCAAACGAGGAATCCATTCCACACGTTCGTTTCGAGTCCCATTTAGCGACTCGGGAGCTCAAAACGTGTTCTGGATTTCGAGCGCCTCCACGGTCTTCTGGTCCACTGTGTGCCTTGCCACGCCGTGCCGCGCCGCGCCCAGTGGGTTTCGCGAGTAATACACAGCAGGAACGCGAGTCCGCGGAAAGCAATGCATAGGAATCACGCGCCGCCAACCTCCGCGAGGCCGCGGCACAGGCAAAGTACTTTAGGGGGGGGGGGGGGGGGAGACGCGACGCTTCGAAGCCCCGCGACGGCCACCGCACAGTGGGCCAGAAGACCGGCGCAGGCGGCTAAAACTCTAGACGCGTTTTGAGCTCCAGAGTCGCTAAACAGGACACGAGCCGAACGTGTGACCCCACCAATGGATTCCTCGTTCGGAGAGCAACCCATTGGAGCGGTGACTCGTTCGTTTCAAGTCCCATTTAGCGACTCTGAAGCTCAAAACGCGTCCGGGATTGCCTCCCCCCAGGCGCGTTGCGTTGACTGGCGGCGCGAGGTGAAGCAGCAGGCCCGTTAATGCTTGCCACGCCGCTAAGTGGAGGTGTTGAGCGCATCGGGGCGTTGGATTGCGGCTCCGACGAGACTGGAGAGGGGGGGGGGGGGGGGGGCGGGGCACTTGCTGCTGCACACAGGATAAGGCCAGTGAGGGTAGCTAAGGTACCTTCCCCCGACTGGCATGCGTGTACCTGGGCACCCTCCTGGGGACAATGACGTACGTGGAGGCACCCGTACCGCGTCCACACACAGACAGACAGACACACACAGAGACAGACACACACACACAGACAGACACACACACACACACACTCAGACGCACACACACACGCGAACTCACATGCAATGCGAGGTGAGTGCGCACGTGGCGACACGTGTCTTGAATGTATAACGGCGCGTGGCCCCAGCCCGGCTAATCTCTCTGCTGCGCCGGGCGGGGCGTGCGGGGCGGGGCAGGGCGGGGCAGGGCGGGGCAGGGCGGGGCGGGGCAGGGCGGGGCGGGGCACGTGATAATAATGGTGCGGGGAGGCAGAGACGGATCGGCCAGGATGACGGGGAGGGATGTTGGCGAGCACCAAGGACAGGTGAGGGATGCACACCGCAACAAAGAAAAGAAAAGAAAAACGACTAAGAAAGTCCTTTGGCGCGCGAGGCTTATGAAGCGAAACCAGACTGCTTTGTTCCGGGAATTCAAAGTGACCGAAGAAAGAAGGCCAGATTACTCGGTGTGCTTTATACTTCGCCACCCGCACGCATCCGCCAGGTCTGTTGTCCGGGGTTCCAAAAGAACCTCTATTTGGAAACCGCCAAAATAATTAATATACTGAAAAACCGAAAATATCAAATGTTTTAAAAAAAAATTAGCGTGGGATTTTTTTTGCTTTTTCGCTTTCTTAAAATGTTCCGGATTGATGGTTCGGCTCGACGTCACGGCGCGGCCAGCCATCCGTGCCTCTCCGCCGGCCCGACCGGCCCGGCCGGCAGCGCTGAAAAGTTTGGCCGACTCTTGAGACCCTATTAATCTCCCCAGCCGTTTGTAGATTTGGCCGGAGCCCAGCGAAGAGGAGCCGCCGGGGGGGGGGGGGGGGAGATCGGACATCGGGAAGCAGTGCGCTGCGCGCAGTCGGAAATGGCCACTTCTTGGGCGGGGCGCGGGGCGCTAACACGGCCAGCACGCCGCCGCACGGTGGGCCAGAAAACCGTCGAAGGCGGCCGAAACTGTAGACGCGTTTTGAGCTCCAGAGTCGCTAAGCAGGACTCAACGTGTGATCCCACCCTCCGTTGGGAAAGCAGTCCATTGGTGGTGACACACGTTCGGTTCGAGTCCCATTTAGCGACTCAAAAGCTCAAAACGAGTCTGGGATTTGAACCGCCTCCACCGCTCTTCCGGCCCACTGTGCGGGGCGTCCGCACGCGCCGCGGATCGGCAATCGATGCACGATCAAAGTGCGTATTAGGCGACTGGCCGTCCGCCAATCGCATTACTGCCCCTCGGCCACGCCGCCGCCCAGAGATAACATGCTGAAACAACGAAAACAACAACAAGGCCCGCAAAAACAAAAGCAAGAAAAAGGAAACAACCATAACTTGATTCGGGGGCATTAGTGGCCCATCCGAGCGTGGAGGTCCCCGCGGCGGCAGTGCCCCCCCCCCCTCCACCGTTAATCTCCGGGCCAATCACTGCGGACCGCCACCACGCCGACCCGGATAAGCCAATCAGCCCGAAATAAAAAAAAAAACTGTGAAAACAATCGAACCGCCGGTTGGGGTCGAACCCGGGCAGGGCGATTAATTTCTCGCTCCGCTGCCGTCTTGGCACGCACGCCTGCCAGAAGACAGCGGCGGCGCGAGGGAAACGGGCCACATGTGCTGCTGGGCGCGGGGCGGGGCAGGGAGGGGCAGGGCGGGGCGGGGCAGGGCGGGGCAGGGCGGGGCGGGGCCGCGGGCAACGCGAAGCGCGCCCCAAAGTTATGTGTCGGCATCGCCTCTGCGCTGCGGTAATTGAATGTGGAAATGCTTGGCGCGGCGCGGGGCGGGGCGGCACAGTGGGCCAGAAGACTGGCGCAGGTGGCCAAACCTCCAAACGCGTTTTGAGCTCCAGAGTCGCGAAACAGGACGCGAACCCATCGTGTGACCCCACCCATGGAATCCTCGTTCCGAGAGCAATCCATCGGTGGGGTCACGCGTTCGGTTCGAGTCCCAATTAGCGACTCTGGAGCTCCCAAACGCGTCTAGAGTTTTGGCCGGCGGCGCCGGTCTTCCAGCCCACTGTGCGCGGCGCGCAGAGGCCGGATAGTTTAGCGACTGGCGCAGTGTGGCCCCGTAACGAGGCGCACTACTCGCTACTAGCTCACTGTGCCGCAATAATCCCCGCGACTCGGTACACCGCGGCCCCGTCGAATAAACTCGCCGCGGACTCATCAGGGAGGAGGCGTCTCTCTAAATACACCGTTACAGCGGCGCACCCCATCCGGGGGAATGTTTTTTTTTTTCAAATCAAATTTTTTTCCCTTGTCAATATATATTGTCATTGCTGAAAGTTTCGTATTCTTCCTTAACTTGATTTTTGTTATGAAATGTTTGATCTTTTTTTTTGGTTTGGATTTGAAATGCTTGTATGCCCACTGCGACACGTGGCGCTATTTCTGCAGTGTCCCCGGCGAACCCCAGGGAAGGGGGGCGTCAGCAGTGCGGGTCATTGTTATACGGAACCAACAGTGAGGGGACCATAGGCCGCCGGGGCGGGGATTATAACGCTGAGTGGCCGGCCGGCTTAGAAGCCCCGCTTGCGCAGAGAAATATCGTAACAAGCTGGCGGACGCACTCGCATAGACGCACAGTGGGCCACAAGACCAGCGCACGCGGCCAAAATTCGAGACGCGTTTTGAGCTCCAGAAGTCGCTGAACAGGACTCAAACCGAACGTGTGACCCCACTAATGGATTCCTCGTTCGGAGAGCAATCCATTGACGGGGTCACACGTTCGGTTCGAGTCCCATTTAGCGCCTCTGGAGCTCAAATCCCGTCCGGGACCGGCCCACTGTAGAGCGCCTGCGGAACGGCGGGTAGGCAAACCGCAGCACGCGGCTCCGTGACGTTGCCTACCTGCCGGGCGCTAACCACTCAGAAGCTGTGTTATTCTGGGATGAACTTAAAACCTTTGAAAATGAAAAAGTCAAAGTCACTGACCTGTGGGTAGTCGCCCTCCTTGGTCTGGTAGTCGAAGACGTAGAAGAAGGGCCCGGTGCCGTCGGTGCGCAGGATGGCGCCCATGCCGCCGACGCTGGCCACGGGCACGACGGGGCCGGCTGCGGGGCCGCTGTTGGCGGCGGGGCCGGCGGACGCGGGGCCCACGCGGTAGATGGCGTCCCCCGTCTGCACCAGCGGCGCCACGAACTGCGCGTCGCTGAGCGCCGCCACCGTCGCGTCCCGCGTGTTGATGGGGTGCAGCGCCGTGCGCTCCCAGTCCGTGTACTCGTTCACCACCGTCGAGAAGATCTCGGACAGGTGGTGGGTGTACGTGTTGCGCACGTAGGTCCGCAGCATCCTGGCGGGCAGACGAGGCAGACGGTCAGCGTGCACGCTTAATTCCTTCGACCCATTTTTGTACGTCGTCTCGCACAATTTTGCACATGCGCGCTTTTCGTACAAATTTGTACGAAAAAGTTCGCATGTTTTGTGTGAGACCACGTACACGGATGTACATGAACATTTAGCGTGTGTGCGTGGGACGGAGTGACGTCCTTCCACCCCCGATTCTCTTTGTAGGTTCGTTGGCATCGAGTTACCTCCGACGCGGTCCGGGCACGCCCACGCCGCCCCGGCCGCGCCCATTGTGGAGCAACACGAACCGGCCGGCTCGAATCGCGCCTCGGCCGGCCGGCCACAGTGGGCCAGATGACCGTGCGCAAGCAGACGAAACCCGTGACGCGTTTCCAACTCCAGAGTCGCATAACACGACTCGAGCCGAACGTGTGACCCCACCAATGGATTGCTCCCCAAACGAGGAATCTATTGGAGAGGTCGCGCGTTCGGTTCGAGTCCCATTCAGCGACTCTGGAGCTCAAAACGCGCCTGGAGTTTTGGCCGTCTGCGCCTGCCTTCTGGCCCACTGCGCGGCCCACGCCCCGCTCCGCGCCCCGCTCGTCACGCACCGGGCCTCGGCCGGGAGGTGTTGGCGGAACGTGCGGCCTAGGAGTCGGCCAGGTCGGGGGCGGCGCGGGGCGGCGCGGGGCGGCGCGGGGCGGCGCGGGGCGGCGCGGGGCGGCGCGGGGATTGAGCAACCACAAAAAGTTTGTGCGCCCCAGGAAGACCCGCTGATTGGCTGGCCAACAGTTTGTGTGCGGACCAAGACCAAGACCGTGTCCAACAATTAAGGCGTCCCCTGGCTCACCCTGGCACGGCCGACAGGCCCACGGGATTATGGACGGCCCGACGCAACACAAACACAAAACGCCATTTGTCGAGCCAACAACAACAACAGTGCAATCCACGGCCTGGTACAAACAACAAAAACGTCCCATGTCTGCGATCAGCTGAGTTACGCGGACTTTCATTTTCCTACTCCAGCCCCGAGGGGCGTGGCGGGGCGGGGCGGCCACCAGAGCCTGCTGCCGGAGCCCCGCCCGAGCTGGCGACCTATCTGCCCCTCTGCTTGTGGAGCCTGGCTCTGACGTGCATGAGAGGGTCAACGGTGCGCATGTGTGTGTGCGCGCATGTGTGTGTGTGTGTGTGCGTGTACGTGTGTGTAAATGAGGGAGACGACCATGCATGTGGCGGGCGAGCAGTAGATTCACGTTCGTTCACACGAGAAAGGGAAAGAAAAAGAAAGGCGAGTGGCACGAGAAAAAAAGAGAAAGGAAAAAGAAGGGAGGGGCCGAAACCACCATGATGCAAAGGCCGATCGCAGGCATAAACTGCTGCGCGGTGGAATTTATGAGTGACTACGACAATACCGAGTTGCGGAGAAAGTACGCAGGGAATCGAGGAATGCAACGCCACGTTCGTTTGAACCAAAGTGAGAAATCAATCGCTTTTTCCTTTGCTGGTTGCTTTAGCTTGGAACATCACATTGTTCTTGAATTTACAGTGTAACGAGATGCGGACAGCGACTGGGAAAAACTAAAAGTGCGGACCTGGCTGTGACGTCCTGGGGATTCGCAGGGCA
Organism: Stenchaetothrips biformis; assembly: GCA_030522485.1. Taxonomy (NCBI): domain Eukaryota; kingdom Metazoa; phylum Arthropoda; class Insecta; order Thysanoptera; family Thripidae; genus Stenchaetothrips; species Stenchaetothrips biformis. The sequence continues at coordinate 10,800,557 of CM060088.1, forward strand.
AAGTAAATTAGTTTAAAGCGCTTCTGCACCGTGTGTGCGAGACGCGGGGAGCGCACACACAGCGCGCTTGCAGCCGCCGACAGCCCTCGCTGTCTCTCTCCCTTGCACACACCCACATCCCCTCACACAGCGTATACAACTCCTATTAAGAAGGGCAACGGGCACGCAATTTAACATTGCTCTCGTGCAACACCAAACCAACAAAAACACCTGTCAGGCTTTTTTCGTTTAGTTTCAGAGAGAGAGAGAGAGAGAGAGAGAGAGAGAGAGAGAGAGAGAGAGAGAGAGAGAGAGAGAGAGAGAGAGAGAGAGAGAGAGAGAGACGGGCATCAGCGGCACGCCCCAAAAAGCGCCCACCCCGCCATTAGTGTGCAGGTGTCGGCGCGTCAAATGGGGCGGACAGGAGGCGGCGGCCCGGCGCGGCAACACGTGGCGCGGGCGGCGCGGGCCACCGCTAATGGCTTATCCTTGAAGCGCCCGCAAGGTCCGGGGTTCGAATAACCACAAAAATGGGACATGGAAAAAAAATTATAACAATGAAAAAATGTGAAGGTGTTTTGTGAGGGCTTGTCAAAAGGGTGCGGTCCGATCCGAAAAAAGAAACCGCAGAACTCAGTGGGAAAGTTTGGACCGCTTTGACAGCGACTGCCTCAGTCTGAAATTGCTGCCAAAGGCACAACAAAAACGAGAAAGCAAATGTTTATCGGCCGATTGGGTTGCAGAAGTTCTTTTTCGAACTCTGTGTGTTTGTGTGTGTCACTGTTTCCCGGTTCAATGACCCCCTAGCCCCTGTTCCTGCACGCAGCAGGCTGGTCGTAGAGCGAGTCCTAGAGCACACGACGACGGACGACCTCGCCAAAGACCGACCCTTTGCTCCTCCGGGACGTGACAACCCCACCAGCCCCACAGGGGCCCCACAGGGGGCCAGAAGGCCGGTCAAGGCGGGAAAAATCCCGGACGCGTTTGGAACTCCAGAGTCGCTAAATGGGACTCGGACCGAGCCTGTGAACCCACCAATGGATTGCTCTCTGTGAGTCGGTGGGGTCACACGTTTGAGTCCCATTCAGTGACTCTGAAGTTCAAAACGCGTCTATAGTTTTGGCCGCCTGCGCCGGTCTACTGGCCCACTGTGCGGCGCCACAACGGCCCCCGCTAGCATCACCGGCATTTCCTTAGGCCGGCCACTCCCCCTCGTGCTGTTGATTACAATGATACTTCCATTCCCAAAGTTTAGAAAGCTGCAGACGGGACACTCAAACTTTGTGCATAAAGAAGCACGACGGCAATGAATGGCGCTGGCATCGGCTGCGATGCTGCACGTGCCGGCAGTGGGTGGGGGGGGGGGAGATGGGGGGGAGGGGGGGGGGGGCAGCGACAGTGTCAGTAACACAGACAAAGTAGGCCAGCCCCGGCGAAGCTAAGTGGCTGCATTACCCACTGACCAACTGCTTCCAGTTTTTATCTTATATATCTTTTCACTTAGACCGGGCTAATCTAGGCGGAGCATGTGAGCATGTGACGAGAGAGAAAAAAAGAGAGAGAGAGAGAGAGAGAGAGAGAGAGAGAGAGAGAGAGAGAGAGAGAGAGAGAGAGAGAGAGAGAGAGAGAGAGAGAGAGAGAGAGAGGCCGCACATATCCTGGAAATTGTTACCGAACTCGTGTCCCATTTTCCTTCAAAGGCCAGCGCAGGTCTCGGAAAAAAAACCACTTCAAAGGGTGGGTCCCGTCTCGTCTTTTCCGGGACGTGCATTTAGAGGCAAATTCTTGGGAATGCCCGTTCTGCTTCCCCCACCGCTGCTGGTCGCCGTCTCATGGTTATTGGAAGTTCATAGCCGTCTTGCCTGCCTGGTCGCTGCTGGTCATCATGCCTGCCTGGACACAAGTGGTCAGCACGCCTGTATGATCTCTAGTGGTCACCAAAGCAGAACCACAGCACGACTTGCAGCAGCCAGGACAAAAGTACACCACCCAACAAACAAACAAACGACACACACACTTAAGCGCGCACCAAGCAAAAAGTGGGCAAAAGATTGCCGCGAGGTGATATGTCTGCCTAAATTGCCCCGGCAAAGAGGGCGGGATAAGGATCTCGACAAACATGGCGGACTGCTCCACTTTTTCACGTTCCTTCTTCCGGGCGTCTCCCTAATGGCGGCGGCCGCTTTCTTTGCCGCGGTCCAGCCGGCCGCCCTGCCGCCGAGCGGGCCGGGACGCAAGAAGCACCGCCCGCACCGCCGGGCTGGCAGGGCTGGCAGGGCTGGCAGGGCTGGCAGGGCTGGCAGGGCTGGCAGGCCGAGGACGCCATCGAGCAGCGCGTCGAGAACTCCACCCAGCACGTCGAGAACCACGCACTGACAACTGCGCGGGACGGCGAGCGGCTGGCGACGGCAACACGCATGGCACGGCGCACGTGGGCGGACGCGGACGCGGACGCGTTTTGAGCTCCAGAGTCGCTAAATGGGGCTCGGACCGAACGTGTGACCCCACCAATGGACCGAACTCCTAACGAGGAATCCATTGCTGGGGTACCACGTTCGGTTCGAGTCCTGCTTAGCGACTCTGGAGCTCAAAACGCGTCTAGAATTTTGGCTGCCTTCGCCGGTCCTCTGGCCCACTGTGCGTCGGCGGCGTCTCCATTCCTGTTGACGAGGGGCTCAATGCGGTCCGGCACAAACAAGGCCGGCAGCGCGGGGCCCTCCAAAGGGCCGAACGAAGGGGAGAACAAGGAGAAGAAATGGCGGCCGGAGATACATCAGGCCG
>CM060088.1:10808316-10918240 GCA_030522485.1 Stenchaetothrips biformis
CAGCGCGCGTGTAAATTGAGAGAGTCCAGACCGAACGAGTCGCCGGCACCGCAACGCCGCCCCGCCCCGCCCCGCCCCGCTCCGCCCCGCCAAGGCCATCAACCACCGCGCAGCGCAGCCATGGCGCTACGAACGGCTCTTGATTAAAATCGGCGGGAGCTGGCTGCCGCGGGCCCTGCACCCCGCGTCGACGGGGAAGGGGGGAGGGGGAGGAAGAACGCGGAACGCGCCTGCTGTCTCGGCTCATAAATATTCAGGGGAAAAAAGAGTGCGGACATCACATTCTAATTCGCGGCCACATCTCGATGCGACGCCGACGGCTCTCAACACGCGCCGCGGCGGCCGGGGGCGCCCCCCCCCCCCCACTCCCGGGGCCCTCGCATCCACTCTCACTGCAGGCCGTGTGACCCGTCGCCCACCTGGCCCGGCCAGCCACAGCTTGCCGCCCCGACGCCTGGTGCCCCGTCCTAAGTGCCCCCTGCTGCGAGGCCCCGGCGGCCCCCGCAGCCCCAACGGGGACTCGCCTCTGGGAACTACTTAGTCTCACTACGACGACGCCCTCACAGGCAGGGCCCGGCGCACAGTGAGCCAGGCAGGCGCCTCGGGAAGCGAGTGCCGTCGTGCGCACAGCACGCTGCGAGCAGCAGACACACAAAATGCCTGTACAGTTTTATTTTGCGTAGCTACGCTTTGCACGGAATTGAGCATGCGTTTTAAAATGGACGAATTTACGCACCACCGATTCCCGGGAAAAGGGGTCATGAAATTTTATACCCGAGATAATGAAATTTTCATTACAATGTAATGAACGAGGTGGTGTCATTAAAAATAATGACGCCTAATGAAAATTTATGTCATACATGTCATTAAATTGCATTCCCTTGCGCATAAAGCGCACTGCACGCACGAGTGGCTCGCGCGTGTATCCGCCAGAGGGGGACGCAGCTCTGTCGTTCCGTCTCGTTTGCACGGGACGAAAAGCGCAAAAAAATAAAGATTGCGAGTGTAGTGTCCGGAGCGGGACTGGACAGGCACGGCGCGCTGCTCCCTGGAGACGCGGCCGACCCGACAGGTCTCTCTCTCTCTCTCTCTCTCTCTCTCTCTCTCTCTCTCTCTCTCTCTCTCTCTCTCTCTCTCTCTCTCTCTCTCTCTCTCTGTCTCTCTCTCTCTCTGTCTCTCTCTCTCTCCCTACGGAGCGCCCCGTGAGTGCGAGCGGGACAAGGAAGGAATCAGCCCACCGGATGCGTGAGGCTCGGTATCGGGCGCTGGTTGCAGTGAGCGACACTACAGTCCTCGAGTTCCAGGGTTCTACAGGACAGTAGAGTCCTAGTTCCAGTTCCCCGCACGGCGCCACCAACTCGCGCGAGGCTGACCGGCCAACAGCGCCTTTCCATTAGCCGAATGGCGCAGTTACGGTGATTTAGCGCCCGACGTCCAACTTTGGCGAGTTACCACTCGATTAATTATTTCCTTTTGTTTTTTCTAAACGCTTTAAAAATGCCTTTCCCCTGCACCCCCCGCTACTCCGTCCGCGTCCAAACAGACAACAGAAAACAGACTGCGACAGACAGCTGACAGACAGACACGCAGAAGGGCGGACCGGCGGGGCGGACGCGGAAAGAAGGCACAGCCACGCAAAAAATACTTTGGGTGCATGCAAAAATGATGAGCAACAAAAAGACGCTTCCTGGCGAGGACCCCGCGGCCTGACATTCCAATTTCTTCCTGGGCGGGGTGAGGCGGGGCAAGGCGGGGCGGGGCGGGGCGGGGCGGGGCGGGCGTGCCCACGCGCTAAAAGCGTATTGCCAAGTTATTCGTTCCTCCGTTGCGACGACGGCCAACAAATTCTACGCCGGCCCGGCCCGGCGGCAACAACAACAACAACGGCAGCAACAACAGCGGCAGCGGTTGGAATATTTAATGCAAAAGCCGGCGGAAGGCATCACCACAGCAGTTGCGGTGCGTCACCGGCTGTTTACCCGTTCTGCGCGGTCGGACCGCCGCCGCCCCGCGACCCCCGCGCCGCCCAAGGGAAGCACACACGGCCCGCACGCCGCCTCCGCGCCGCACCACAGTGGGCCGGAAGAACGGCGCAGGCGGCCAAACCTCTGGACGCGTTTTGAGCTCCAGTGTCGCTAAATGAGACTCGATCTGAACGTGTGACTCCTACCAATGGATTCCTCGTGCGGAGAGCAATCCATTGGTGGGGTCACACGCTCGGTTCGAGTTCTATTTAGCGACTCTGAAGCTCAAAACCCGTCCGGGATGTTGACCGCCTCCCCCGGTCTTCTGGCCCACTGTGTGTCCCACGCGCAGAAAAATATGCGCGCCGCGGGGGTCACTGTAACGGCCCTTCCAGGCCGACTTGATGGCGCAACTTTTGGGCTTACAGCGTGGCCGCCGGGCCGCGTGGGCGTGGGCGGCTCACTCAAGTGCACCGGCTGAGTCGCCAGCACCGCCACCGATCGTAAAAAAATAAGTCAAAAAGTAAAATGTAATCAACAGGAAAAGCGCGTGCTTCGCCCCCTCGACAGCGTCCTCGACGGCGGCGTCCTCGACGCGTGCAGGAATGCCTTGTCGATCGGCCTGTTCCTGTCAGGCCGCAGCGCCGTCACAGCGCCGACATTCCAGCCCCAAATTCACGTGACATCATTACAACTTAGGGGCAACTTGGAGCGGGCGAGGCCGCCAGCCAGCCAGCCAGCCAGCCACCCAGTCAGCCACCCAGTCAGCCAGCCAGCCAGCCAGCCCACCCGCCGCTCTTACGCACACAAAGCTTACAATTTGCAATTGTTCGAGGCACTCATCCTGAACGCCGCCATCCCGGCCGCCACATCGTAATGCCTCAAGGCCCCGCGATGCCGGCCCGGAAGCGCGATAAAAACTTGGCGCGGCGCAAAGGCGCTCAGAGGGCCGGAGGACTGGTACTGGAGGCGCGGTCAAAATACCGAACGTGTTTTGAGCTCCAGAGTCGCTAATTGGGACTCGAGCCAAACGTGTGACCAGGGCGTGATAACTTTTTTTTCTTTTTTTTTTTTGGCGATTTTTGACATTTTATCTCGCAAACGGCTAGAGTTGCGGCGGCCGCCGCCGGTCTTCTGGCCCACTGTGCGGCGTGCTCGTGAAATAGGGCGGCCCTTCGCCTCCCTCCGCGCCTGGCCATGGCCTGGCCGCCGCTCCTCTCTTTTTCTCTGTAAACGACACAACGAACTCTCCATACCTGTCGCGCTGCTCGCCGGCCAGCCCCGCCACGATGGCGCGGTCGGGCACCCGGAACACCGCCTCGTTGGCCACCACGCCGCACAGCAGGCCGTAGCCCCGCGCGCCGTGCATCGTCATGCCCGGCGCCCAGGCGTCAGCGCCGCCGCCATCCGCGTACTGCACACAGACACAGCCAGTCAGTCTCCGTGCAGCAACCCCGCCGCCGGGTCAGGACGAAAGGCAAAGCAGCACAGTGGGCCAGAAGAAACTCTAGTCGCGTTTTGAACGCCAGAGTCGCTAAGTAGGACTCAAACCAAAAGTGTGACCCCCACCAATAGATTGCTCTCCGGACGAGAAATCCATTGATGGGGTCTCACTCGGGTTCGGGTCCCATTCGGTGACTCCGGAGCTCAAAACGCGTCTATCTCCTGGCCCACTTGTGCGGCCAAGACACCCACCGCCTCCTTGCCGTCCTGGCCGCTGAGCGCCTTCTTGCTGGCCGAGAGGAACTCCTTGACGAGGTCGCGCTTGATGACCACGCCGTCCACGGACGGCCCGAACACGGAGATGTAGTCCGGGGCGGGCAGCGCGGCCGCGGCGTCCAGCAGGCCGTCGAGGGGCGCGGCGCGCAGGCAGTCCACGATGTCCTCGTGGTCGCGCGCCAGGTCCGCGGGCACGGTGCAGTTGAGCTTGGCGGCGACGCGCACCGCCGCGCGCACGGGGTCCTGCACCAGCGCCCAGGGGCTGTACGCCGAGCCGGACATGAGCACGGCGCGCTGGAACAGGCCTGGAACCGGAGACGAGAACATTCAGTGGACGCCAAAACCGCACAGTGGGCCAGGAGAGCGGTGGGGGCGATCGAAATCCACGACGTGTTTTGAGCTCCAGAGTCGCTAAATGGGACTCGAACCGAACGTGTGACCCCACCAATGCATTGCTCTACGAACGAGGAATCCGTTGGTGGGGTCACACGCTCGGTTTGAGTCCCATTTAGCGACTCGGGAGCTCAGAACGCGGCAAGAATTTAGGCCGCCGGCGCCGGTCTCCTGACCCACTGTAAACCGCAGCCAAGTGGAGCCGGACATGAGCATCACGGCACTGGAAGAGGCCAGGAACGCGAGACATGAACATTCATGAACATTCAGTGGACGCCACAACCCGAGACCACAGCCAAGCGGAGCGGGATTTGCAGGAATAATTGAAAGAGCGTGCCGAGAAGAGGAAAAGAACACCCCGGAGCGAGCACGGATTGGCCTACTCACAGTGCCTGCAGGACAAAGAGCGGGGCGGGCAGATATACCACAGCGCGCACATAAAAAGATAAAATAAGAAAGGGGTAGTAGATACCCGAACCGCCCACACTCGAATGCCTGCATGCCAGCGTATCGCCCCAGCGAACAACGCCCTACTCTAACCCCTTCTCTCTCTCTCTCTCTCTCTCTCTCTCTCTCTCTCTCTCTCTCTCTCTCTCTCTCTCTCTCTCTCTCTCTCTCTCTCTCTCTCTCTCTCGCTCTCGCTCTGCTGGCTGACCGCGTGAGCCTTTCCGTCCTTGGTGTGTAGCCGCGGGGAGGGGAGCAGTTGACGCCCGCGGCCGCCACGCGCCATCCAACCGGGAATTTGAATCAAGGTCAAGGGGCGGGGCGGGGCGGGGCGTCCCGCAGGCAACTTATTGAAAACCTGTAAAAAAGAGTCCTCGTGTCGGCCGATCGCCCCCCAGTGGCGAGGCCGTAAACACATGTTGAGTGGCAGTAAACAGGGCGGGGCGGGGCGTGGCGGGGCGGGGCGTGGCGGGGCGGGGCGTCCGCGGGCCGTTCCGTTCTCATCACTAACCGCACCGCGCCGCTTCATGACCCACGAGACAGAACTGCAGTCAAGAGGCGGCAAAACGGGCCGACAAAAACAACTAAAACAAAATAACCAAAAAAAAAAAACAATAACAAGTCGCAGAGTGCGCGGCTGCGCGAGCAATGGCGCCAGCAGCACCGAATCTTTTGTTGCGTTCCTTAAGCCCCACCCAACCCTCGGCGCATAGCCTTTTGTTTTTTAGCACGCCATCTTATTTTTTTTATTTTTTTTTTCCTTTTTATTTTGGAGGTTGAAGTGAGTAAGCCGCGAAAAATGGCGGCATAATCGTCGCGTGTGAGACAAACACTCCGCGCAAAAGGGGGAAGTGACCTTTCGAGGGTTGTTGTTGTTGTTGTTGTTGTTGTTGTTGTTGTTGTTGTTGTTTTGATGCGGACCATGATTACCGAAATGTTTTCGTTACATCGCGCAGCCCCGACTGTCGGCATTGCTGCTTATAAAAACAAACTTTCGTTTTTCCAGGACAAGCCGTCGTGGGATGGGTCTAACTGGGCCTAACTTCATGGGCCGTGTCGAGTTCAACAAAGAAAATAACAGAATAATATTGTTTGTTTGCCCTTGAGGCCGGCGGGCGAAGCGGCGAGGTTAAAGAGCTCCGAATGGGCCGGGCAACATGCGCCCGCCCCAGCACAGGAGTTGTTCACCCTCAATACCCTGGCGATGTGTGAAACACGGGCCCACTGTGCAGTGTTCGGTTCACTCCGACGGGCGTGCGCGCCGCTGGTGGCGCAGTGTGTGGTAAAACAGAGTCTCCGCCCTTTATCAAAACTTGCACACATTACTCGGCGGGCCTTGCTTCCAGCGCCGCGCTCGAACGCAAAGCGCGCGCGCCACCTGCAATCAATCATATGCACACTGGAGCCAAGCGAAAACACAGGGCCTCCGACAGAAGAGTCTGAACACATGAGGGTCCGCGCCGCTAAAAAAATACAGCCGGAGCAGCGTGCTACCTCACAACGGGCAAAACAACAGCGCCGGGATTCTTCCAATTTCCAAGGGCCAAATGAGTTTGCCGATATGCGAACAAATAATAATCATATTTCAGCCGGACGGCGGGGCGCTGGCCCGCTGTGCGCTGCCCGCCGCGCGGCCGCGCCCCGCATCCCATACTAACTGCACAGCGCCGCCCATTCGCCCTCCGAGTCATCAAATCACGTAAATGGCCGAGCGGCCAGGGCGACGGACGCTATAGTGATTGGACGTGTTCGCTGGCCCCGCAGCCTGGACGCGGGGACGGCGGCGTGGCGCACGGCCTCGGACTGCACGCGGGGCACGCACGGCACGCACATACGGCAAATTCAATTATTTTTTGTGACCCCCGCCGAGATGAAGCACCCCGCGTGAAACGGTCCCGCGCACAGTGGGCCAGAAGGCCGGTGGCAGTGGCCAAAAGTCTAGACGCGTTTTGAGCTCTAGAGTCGCTAAATGGGAATCGAACCGAACGTGTGACCCCCACCAATGGATTGCTCCCCGAACGAGGAATCGATTCGTGGGGCCACACGTTCGGTTCGAGTCCAATTTAGCGGCTTTGGAGCTCGGAACGCGGCGAGAATTTTGGCCGCCTGCGCCGGTCTTTTGGCCCACTGTGCCGCGCCCCGCCCTTGCACAACGAGGCCGACTCCGAAGCCGCGGCCGGCGGGGCCAAGGCCTAGGTGCGCCGCGGCACCGAACTGTCCCGCCATTGCTGCCCAATGGGTCGTTAAGGCACGGCGCAGCGGCCGGCTTCCAGGCCTCGGACACACAAGACGCCCGCCAGCGGACGAAAAAAAAATACACAACTTGAGAAGCCGAAAAAAAAAGTTGGTAACAAAGTACTAGCGCGCTGGCGGGATAAGTTGGGGTCCGGCCGGCGCCGCCTCGCACTCGCAGGTCTCCAGACTGGGCCGCCGCCAGGACTAGTTGGTGAAGCAGCAGGGGCGGCACAAGCAGCCGGACAACGCGCCAGCGGCGCCGCCAAGGAGGGGCAGGGCGAGACCCCCGGCACTTTGCGGCGACAGCGGGGATGTTTACCAAGCACAGTGGGCCAGAAGACCGGCGCCGGCGGACGAAACCTTAGACGGGTTTTTAGCTCCAGCGTCGCTGAATGGGTCTCGAACTGAACGTCTGACCCCACCAATGGATTCCTCGTTGGTAGGGTCACGCGATTGGTTCGGGTGACGTTTGCTTCAGAGCAACGAAACGTCGTGCGGAACCGCTCTGCGTGGGGGCAGGGCACGGCAGGGCAGGCAGGGCAGGCCAGGGCAGGCCAGGGCCCCGGGGATTGCAGCAGCAGCATATTGACTCTGGCATGGTGCCGATCTACACGGCGTTCGCCGCCGAGCTCGCCCCGCCCCGCCCCGCCCTGTCCGCCACTGTGTCCGGGACCACAACCAGGACCACGTCCAGGACCACGTCCAGGAGGCAGCTCAGGCGACGTCCGTGGAGGTAGGCCGCGTCCATGGCGGCAGCAATCAGTGCAGTGGAGCGGGCTGCGTCTGAGGTCGGAGGAAACCGCAAGGCTGCTGCAACAGCGAGTTCCCGCCCCGCCCAGCCCCGCCTCACCCAGCCCCGCCCCGCACCCCGATTGCCGCAATTATTGCTCGGGGAAAGAAAAGCGAACCTCCCTGCCGGCCTATTTATTTCTCCAGCGTTTGGCGTGCGGGGGTGTCGTGGGGGGGAGGGGAAGTGGAAGCGGGGAGGGAAGGGAGGGGTGTCGTGGAGGGGAGGGGGGGAGGGGAGGTGGGAGGGAGGGGGTGGAGGGGAAAATGAGCAAGGGGAAGGGGGCTCGGTGGGACCAACAACGGCAGCAGCAATTATCTTTTTTGTTCAACGTAATGGGCCACTCGAGATTTGAGGGCAGGGCGGCGGGGGCGGGGAGGGAGACATTGTCAGACGCCCCAGATCATCACCAGCGATCCGCGGCCGCGTTTAAACGGCGCCACAGTGGGCCAGAAGACCTGCGCAGGCGGCCAACACTCCAGACGCGTTTCGAGCTCCAGAGTCGCTAAACAGGACTCGAACTGACCGCTCGCGCCGGTCTTCTGGCCCACTGTGCGCGACGGCCTCGGTGCAAAATGGCACGACACTAAAGCAATCCGAGGAGTCACGCAGTAGCGGGGCCTAGGCTCACTGCGCCGGGCGGGGCTAGCGGGGGCCTCGACGCGCAGAGCACAGAGCTCCTCCCGGGATGTGAGTACATTTCAAGTACAATCCCCGAGCTATGCGCTCGCCATGTGTTGCGAGTGGACGGCCCTGGCACCCCCCCCCCCAAGGGGCTCACTGAACCTTGACCGCCTGACCACCACTACCCCGCCGCGTGCCGCCTGCCTGCACAGTCTCCCTCCCCAACCGAAATGGGGTTGCAGAAACGCTTACGCAAATACGAGTTTTAGGCAGCTTGCCAATATCGGAAAGGGTCAAAGGGGTCCGCCGAGAAGGGGGTAAAGAACCAGGAGGGGGGAAGGGGAAGACGGAAAAAGAACGCAAAACGCAGTGGACGCATGTAGCTGACGGCTGTGCGCTTTTCCGGGGCCGAGTTAGTTACCATCTCTTTTTATCCCGTCTTTAAAAAGAAAAGAGTGAAGCGAGGACCCCGCGCTTGCCTTGCAGGGAGGAGATTGCGGGAAAAAGATGGAGGGATGAGGATTGATGAAGGAAGGGGTGGGGAGAGGGAGGGAAGGAGGGCGCCTTGAGGCTGCGAAGAGGAAGAGGAACAGCGCGGCGCTCGCACCGTATCTCAGCAGGACCCGCGCCATTCCCTCAGGTCCAACTGACCCACCCCACGCTCTGAGGATCCCACCCACGCTCTGAGGATACCACCCCACGCACACGCGCGCGCACACACACACACACACACACACGCACCACGCGCCGAGCCGACATATCGGCACGGGGGCTGGCAATGTGTTGAATAAACCCAGGCTGCTGCGGTGCGCGGCGGCGCGGCGGTGTGGCTTGGCGCGCTGCGGGTACACCGTACACGTGGCCGGGACGTGTCCTTCAAGATTGGACGCCACCGGATGCATACCAATGGTCCGGGACGGGTGGCGGCCTGCCGCGGCCTGCGCACTGCCGCGTGCTATGCGTGGGCGCGGGGCCACCCCAGGGGCACCACAGGCGCACCACAGTGCGCGCCAGAAAACCGGCGCTGGCGGCGGAAACTCTGGACGCGTTTTGAGCTCCAGAGTCGCTACACAGGACCCGAGCCGAACGGGTGACCCACACCAACGGATTCCTCGTTCGCAGCGCAATCCATTGGTGGGGTCACACGTTAAGTTTGAGTCCCATGTAGCGACTCTGTAGCTCGAAACGCCTCCGGGATTCTGACCGCCTCCTTCGGTCTTCTGCCCCACTGTGGCACCACAGCAGCGCCGCCGCGCGGCCGTCAAGTCAAATACTCGATGAAACGGCGCCAATTCTGCTCCCTTTCCCGCCAAAACGGCGGCCTCTGATTGGCTGCGCGCGGCCTGGCGCTACGCTTTGCCCCTAGGCACGTTGTGTTGCCCCTCCCTCCGGCTGCCTCTGGATCCACCACGTACTGTCCAGCACTCCGCTGCAGTCCGGCCCTTCAACATTCACGGCGGCCAGCGCGCCAGCGAGGACGGGGTGCGTCGCACAGTGGGCCAGCGGGGACGCTACTCGAGGCTCGGCGTGCGTCGCGTCCCCAAATGATGATGAGGACGCCGGAGCCCTCGCCGGAGCCGCCGGGCGGAGGACGTAGCGGCGCAGCGTGGCGCAGCAGGCACCGCCATCAAGCCGTCCAAGGCCCTCGGGAGCCGGCGCACAGTGGGCCAGCAGGACCCCTGCACCGTCGTCGTGACGCTGCCGAGCGCCGCCGGCGCGCCAGCTCAACATCAAAATGACTTGTTATCCGGCGCGCGGCGTGGAGCCCTGCTGCCCTCCAGGGCCCTGGCCGCCCGCCCCGCCCCGCCCCGCCCCGCCCCGCCCCGCCCCGCCCATTGGATGGCTAACGTATTCAAGAAATTCACAACAGGAGACCACTTGCGCCGCGCCGCTCGCCTCCAGGACGGCGACGAAGAGACCACCACGACGAGGGCGCGGGCAGGGTTCAAGCATTGCCGAGCCACCGTGCCGTTGTCCACCTCCCCCCGGTTTTTCCCTGGCCTCGGAAAAATTGGAAAGATTCATCCTGAAACGCGTCCAGGATTATGACCGCCTCCACCGGTCGTCTTGCCTGCTGTGCCCCGCCCCGCCACTCGCTTCCTCGCACTCCATCCGTCCTACTTATTCCAAGTTGGTCCCCGTCGTGGCGCTGTCAGCCACGAAGCAGCGCCGCGCGCTAGGCCAGTTCAAGCAACTGGTCCATTCATCCGCGGCGGGGATTCGCGGGGGAGCGCGGCAAATTTGAATCGACACATGCACACACACACACACACACAGCAACACGGACTCGCACAGACCCACTCCGCCAGTGGGAGAACACATGCCCGCGCTCGCCTGGGCCATCAGTCGTCGGGCTGTGCGCCAGTGCTCCACCCGCAGGAGAGCCGAAACAAGAATACATCAAGGGGGAGGGGGAGGGGAGGGGTGGACCATCCGTCTTGAGACCCGCGGCCCTCAAAACCCTATCACGGCACGCAGATGCACAAGGATCGATCCTGGAAAGTGTCTCTATTCATCAAAGTCCCCGACCAACAGGATAAAGACTTTCACTTTCCAGATACTCTCTCTCTCTCTCTCTCTCTCTCTCTCTCTCTCTCTCTCTCTCTCTCTCTCTCTCTCTCTCTCTCTCTCTCTCTCTCTCTCTCTCTCACACACACACACGCACAGAGGCAAACAGCTTGTTTCTCAAATCGGCGATGTAATCAGTTCCAAGCCGGCGGGGCGGAGGACTTTGAGGGTGGGGGGGGGGGTCCCAGAGAACCGCAGCGAGGTGCGCTCGCATATGCCGAACGCGTAGACGAACACGACAAGAGCGCGGAGCCGCAGGTGGTGCGCACAGCCTGTCCGGCCGGCCACGGCCAGCGTCGCCAAGGTCGCTGATGACGGAGAGGGAGAGGGAAGGCCGTCTTCCCCGCGGGACAACAACCACAAGGGGATCATGGAGGAAGCTGACGCGGCCTGAGGAGGCAATTAGCGCGGCCCTTCATCACTAAGGCGCCATTATTGTGCAGCGTGACCTTGGAAGGCAACAAAATACGTCATTAGGTCCTCGGCTCGGGTCGCCTCGCCTCGACTGCACACAGTGGGCCGGAAGACCGGTGGAGGCGGCCAAGACTCTAGTCGCGTTTTTGAGCTCCGGAGTCGCTAGATGAGACTCGAACCGAACGCGTGACTCCACCAATGGATTCCTCGTTTGGAGAGCAATCCATTGGCGGGGTCACACGCTCGGTTCGAGTCTCATCTAGCGACTCTGGAGCCCAAAACGCGTCTAGAGTCTTGGCCGCCTGCCTGCGCCGGTCTTCTGACCCACCGTGCTCGGCGCTGCTCGGCGCTGCTCGGCACGGCCTGCCGCGCACGTGAGCAGGGCGCCGGAGCAGTGGCCCACAATGCACCTCGTTGCGGCGACGTGTGCAGCAGCGCGCCACTCAAAAACACTTCATTTTCACCTCCCCCTCCCCTCTCCAAATTTCGAACACCACCTACAGGGCCGCGCGAAGCCGTTTACGCGCCCCGCTCGACAGAATATTCTACTCCGCCGCGCGGCGCGTTTTTTTTTTGTCTCCTCGCCGAGGAACATTTTAATAAAATGCGGCGGAGCCTTAATCGGGGACACGACAGCAGCCACCATTTAACGCGGGGGGAAAAACAGCGGGGACGGCAGCCCAAGGCCGCCTTCAGGCGGGCTGTGACGAGCAGCTACAAAAAAGGGGAGGGGGATTCATTTGCAAGTTGGGAGAAAGACGGGCCCGGGGGGGGGGAGGGGGGGCAGGTCGCCTGCTCCGAGACGCCCTGAGCGGCCGGCCTGCCGAGTGGCTGCGGCTAATGCACTGCATGCCGATAAGGACGCCCTCAAGGTAAGCACCACGTCGGGGCGTCCTCGGGACATCAACGAGCCTTGGGGGACACGGCCGTGGAGAGCGCCCCGCCCCGCCCCGCCGCGAGCACCCGAAGGACCCCCCGACGATGGCTGGGCCAGAAGACCGGCGGAGGCGGTCAAAATCCCGGACGGGTTTTGAGCTCCAGAGTCGCTGAATGGGACTCAAACCGAACGTGTGACCCGAGTGTGACCCCACCAACGGATTGCTCTCCGAACGACGAATCCGTGGGTGGCTTCGCACGTTCAAGTCCTGTCGAGCGACTCTGGAGCTCAAAAAGCGTTTCGGCCGCCTGCGCAGGTCTTCTGGCCCACTGTGCGGCCTCGTTGAGGTGGCGGAGGCACTGAGGGCCGAAGGGCGGCACACACACACCACTTGGCATGACTGGCTGGCCGGCCCGACCCGGCAGCCACGGTGATGCCCACTGGGGCGAGGGCGGCGCCGGCCAGCGCCAGGGCCACTGCCAGGCCAAGCCAGGCCAAGCCAGGCAGATGAGGACGCAGTGCGATATATTTTATTTGAATGTGTCGCGCGAACGGCGGGCACAAACTTGCAGCCACTCTCGCGCTCCGCCCCGCCCCGCCCCGCCCGGGCAGCGGGATTGGACGCGGCAAATCGAGCAAAAGGAGAAGGAATGTAAAGTTGGACAAAACGGGGTCAGGCGAGAAAAAAAAATAGTGCGAGAGTCGATGTAGGGACAGCGCTCCAACGCGGGGAGGCGAGGGGCGGCCGGGGCGGCGGGGCGAAGAGGGCGAAGATCGAAGAAGGGCCGACATAAGCGAATTCTCTGGACCACTCCCCTGCCACCCCAGCCAGCGAGCCAGCGAGCCAGCCAGCCAGCAGCGACGGGCCGAGAACATGGCGGCGGCCAGACGGAGCAGCCAGCCAGCCGTGCCGGCGGCCAGCCCGCAGGCAGCCAGGCATAGCACGGCTTGCACGATGGACTGGAATCGACTGGAACTGGTCCGCTTTCCGCTCCATAGCCTTTCAAAGCTTCATTAAAGGTCTTCCGCCCACCCTGTGCTGCGGCCCGCACCGCCTGGCTGGACCACCGCTCAATTTTTCATACGGACACACGCTGATTGGTCGGCAAGGAAGAGAGTCGCGGGTCGGCGAGTCGAAGGCCGCCGGGGAGGCTGCAAAACAAACACCGCTAATGGGTGGCCAGCGGGAGGCGCGGCCGTGCCCTTGGTGGGGTCACACGTCCGGTTCGAGTCCCATTAAGCGACTCAGGAGCTCAAACACGTCTAGAGTTTTGGCCGCCTGCGCCGGTCTTCTGGCCCACTGTGGCCCGCCGCGCTGCCGGCGCTGCCCCGATTCGGCCAAACTTTAATCTGGAAACTGGCGGAGGTGGCGGCTTTGCGCGGGGACGCCGTTAGCCGCCTTATTCTGTTGGCGAGATGACGCCGCGCCGCGGCCAGGCCTGTGAGGGCGACCTCCGCGACTTTGTGAACGACAAGAAGAACCCCGCCGGCGGTCGGACCTCTCACAGTGGACCAGAAGACCGGTGCAGGCGGACACAACTGCAGACGCGTTTTGAACTCCAAAGCGTCGCTAATTGGGGCCCGAGCCGAACGTGTGACCCCACCAATGGATTCCTCGTTCGGAGAGCGATCCATTGGTGCGGTCACACGTTCGGTTCGAGTCCCATTTAGTGACTCAGAAGCTCGCAACGCGTCTTGAGTTTGGCCGCCTGCACCGGTCTTCTGGGTCACTGTCCCTCGCCGTCCTCCGCCAGCGGCGCGCTGCTGGCCTGTGAAATGTTCGTTCTGACCGCCACCGGGGCCGTCGCGGCGTATTTGGACGCGGCTCGGGGCGGGGAGCTGGCGGACTGGAATTCTAATAAGGCTTCCGGCTGCCAAACTTGAGTGGCTCGGGCCGGCCGTTTCTTTTCGGCCGTTGATTCGGTCTGCTTGCAGCGGCGGCGGGGCGCCCTCCCCTCCTCCCCGCCCCCGTCTCAACCGGAACGGGAAAGGGAGTCCCTGAATGTGCGTCGCCTCGGCGGCTGGCTGGGAGCTGAATGGTCCGAGGCGCGTCGCCACTAACGCCGTCGCCGCCAGCGAGTCTCGGCGTCGGTCGGCGTCGGTCGGCGTCGGGTCGGCGTCGAGTGGGACTGGAATCGAACGTGTGACGCAACAAACAGATTCCTCGTTCGGAGAGCAATCCATTGGTGGGGTCACACGTTCGGTTTGAGCCCCACTTAGCGACTCTGGAGCTCTCAACGCGTCCGGGATTCTGATCCCCTCCACTGGCAGACGCACCCTGCCTTCCCTAACACATCTAGGACTCTACTGGCGGCGAGGGCGCGCCACCACATCATGTGCTTTCTATGCTGCTTCCATGAAGTCAACGCTCTCGCAAGCACACGCACACAAAGCGCACACGCGCGCGCACACACACACACACACACACACACGCACGCAGCGGGGAGAGTGTGGTGGGGGCAATTGAGGAGCCGCCGCGATGGGGTGCCCTTGTCGCACGGCGCCACCCACTACGCCTCGCTCGGCTTAGGGAAAACGTTTAAGGCAGAATAGCAGGGAATTGGAAAGGGAGTTGGGGTGGGGGGAGGGGGAAATCAGGGGCGGGGGAGGGCCCCCACCCCTCACCCCTTGGCCTGCCGAGAGGCGTGGCAAGTCCGCCTGACTGAGTTGTGGACGGATGGGGCCCAGGAAGAGGACGGCGACAGCAAGGTGCTCCCCGGAGCCTGGTCGCACGGCCGGGGCCCAGTCCTGCAGCGGCACGCCCGCAAGCCTCGCAGCAAGCATAGCGTGTCCATTAAAAAATTGGGCGCTCCAGGCAGCCTGGTACCGACAAGCTGTTGCCCCGCTCGCTGTGCGCTCCCACCCTAATGCAAACTCGGTACACGGCGCCGCGCGCCGGGCCGGAGTCAAAGGCATATGCACGAAAGTTGTGTGGCCAAACTTTACCGCGTGTCAGCTATACCCTGTTGGGGGACTTGGCTCGGCGGGGCGGGGTGGGGTGGGGGACGCGGCATCCAGGCGGTGTTTACGCCGCGTTGTTCAAAAATTATTTGGAAAGAAAAAAAAAGAAAAAAAAAAGAAGTGTCAGACACACGTGGGAGCAGTGTCGCAGACACACTTGGGAGGGTGAGAGTCACATTGAAAGAGGAGCAGGGCCGTCTTTTTTCCCTTCCTAGCAGCAATGGACCCCCGAAAAAGAGGATAGTTCGTTTGTCCCCTCCGTGGGCGGGAGTAGGGCGGCATCGCGGCGGCAGCAGAGCAGGCCAGGGCAAGAGGGGAAAAAGAGTTAAGGCAGCCGGGCGGCCATCTCGTCTCGTGGCCAGTGGGCCGGCGCGCTGTACATCAGCCACTTTAGTGACCGCCCCCTCCACCGCCAGCCGCAGTGACGGCCTGGGCCCCGGCAAGGGTCAGTGGGCGGCAGGGTCACGGCCGGGCCCGGCTTAGGGGCCAATCCATTTGACCGGCGCAGGCGGGCGGGCGGCTAAAACACCAGACGCGTTATGAGATCCAGAGTCGCTAAACATGACTCGAACCGGACGTACGTGTGACCCCCATACCAATGGATTCCTCGTTCGGAGACCAATCCATTGGTGGGGTCACACATCCCATTCGGCGACACTGGCGCTCAAAACGCAACCGCGGGACTTGGACCGCCTGCACCGGTCTTGTGGCCCACTGTGCGCCGCGGCGCCGCCAGCCTCTTCAAGGCGCACGGTAATTGGCCGCCCGGTCGAATCTACGGACTCAGGTACGCAATTAGAGCGGACGCTTCTCGGCAGAAAGGCAATTTCCGAGTTTTGCCGAGCGACTTGGCGGCGCCTGGCGGGGCGAGGCGGCCACGTGGTGCTCATCGCATCTCGCCGGCGAAAACAAAGGCCGAAGTGTATAATAATCCGTCTCTCTCTCCGCCCTGCCCGCCCCGCCAACACCTCTACCAAAGTGAATTAAACCGACTGGCGACAGTCTTGGCGCAGAGCAGCGAACGCTTGGTCCGCAGGACGGCACCGGCACAGTGGGCCAGCGTCGTGGAGAGTGGCGAGACGCGTTGCTTCGCAAAGCGAGTCCTGCTGCTTTGTCCGTGTTCTACGTTCGACCAGCGGACCGATTCCGAGAGTCCCTGTCGTCTCTCGGTCTCCCTCCCCCTATGTCCCCACGAGTGCGAGAGAGACGGAGCGACTCTCGGAATGAGTCGCGCTGCACCTCGGCCAAGGCGGGGCCTTGAGGCGGGGCCGCACAGTGGGACGGGAGAGAGCCCCGCGCCAAGACGTGGCGGCGCGCCAAGCCGGTCGGCGCTCGCTGGCTCACCGGGGAAAGGGGCGCAAAGGACCGCCGCCTCAACGCTCCTCTGGCCCACTGTGCGCCGGCCCTGCCTCAGTCCAAGGGGACATGGTGTCCCTCACAGGGTGTGGAGCTGGCCGGATAGCGGGCCAACCCCATCGGGCGGATTAAGTAGCCCGCCCGTTTGGCTGGTGGGCCCGGTAGGCCCAGTTAGAGTCCTGTAGTGGGAGAGAAACGTGAGCCCTGTCCTTGTAGGATGGGGCTCGCCCGAGCGGCGAACTTCTCATACTTAGGCCAAAGCGGGAAAACACATACGCGTGGTTTTTCATCCAGGCTCGATTTTCCGTAGTGGTCTAGACGCGGGGCAAGGATCTGGCCACTCTCTGAAAAACAACGCGCAACTTATTCCCCGTTTTGGCCAAAGTATGAGAAATTGTCAAGAGCATTTCGAGGGTGGCTGGCGATCAGTGTACGGCATAAATTCAGTTAGTTCACGTTTCTCTGCCACTATAGGACCCCAGGCCCAGTGGGCCCGGTAGGGTAGGCTCAGTGGGCCTTGGTGCCGAGGCTGTAGCGCGCGGTGTTTACAAGCTCGCCGCCGAGCTGCGTGCCAAATGCACTGATGTACGGCCCGGCGCCTGCACGCCAGCACTGGCCTCGTCGCCCTGCCCGCCTGCTGGGCCTGCTGCGCCTGCTGCCGCGGCAGAGCGAGGCAGACAGAGCCACCCCGGCCGGCCCCGCCACGCGACACCGCTCTCACAAATCGCCGGCCGGGCGCTGGGCGGCGCGGCCATGCAAAGCGCAAAGCAGGCACTCGAGATGAAAAATGGATCGCCGTTCGCCAAGCCACTGCCATGGCCGTCACCGACGCGAGGAGGCACGCTTCCTAATGCAGGCAAACGGCCCGCGTGCTCCGCTGCGACGTGGCTGGACCACTCTCTCTCTCTCTCTCTCTCTCTCTCTCTCTCTCTCTCTCTCTCTCTCTCTCTCTCTCTCTCTCTCTCTCTCTCTCTCTCTCACACACACACACACCTGCTGCCGGCCGCGTTCGCGTCTGCCGTGACGAGCTGGTCGTTTTCTTTGGGTGTACCGCGCGCGACGCGGCGTGCCATGAATTTATCAAGAGAAGTGCAGGGCAGGCTGTCATCGAGATGAATATTGAGTGCTGCTCATTTGGAAGCGCGTCCACCGCCACCACGACCACCTCCGCCACCACGACTACCAGCGCCCAGCACTACCACGGACGGCCAGTGGTAACGGCCGGCAGAGGTTTATCAGCTCGTATTGCCTCCAGGCGGGGGGGGGGGGCGGGGGGTGATTGAAAGGCCGCCCATATGTAATCAGCTGGTTATATGAGTGGGCGGCCCTGGCTAAAGCCATCATGGGGAGGGGGGGGAAGCCGTCCCCTTTGAAATAGGGTTTTTTGGCGTGGGGGACATCGCGGGGCCCCCTCATCTCCATTCATTAAAAGCAGTTCGAGCAACAACACGCTGCGAGCGCTGGACTTCACACGCGCCAAAAAAAATATATCCCTTACCGGGACTGGCATCCACAAGCGGTTAGTTGCACATAAAAAAGAATGAGGCCCGATCGATTCGAACTTAGAGATGAGCGTCCACCACCGCGCCCTCTGCGAAAAAAAAATGTTGTATTTATTTTTTCCTGAGGCAACACAAAAAATTGCCAGTGGGCCTTTTTCTTTTCAGCGACCGTAAAATAGCCAGCAGTCAGGCAGGACCGAGCCGCGGGAAAACACGTTGAATTTTAGTGTGCGTTTTTTCCCGAAATAACGTTGAAATAGCGTGAAATAACGTCGAACTAGCGTAAAATAACTTTAAAATCGGGTGAAATAATTTCAATTTGAAGTGACGGTGTACAAAATTTTTCGACGTTGTTTGTTCCATAGACACGACCACAGCAGAGCAAAAGTCCTCCCAAAAAAGAAAAAAAATTGTTCGCCTCCGCTGGTACTTGAACCCCGCGCGACGGGGGGTGGGTTGGAAACGTTACTCGGATGGCAAACAAGCGCGGTGCGCGTAAAGCAACGGCGGCAGGATTGAGCACCGCGTCGTCGTCGTCGTCGCCGTGGTCCTCGGCCACAACGAGCCCGTCGTCTTCACGGCGCGAGATAACGCGACGCGCTAATGTCCGCGCGGCCCACTGTGCGGCGCCGCCGCCACCGCCGCCGTCATTCGTAAATCTCAGATACCGCCGCCCGGCGTCGCCCCGCGCTGACAATTAGTCACGGAATTAATTTAGACAACAACGACGGCGGGCATTCCCGGCGTGCACTGAAACATTAACCCGGCCGGCGCTATAAAACAGTGCCGCTCCTCCCCCACCCCCTCCCGCCGACCCCACCCTCCGCGCCATGTACCGGTCCCATTGTGTCCCCCTCCCACCGCCGCCACTCCAAGTGTAGTGTGATTTACACGTCCAGCAGCGCGGCACAAGCCCGGCACCCCTCCCTTCGCCCCCTCTCGGAGCGATTCTCTGATCACGTCGGCAACCCCCACAATACCGCCGCCCAAGTCCGCGTACGGGCTGTTGGTGCCGAAAGCAAGCGGGGCCCGGAGGGGGAGGGGGTAGCCTGGTTGCATGCCGCGCGGAAGGGTTGTCTTGGCAGCAAAGTGTCCCCACAGCTGCAAACAAACGCCGAGGAGGAGGAGAGGGGTTCATTTCAGCCTGGAGGCGGTGCGAAGCGGCTCGGCGCAGCGCGGCCGGGAGATTCAGATTCAGATTCAACTCTTTACACGAGCGCCACGCGATGCAGCGTCGGGGTTCGGAGCGCAGCTGGCGTCGTCGGCGTCCAGGGTGCTGGCGGTGGCGAGTGCCTTGCCTCCGCCGCCGAAATGTTTGCTTCATTATCCTGGACCACGCCGTCAAAGAAGCGGTCACCCCGGCCCCTCCACCCAGGTCGGCGCCGCCGCACAGTGGGCCAGAAGACTGGGGCAGGCAGCCAACACTCTAGACGCGTTTTGAGCTCCGGAGTCGCTGAATGGGACTCAAACCGAACTTGTGACCGCACTAATTGATTTCTCTTTCGGGAAGCAATCCATTCATGGGGTCACACGTTTGGTTCGAGTCCCATTTTAGCGACTCTGGAGCTCAAAACCATTCCGGTATTTTGACCGCCTCCACCGGTTTCCTGGCCCACTGTGTGTCGCTCTAGCTCTCCACGCGCAAAGCCCGACGAGTGCGAGAGAGACAGCGACCGAAGTCGCATGATGATAAGTCGGGCGGAAAGCCGCGGCGGACCCGACCCGCAGCGCTGCTGCGGTGCGGCCGCGGGGCGGTGCCGCACAGCGCTGTGCTTGCCGCGCCGGACCACCCTCGCCGGACAAAGGCGGCCGCCCCGAGCAGCCCAGAGCCATTGAGGCCGGAGCGGCGATGCACAGTGGGTCAGAAGACCGTTGAGGCGGACAAAATTTTAGACGCGTTTTGAGCTCCAGAGTCAGTAAATGGGACTCGAATAGAACGTCGTGTGACCCCACCAATGAACTCCTCGCTTGGAAAGCAATCCATTGGTGGGGTCACACGTTCGATTCGAGTCCCATTTAGCGACTCTGACGCTCAAAACGCGTCTAGAGTTTTGGCCGCCTTAACGGTCTTCTGTCCTACTGTGCGATGCGCGCCGAGGTACCGGCTCGGGCAAAGCTGTGCCGTCCGTCCGTCCCACCCGGTCCCGGCCGGCCGCAGCGCGCCGCGTGCCACAGGGGGCTCAGTCACGCAGATAGAGTCGCCCGGTAATGGGAATGGAATGAAGCCGCAGACCAGGCGGCACCGCCACGCCCACCGCAGCTACAGCCGCAGTCCTTGCCGTGTCGCCGCCGGTTAGCACGTGGCGGCGATCGAAATCCCGGACGGGTTTTGAGCTGCAGAGTCGCTAAATGGGAATAGAACCGAACGCGTGACCCCACCGATGAATTGTGCTTTTCGAACGAGGAATCCATCGGTAGGGCCGCACGCTCGGTTCAAGTCCCATTTAGCGACTCTGGAGTTCAAAACGCGTCCAGAGATTTGGCCGCCTGCGCCAGTCTGCCGCCTGCCTAAGTGCCGGTGCACTTGTCCACACTTCGCCACACTTGTAAGCCAGCGCCGCGCCCCTCTGGCGGCGTCGCCGCGCACCTCGCTCCCACCACGCGGTGCCGACCCCGAGAGCGGGACAGCGGTCATCATGTAAACGGCGGCATTATTCATACCCACATTCGTTTTTATGGAGCTTCCATCGCCCCGGACAACGAACGCGGGGCTTCGTCTGCTTCGTGTTCAAAACCCCCGGGGTGCGGGGTGCGTGGCGCTGGCGGCACCGGGCTCATTCCCAACACTCGTTTCTCCCTCTCCCAAACACTTTTCGAAATCGCGCCGTGCGGGTTGTCCTTTTTTTTTTCGAGTGCGATCACGGGACGGGTCCGCAAGGGCGTGGTGCCGTTATAATGAGACGACTGACATGGCCGTGCCACCCTACTCACTCACTCACTCACTCTCTCTCTCTCTCTCTCTCTCTCTCTCTCTCTCTCTCTCTCTCTCTCTCTCTCTCTCTCTCTCTCTCTCTCTCTCTCTCGTGCACCCACAGTAATGGAGTTTATGTCAGTCCGGCGGCGCTGTGATTGCAAAGAAGAAAGAAAACAAAAGCAGAGATAGAGCGAGAGAGTCGTTTCGTCCGTATCATCCGCGCACCTGCCAGCGGCAACCCGCCCCCGCCGCCGCACCAGCGGCAACACGCACTGCTGGGGACGGCGCGGTGACAGGGCAGCGCGTGCCGGCCGCAGCGTGTGTGGCGCGGGGTGAGAGGGATGGGGAAAGCTTTTTGCGCTGTCATCTGCGCTCAGAGTCATGCCACCACCGCACACCCCGCCCCGCCCCGCCCCGCTACGTCACGCCCCGCCGCGGCCGCGCTATACACCTCCCACACGTCACACCGGAAGCCCAGCAGCGCGCACGCTACTTGCAACGCGATATCATACGTGCCGCACGTGCACACTGCAACCGGAGGGGGGGGTAAAAACAACAACACTAGCGTGAAAACGTATATAAAAAACAAAAACACGACAGACTCCACGCCCCAGACGCGAGATTGCGGCGATTTGCAGGGCGTGCCACTCGTAAACAGAAACAGTCGGAGCTCTGCACTCTGTGTTCGCGTCGATAACTCCAGCGACCAAATTCAACACGCGCACACAAGAAAAAAATCAGGGTACAAAGTTCTACCACTCTGCCAAATCTCATCAAAATCGTATAGAAAATTTCGGATTTGCATAAGAGGCCAGACTGACAATAAAAATAAAAAAAATTAAAGAAACCCAACCCCGGTGAGGCTATAAGGCTACTTCGTGCCTAAAAAAAAACAACTTCACAGCGTGTTTGAAAGAAATAAGTCTGCTGTAAAACGACGACAACGACTAGCCTCCTTTCTTAACGACACACTAGATCCTTATGAACTTTTTGTAATGCGATGATGCGACTCACCTGGCGTGACGGTGGGGGACATCATGAGGAAGTGGATGCAGGCGGCACCGGTGCCGTGGCCCATGAGCGTCACGTTGCGCGGGTCGCCGCCGAACAGCGCCACGTTCTGCTGCAGCCAGTGCAGCGCCGCCATCTGGTCCATGAGGCCGTAGTTGGCGACGCGCGCCCGCGTGCCGGGCGACGGGTTGGCGTTCAGGAAGCCTGCAACGCCACAAGGACGCTCAGTCGCCGTCCGGGAGGATCCGGACGCGCCACAGTGGGCCAGAAGACCGGTGGAGGCGGTCAAAGTCCCGGACGGGTGTGGAGCTCCAGAGTCGCTGAATGGGACTCGAACCGAACGTGTGACCCGAACAATATGGATCGCTCCCCGAACGAGGAATTCCATTGCTGGGGTCACACGTTCGGTCCGAGTCCTGGTAAGCGACTCTGGAGCTCACAACGCGTCCGGGATGTTGACCGCGTGCGGCCACTGTGGAGCGCCCGACGAGCGGCGGGTAGGCAGTGCGGCGCGCAGCCGTGTCCGGCGGGCCGGCCTACCCCTCGCACCGCGGGCGCTACCTCAGCGGCGGGTAGGCAGTCCGGCGCGCAGCCGTGTCCGGCGGGCCGGCCTACCCCTCGCACCGCGGGCGCTACTTCAGCTACAGGGCCTGCTGCTGGCCGGTACTCACCCAGGATGCCGAGGCGGTAGTTGAGCGTCACGACCACCACGTCGGCGTAGCTGGCCAGCACGCTGCCGTCGTACGCGGCGCCCGAGTTCCAGGAGAAGGACTCGCCGTGGACGTACACCATGACGGGCCGGCTGGGCTGCACGTCCGAGGACCCGGCTGCAACACGGACACGAACAATGAGTCGTCATCGGAACAAGCGCGGGGCTAAGCGAGTCGCTGAACAGGGACTCAAACAGAGGACTCGAACCGAAACATGTGACCGCACCAATGGCTTTCTCGTTCGGAGAGCAATCCAAAGATGGCGTCACACGTGTTAGGTTCGAGTCTTTTTTAGCGACTCTGGAGGTGAAAACCCGTCCGGGATTTTGACCACCTGCAGCTCACTGTGGGGCGGCAGACGGAGAAAACCTCAACGCGGTGCCTGTGTGTGTGTGTGTGTGTGTGTGTGTGTGTGTATTTGATTATTTTACGTGTGTTAGAGATGCAGGAGGGAAATAGGACAGGCTTCCCTCCAGCAAACCAACTCTGCTAACAAGCAATTTCATAAGACCGCGATGAGCGAGCGCCCACAATGGCTGGCGCGGCGCCCCTGGATGCACGCAGGCTGAATGTGAGTGTGTTTGTGTGCGCGCCAGTGTGCACGGGCGCGCTGGTGGCGGTAGTACCGTGCTGTGTGTTACTTTAAAATATGAAAATGTTATCATGAGAAAGGGGCCCGCAAAGAGGGCCTGCAAAGGGGGACCGCTAAGGGGGCTGGCAAGAGGCACGCGCTTGTGTGTGTGTGTACGAGAGAGAGAGAGAGAGAGAGAGAGAGAGAGAGAGAGAGAGAGAGAGAGAGAGAGAGAGAGAGAGAGAGAGAGAGAGACAGAGAGACAGAGTCAGAAGGGAGGGGGGGGGGGGCAGCGAGAGGGTGAGGGCAAGAGAGGCGAGGCGCAGGGCAGTGCATCACTTGTTTTGTGGTGTGTCTGTGTGTGTGTTTGTAAAGGGAAAGTGGCCTCGGCCTCCACGGCCGTACTACGGGGGAAGGGGGCAAGGAGGCGCAGGGCGCTCCGCGTGAAAGAAATGATACCTGCTGCTTGCTCTTGGGAAGGCCAACATGTGGGAAGACCAGCAAATCATGCAGCGGGGCACAAAGGAGTGGGGGGGGGGGGGTGTTGCCAAGGTGAGTGGGTGAATAGGCAAGGCGCGTCGTGTCTACATGTTTTGCAGCAGCGTGTGCAGCAAAGAAATCCCATGAAAATTTAACGAGACTCGGTGCGCTGAGCCGGGAACGTTGTTGTTGTATTCGCGCGCACTCGGGCAGGGCGGGTCACTCCGTGTCACTCTGTGTCACTCCGTGTCACTCCGTCGCTCTGTGTCCCGCGGCAGGGCGATCCTGCTGATACCTGTGGCACGCGGTGGAGTGATGGCGCGCAGGACGGCCAGCAACACGGCCTTTCCATTATGCAGCGCCGCGTTAAAGAAACGGCGGAGTAAAGCAAAACGACACAGCCGGTGCGTTGACAGCGCAGGCTCACGACCCCGCGCACAGTGGGTCGTCGCTCTGTCTCTCTCGCCCCCAGGCGGGACGTCCGGCAGCGCAACGAGGACGACGAGCAGCCTGCGCGGCGCACAAGGCCAGCAGCAGCGGCACAACCAGGAGATGGCCGCCGCTGGCTGGTTCGTCATATTTGTCAGTTTCACTCTCGGGATCTGAGAATCCAATATGCCGCACAGCTGCAGGACACGGCTCGGCTCGGCTCGGCGCTGGCCGCGCGATGCGACGACGCCACTTGTCCGCCACTCGCCGCTCACTCCACCAGCTGTTGGCGCCAGCCCGCGCCAGCCCGCGCCAGCCCGCGCCAGCCCGCGCCAGCCGGGGCACAGTGGGCCAGAGAACTGGCGCAAGCGGTCGGAACTCTAGACGCGTTTTGTGCTCCAGAGTCGCTAAACAGAACTCGAAGCGAACGTGTGACCCTAACCCATGGATTCTTTGTTCGGAGGGTAATCCATTGGTGGGGTCGCGCGCTTGGTTCGAGTCCTGTTCAGCGACTCTGGAGCTCTGAACCCCTTCCGGGATATCGAACGCCTGCACCGGTCTTCTGGCCCACTGTGCGGAGGACGGCGAAGACGACGACGCGGCGCGCGCCGGAATAAGCCGTATTTGTGAAGGGAGGGGGAAAAAAGCAAAATTCTGCGCCACCGAGAGAGCGACACTTTCCGTTGAGTGAGTTATGAACTTGGAAAAACGTAATAAACCGGGTCTGGCCTCTTGCCGCGTCGCGCGCCACGCCGCACTGCGCCGAACACTACGGCCAGCTGTGTTCCTCGTCGAGGAGAACCCCCTCCGGGGTGGTCTGCTCAAGGAAGGGGGTAAAGCGGTGCTTAACTTGCAAATAAGTGCTTGTTGCCTACACACTGAGAAAACCTTACAAACTATGGCATTCCTTATAGTAGCCTGTTATAACAAAGTACTTTGAGCTACCTAACCTAACCTTACAAAGAAAATACTTCGTAATATTAAAACTATTTCTTCGTCTAACAAACTAAATAATTTGTACCTTACATATGCTCGAAATAATTCGTAAGGTTTTAAGCGTGCGCGGCTATTTAACACCCTCCGGAGGGAAAGGGGTGTAAATCACCCTTCGTTGTCCTGGATCCGCACCTCTGATGCCGTGGGTCGCCGGGGCGGGGTGGAGGGGGAGGGGCGAACCCGAGGCCACGCCGACGGAAGCGCTGAAGCAGGACCTCTCGTATTTTGATCTCTAAAAGCAGCCGAAATCAGCGCGGAGATGAAATTGAAGGAGAGGTCGCAGGGCGGTGCGGGGCGGCGGGATCCATCGGACGCCGGGACAGGGCCCCAGGAACGCGGAGGGGGTCTCTCAAAGAACAAGAGCGAGGGGTTCCAGGACGCGGTCCAGGATGCAGCTGCCGCTTCTTGCCCTCCTCCCGGGTCTGGAGTCTGGAGTGCGCGGCGTGCCGGCACTCAGCGCCAGCGCCAGCAGGGCCCCCGGACCCCCCGGACCCCCCCGGAGCCCCCGGAGCCCCGGGGCAGCAGCAGGACCACTTCTCCTCTCCGACCCGCGCCGAGCACTACGCAGCGCTGCGCGCGACAACTGCACACAGAGTCGTGTTGGCGTTGCTCCCTCGCGAGGGATGCGAGGATGCGAGGATGTCGCCTCCGCGCGTCTGGCACCGGTGGCAGGCCACTGGAGGCAGGCCACCGGAGGCAGGCCACTGGAGGCAGGCCACTGGAGGCGGCGACGGTGGCGGATATCCCGCTGTCATGTCTCGCGACTGGTTTATTCACGGACCGCTGTAAGCGGATAAGTGGCCGCCGCCTCCCATCCCGCCGTCGGGGTGCGCCCCGCACGGGTGCGAGAGAGACAGGACGACGGCCCAGCGGATCGGGCGCCCTAACGAAGGCCGACACGCCGCACAGTGGGCCAGAAGACCCGCACACGCGGGCCAACTCTAGACGCGTTTTGAGCTCCAGATAGTCTCTTGACAGGATCCGAATCAAACATGTGACCCCACCAATGAGTTCTTCGATTGGAGAGCGATCCGTTGGTGGGGTCACACGTTCGGTTCGAGTCCCAGCGACTCTGGAGCTCAAAACGCTTTTCGAGTTTCGACCACCTCCGCCGGTCTTCTGGCCCACTGTGAGACGCCGGCCACACCGGAAGGCCGGAAGGTTCCCGACAAGGCCTCGCCGCTGCCCTCACCGCCCCTTCCTGCCGTGCTGCTTTAATTAATGCCCGCAAAAAAACCACAAGATTTATCTCGAGCAGAGTTTGATAAATTTGGCGCCGCGGTATGACGCAGATTTTGACGGATAGCCGGTTGGTGAGTGCGGTGCTACCCCCCTCCCCACCCCCTTTTTCCCCCTGTCTCTTGGCCGGCAGGGCGCGCCAGCCGATAGCACCCGCATGCAGAACAATCAGGCAAGAGGAAAAAAAAAGAAAACAAGGAAAGAAACGCGGAAAATCGGACGTGCGCGGGCGGGGATTGAACCCCCGCCCGCCGAAACGGTCGAGAGGGGATTTCCGAGGGGAGCACACACGTCGGTACGCCACGCGGGCGGACAACCACGCGAGCACGATGCTTCATCGCGTTATTTTTATTTGTTTTTTTTTAGTCCCGCTTTTTTTTGCGCCTTTCATGGCCGTGGCCATTCTGACGCCGTGTCCGGGAATTCCGCGGGGACGGGCACCCCGCCGCGCGCGGGGCACACGTCACAATGCACGCCGAGATGGATGAGCTGTACGCGGAAAAAAGTACCGCTTAACAAGGACACGTGACGGGCCACTCCAAGCACGGCATGCCGCGGCAGGCTGACCCGGGGCTTCTGCGGCTTCAACTCGCAGTGACGCGGAGCAGCTCCTGGCCGCTCGCACAGCACAGAAAAATAATGTACAAAGTATGACTTTGTAATGGAAAAAAAAAAACAACAACCCGAAGGCATTGTAAAATATACGAAGAAATGATTCGTATGATGAAGCAAAATCCTTCGTAATACTAAGCAATTCACCATGTCTTCATCTTCTTCATACTTACGAAGCAGATTCTTCGTAGACATTTAAGAGTGCGAGCCTTGATCGTTTCTGAGGGGGAACTAGGCCTATTCTCAGCGCGTGCACGAAAGGATAAAAATATTCCCGAGACACGAGATGAGATCACACCCATTTACCGGTACTCATTGGCATGGTTCAGACAAATGTGCATTCAGTAGCAATGCTTGTTATTCAAAATATTCGCATACATTCATACTCTCTGAACACAAAATCAGCAAGTGATCATTTAGTCCCCTTCCCCGGACGATCTTTTCCCGTCTCCAAATTTATGGATCTCGCGACGAGCAGCGCGGCGCCGTGCAGTACAGCGGCGGCGACGCCCGGCGACGCCCCTCCAGAGCCAACCTAGTTAAAGGCAGTTGCCTTCATGGCCTGCCGCGAACGGTCCTGCAAATAATTATCATGGCTCATGGAGCGCGGTCGGGAGGTGCCTCGGGCGATTACCAGCTCCCCCCCCCCTTCCTCCCCTATTCCCGATACCCCTGCTAATGCGCGGCCAACGATTATCTCGGAGCACTGTCAGCAGAGCGGGCCAGGTAGGGCGGCCACCGGCTTAACCGTCCGATACAACACGGGGAACATTGTGGCCAGGGATTATTTTATAATTATTTTCCGGTGCGTGTCCGTCATGCCGCCCGTCCTTGGGCGCCCGGCCGGCCCGCTGCCTCCCGAGGGTCTCTCCATCATGCCCTTCCGGGCCCACTGGGGGTGGGGCGGCCAGGGGGGCGGCCAGGGGGCCCGGCCCACCCGCGCGTCACTCAATTAATTCTTCAGCCCCACCGGGTATTACACTGGTAGCTTGCCATGCTGTCGCAGCTGGCCGGGCACACAATCACGCGTCGCCCGCCTGCCTGGCTCTGGCTGCCTGCTTGACTGCCTGGCTGGAAGCCTGCTTGCCTGACCCTGACTCTCACCGACGAGGCGCGCGTCACCGGGCAGGACTTTCACCAACATGCCTTATCAACGTCAGCTAGAATTTCCCGACAGGGTTTTCATCGACTTTAAACTGCAAGACTACTCTGCAAACTCAACAGTGTGCTGCGTACACTCACTTTAGCGTGTACTCAGATGAGTACACACCTTTGCTGCGCACATTACCCGGCGTGCAGAAGGTGTGTACTCATCTAAGCACACTCTCGTGAGAGCATACGACCACGAGAGTGTGCTTGTGAGTAAACGCCGAATGAAGTGTACTGAGCACACTGTTTGCGGTACTGATCCAGCATGGCTTTTGCTCGCGAGCTACAAGACCGTCCCAGCAGGACTTCCATACCTCGCCATGCCCTCGCTTGGCCTGCCCTGCGTCTGCCTGGCAGTGCACTGTGTTATTGCAGGTACTTGGGCCCCGCCCCAGGGAGCCCCACTCCGGTCACCGTAACGAGAGGCAGCTGCCGCGGGGCGCAGTGCGGGCGGGACGGGGGCAGCGTCGGGGCGCCCCAAGGAGGAGACACAGGGGGCGACACCAGCCCCGCGACGGCCACCTGCAGCAATGCCCATCGCAGCGCCCTGGAATGGCTCCCTTAATGGGGCGAGGGTGTTTTTGCCCCGACACGGTTATGGTCTGGCCTCGTTTCATGTTGATTGTTCCTCGGCGGCGGGGGCGGGGCAGGGCAGGGCCCTCCTCCCTTCGCTCCTCGACAGAGTTCGTCCCTTTCACGACGGTCGGTCGCTCCGAGTTCGAGGAGGGGGGGGGTATGGGGGGGGGGTATGGGTCGCGTCGCCGCGTTTAAGTTGCCGTCCAATGTATCAACAATGCACTTCGCGGGACTTGGCAGCACTTACGCCGAAAGCGCCCGTCATCCGCGTGGCGCGGCGCCCCACCACGCCCAGCCACGCCCCGCCACGCCCCGCCCTAATAGAGCGCCTCATGAAAATGGAGGGAGGACGCCAACTTCATTCATGGCGACGCGCTCCGACGCACAGTGGGCCAGAAAACCATGAGTAGAGGCGGTCGAAATTCCGGACGGGTTTCGGGCTCCAGAATCGCTTGACAGGACTCGAACCGAACGTGTGAACCCATCAATGGATTGTTTTCCGGACGAGGAATCCATTGGTGGGGTCACACGTTTGGTTCAAGTCATGTTTAGCGACTCTGGAGCTCAAAACGCGTCGAGAGTTTTGTCCGCCTGCGGCCCACTGTGCACCGCCACACGTGCAGCCCGCCTGGCCGCTCGGCATGCAGCCCACGTGCTGATCGTCTGGCGCCGCGGCGGGGCGTCATATTTTCACTCGGCAGCCGCCAGGGGCCGCCAGGACCGCCACCGCACAGTGGGCCAGAAGACCGGCGCAGGCAGCGGCAGCGGCCTCAACTCCAGACGCGTTCTGAGCTCCAGAGTCGCTGAACAGGACTCGAACAAACTGATTCCTCGTTACGAGAGCAATCCATTGGTGGGGTCACACGTTCGGTTCGAGTCCTGTTAAGCGACTCTGGAGCGCAAAACCCGTCCGGAATTTCGACCGCCTCCACTCATGGTTTCCTGGCCCACCGGGTCACACGTTCATTTCGAGTCCCATATAGCGACTCCAGTCCGGGATTTTGGACGTCGCCACCGGTCTTCTGACCCACTGTGCACCGCTGGCTGCACTTACCAGCCACTCGGGACGTCACTTCTTGTACCACCCCTTCCGGCACCGCCTTCCACGAACCAACTTCTTACGCGCGAACGCAGCGCGCACGGCGGCGGTGGAGGGAGGGGGAGTGTTTTTGCCGGCAGTTTGAGAGGGCCGTGAAGACGCGGCGCGAATATGCGTGGCGGGGTGGGGTGGGGTGGAGGGTGGGGGTGGGGGTGGGGTGAGGTGGGGGGTGGGGGCAAGATTGCACGCCGAGCAAGGGTCACGGAGCAGGGCGACACGACAAACAATTACCAGGCGGGGTAGGCCGGCCGGCCGGCCGCTGCGTCTGCTCTCTCGCTCCCCGACGCGGCGCCCAGCGAGGGCACTGCAAGAAAAAACCCAAAGTACACAAATTCCTGGCAAATTTTTTTTTATCAGGAATTTGTTTTACTTTCAAAGTACAACAATTGTTGTACAAAGTCCAATGGGACCGGCATGACGAGTGCCGTGCAGTCCTTGCCTCGGTGTGGTTCGTACAATTGTCGTTGTACTTTCTACAATCCCTGTTGTACTTTTTTTTGTACAGTTTTTGTAGTACTTTTCACACGTTTTCCTCTAGTGGGCGCCGGCGTGCAGCGGCCGGGCGTCGCGTTGGCGCCGAGTAAGGCGAGGCTCCTCCGGACTCGGGCGTCGAGAGGCGGAGATCGGCGAGGCGGGCGCATCGGAGCGGCGCCGCCGTCGGCGATGCAAACAAATAATGAAACGCCGGGGCGCTGTGGGCGTTGGCAGGCGGCTATGCTACAGTGGAGCCGCAATAATGGCGCCGGATTATCGCGGTGTGCGCGACGAGCTTGTCGTGCTGCGGAGCGCGGCACAGTGGGCCAGAGGACCGGCGGAGGCGGCCAAAACTCTGGACGCGTTAGCTCCAGCGTTGCGAAATGGAACTCGAAAAGAACTTGACCCCACCATAGGGTTGGTGTCCAAAGGAGGAATCCATTTGCGAGGTCACCCGCTCGGTTCGGGTCCC
This sequence comes from Stenchaetothrips biformis, assembly GCA_030522485.1. Classification (NCBI taxonomy): domain Eukaryota; kingdom Metazoa; phylum Arthropoda; class Insecta; order Thysanoptera; family Thripidae; genus Stenchaetothrips; species Stenchaetothrips biformis. The sequence goes on from CM060088.1 coordinate 10,838,893, forward strand.
ATTGAGCGACTCTGCAGCTGCTGCTCAAAACGTATCTAGAATTTCGGCCGCCTGCGCCGCGGTCTTCTGGCCCACTGTGCGCGTGGCGTGGCGCTGCGCCGTCCGCTCGGACCGTGCATTGCATTGTGGCAGGCCGGCAGGCCCCGCCCCTTTGGTCTCCGGCCGGCGTATCACTGTGATACGAAACCTATAAACCGCCAACGTCACCTGCATGGCAGATGCGTACAGTGATATCATCAGCAGGCGTGCCGAGCCGGACCCGGGCTGCGGCATTGCGCTGCTGCATTGTGGTCTGCGTCCAATTCATGGCACACTGGCCGATAGCCGCGTGGGCCCCAACAGGACGTAAAGCATGCATGGCAGGGCGGGGCGAGGCACAGTGGGGCAGAAGACCGGTGGAAGCGGTCAAAATCCCGGACGTGTTTTGAGCTTCAGACTTGCTAAATGGGACTCGAATCAAACGTGTGGCTCCACCAATATATTTCTAACTCCGATAGCAATCCATTTGCGGGGTCACACGGTCGGTTCGAGTCCCATTTAGCGACTCTGGAGCTCAAAACGCGTCTTGAGTTTTGGCCGCATGCGCCGGTCTTCTGGCCCACTGTGCGGGGCCACCGCTGCGGTGGATCTGGACGCGCTCCAGCGAGGCATCGCTGCCTTCAAGGTCGACCACAACAATGTTTTACGAGCAGAGCCGTCACACCGACGATACAGAATGTATTAATAGTTTTCAAAATAATGTTTTGCAAGCAACGGGAGTGCAAGCGACGGGTGGTGGTGGGGGCAACGGTTTGCAACATGCTTGTCCTACATCTGCTCAGGCTGCTGGCCCACTGGGCGGCCGGCGTGTCCCACTACGGTGACAGGCCCATGCAAATGAGACGAACCTGGCCCGGGCCCACCCACCACGTGCCCCCACCGGGGGCCCAGCCATAAGCCCGGCACGACCACAAATAATCATCGAACTGCGTGGCGCTGTTGGAACATGAGAGAAGGTTATAGGACCGCCGGCGGAGAGAAGGTGTCGCTATGAGGCGATAACTCCCGCTGCTGCACCGCCGGCACCGCCCGCACCGGGGAATCTAGGCCAGCCAATAGACGTCCCCCTTCACAAACCCCTTCCACCACCTAGCGGCCAAAACTCTCTCTCTCTCTCTCTCTCTCTCTCTCTCTCTCTCTCTCTCTCTCTCTCTCTCTCTCTCTCTCTCTCTCTCTCTCTCTCTCTCTCTCTCTCTCTGTCCGCAAAACGACGACGCACAGTGGGCCAGAAGACCGCGAAGAGTCGGTCAACAGGACTCGAACCGACCGTGGGGACCCCACCAATGGATCGCTCTCCGAGCGAGGAATCCATTGGTGGGGCCACACGTTTCGGTTCGTGTCATGTTTGGCGACTCTCGAGCTCAAGACGCATCCACAGTTGTGGCCGCCTGCGCGGTCGTCTGGCCCACTGCGCGACGCTGCGCGACGCTGCCGCCAGCTGCTGGCTGAGCTCACGACGCCGCTCCCCGCAAAGCACTTCTTAATACACGCGGCGCGGCGCCGCCCGCTGCACCATCATCCACTCCTCGGCGCCGTAAACCACCACCTGACTTGGCACCAAATTAATGAATTTCATAAACGCGCCACGTCGTGTCCTCGCTGCACGCGGCGCGCCGTCCCGGTGGCGGCCGGGACCGAAGAAGAAGAAGAAGGAGAAGAAGAAGAAGAAGAAGAAGAAGAAGAAGAAGAAGAAGAAGAAGAAGAAGAAGAAGAAGAAGAAGAAGAAGAAGAAGTTATAGAGCGAGCGGGAAAAATCAAGCGACAGGCTCAAGTGGCTGCGATTTATGGAGCGGGACGAGTCACGCTGCTGTTTGCGCAGTGCGTTTGCATTGCGGTCGGTTAGTTAGCCACCTCCATGGAGAACGGAGCGAGACGGAGAGAGAGAGGGAGAGAGAGAGAGAGGGAGAGATTTTGCGGGTCATTTTGCTGACGGTCGCGAATCCGGGTCCTCCTCTTCGCGTCAATAGCGGCGTTATTTTTTAGCGCGGCCAGCAGCCCCCCCAGTGGGGTGGGGGGTGGCGGGGACATTGTAAAATACCAGCCCGGGGGGCTCGAAAAGGAGGAGGGAGCGGGGGGGGCCTCGCTGGGTCGTGCTGACGCCGCCGCGCCCCGGTACGCCCAGTTCCACCCCATACGATTGCCGCAGGTCAAGACGGGTGCGTCCCCGCAGGGTGCTCTTGAGCGGCACTGTCTTAACATCGTCAGTTAGAACTCGGAATGAACCGGGTTCCGGGAAACTTGGAAGGCCGAGAGGCAACTTGCGGCGCACGTGCATGGCGGCGATGCGCGGCCCTCGCTGCGCTGCTCCTCGTCTGGGTGGGGCGAGGTGCACGCTTAAAACCTTACCAAGAGCATACACAATACAAACTAATTTACTTTGTAGGAAATAGTTCGTAAATTGCCAAGTATCTTCTTTGTAAGATTATGTAGGCTCAAAATTCTTCGTTATGAAGCTGCTTTTCTTTGTGAGGTTTTCTCAGTGTGCGCCTCCCGTGGCACAATGAGACGTGAGCGTCACTCGGTTTGCGCGTTCCGTTCATCTCGCCCGCTTCTGGCATATTACGGGCGCGAACCGCGCCGTGCAAGGGGGAAAAAAAATAGGGAAGATCAGAGCCCTCAGGGCGGAAACGAACTTGATTTAACCCCCTCGGCGCAGGAAGCGCACTCCGGCGGCTAATCCGGGCGAACACGCAGCGCACCGCCACCGCATCCCCAGCAGCCCGGGCCGCGCAGCCACGCCCCGCGGCCGCCACTCAGTGGGCCGGGAGACCGGCGTGGCCGGACAAAGACTCACCACGCGTTTTGAGCTCCAGAGTCGCTAAACAGGACTCGAGCACAACGTGCGACCCCACCAACGAATTCCTCGTTCGGAGAGCAGTCCATTGGTGGGGTCACACGTTGGGTTCGAGTCACTCTGGAGCTCAAAACGCGTCCGGGATTTTAAACGACTCTACAGGTTTTCTGGCCCACTGTGCGGCAGGCTCGGTGAGCGCAAGGCAGGGCGCAGCGCTGCGTTGGTCGGTGTGAAATATTGAAGCAGGCCGAGTTTTCAGCCCCCGCCCTCTGGGCCCGGCCGCCCCCAGCCGCCCCCGGCAGCTCCCAGCCGCCCCCGGCGTGCTGCAGAGGCGAGGGGCAGCTTATCTATCAGCAGCCCGGACGGGCAGACGCGCAGCCAGCCAGACGCGCAGGCACAGCAGCCAGCCACGCAGCCAGCCAACCCGTTCCGACGGCCAGGATTAAGGTGCGCGAGCGAGCGGCGCAGACAAAAATCAGCGCCAGAGAAACACCACCTCCGAGGAGGGGAGGGGGAAGAGCCTCGCCGCCATGCCGCCGTATTAAAAACAAAGTCCCGCGGCCTCAGCAGGAGGCATCGCCAGCGGCTCCCACTACACACAAGAACACGGACACTGATGCACGCGCGCAGAGAGAGAGAGAGAGAGAGAGCGCTCTTGGAGCGATACAAGTTGCACCACTCCTTCCCGCCAGTGCGGCCAGGCCAGCGCCGCAGCCAAAGGCGCCAGACCAACTAATCTTTGCACTGCATTACTTCGCCCCAGTTTCGGCGGGTGGCGCGCTGCTCGTGGTCTGGAGCGGGGGTCTCATATCTGGTCCGATTGGGCGGCGGCACAGTGGGCCAGGAGACCGGTCGAAGGCGGTCAAAATCCCGGACGTGCTTTGAGCTCCAGAGTCGCTAAAGGGGACTGGAACCGATCGTGTGACCCCACCGATGGATTGCTCTCCGAACGAGGAATCCATTGGTGAGGGTCACACGTTCGGTTCGAGTCCCATTTGGCGACTCTGGAGCTCAAAACGCGTCTACAATTGTGGCCGCCTGCGCCGGTTCTCTGGCCCACTGTGTGGCGCCGCCCACGCCCCGCAATATAACGCATCACGGGTGCGCTATGATCGAGTTTCAATTTGCGTCGGACGGTGGCGGCGGCAGTGCAGTGCGGTGGTTGCAGCGGCGACGCGCCTCCCTCCGCTGACGGATCACCGGACCAAAATTGGCGCGCCAAAGTGAGCTATAGTCCGCAGCGCGCGGCGGGCCGCTGACACGGGTTCGACACTCGGTAGTTTGTTTTTGATTCGCACTGGGTGTTACTTTTTAATTCGCACTTGGTATTTCTTTTCAATTCGCACATGCGGTATTTCTTTATGGCACTCGGCAATTCTTTTAAATTCAAGTCGCACTCGGCATTTTCTCGTCTCTCTCGCACCCACAAGGAACGCGCCATGAGTGCGAGAGAGACAGAGCGGCTCTCGGAATCAGTGTGTGCTGCCGCCGCGCTGCCGCCGCGCTGTCGCCCTCGGCTCCACGCCCGGTCCATCGCGGGGCGCAAACACGGCGCGCGCAAACAGCAGTCTGACCTTCGCAACCACAATGGAGCCGAGGAGAAGAATGGGCAAGCCGGCCGGATCAGCGCACAGTGGGCCCGAGGACCGGCGCAGGCGAACAAAACTCCAGACGCGTTTTGAGCTCCAGAGTCGTAAACAGGACTCGAACCGAACGTGGGACCTCACCGATCGGAGAGCAATCCAGTGGCGAGGGTCACACGTTCGGTTCGAGTCCCATTTAGTGACTCCAAAGCTCGACACCCGTCCGGGATTTCATCCGCTTCCGGCCCACTGTGCAGTGGCGGTCGGCGAATGGAGTGGTGTCCAGTGGATCCACACGGGGTGAATAGACTGCACGCAAACGAAAAACGAACACAACACACACGCGCAAGCGTTTAGCGGAAGGAAGCAAAATGGGGAGGCAGAGTGGGAAAGTCATACGAACAACGCGACAGGAAAAAGACCAAAAAATGAGCGGGACAAAAGTGAGAGCAAATGGGGCATGAGTGACCGGTCAAACTGTTTGCCTGCGAATGCAGCATCGGTCTGCGCTGAGTGAACGGGGAGGAGGGCACCGCGTTATCCTCGGCATTGGCACATTTTTGTTGCCGCATTACAAGTCTAGGATGCGGCAAAACGTGATTAAAATAAAAACATCAAAGTAACACAACATTGAAAGGGAGAAAAAAAAGTGGGGGGGGGGTCGTCTTTTGCCGGGTCCGACAGGAGGTCCTGAAGCGACCCCAGTGGGCCAGGTCAGGCCGCACAGTGGGCCGGGTCGGCCGCCCTAAACGGCCCCCGGCGAAAACCCGGCCGCACCTGCTGCATCCAATTATAAACCCTATCGGGGTGCCATCTATCGGGAAAACGGTTCGCCAGCCCCGCCAGCACCGCGCCAGCTTCACAATTCACATTACACGAATATGACGTTGAATAACAGTGAACAACAACAACAATGCAGCCGCACGGCGCGTGGTTGTGGCGGTGGCGGTCCGGTGGTCCGGCGAGGCGTGTCCGCTGCGGTCCGGCGTCGCGGTGCCAATTATTTGCTGGACGGATCGCCAGCCAGAACGCGCTTTCATATTGGGATTGGCGCACGGCGCCGACACATTGCGAAAGCAGCGCGCGCGCGCGTGTGTGTGTGTGTGTGTGTGTGTGTGTGTGTGTGTGTGTGTGTGTGTGTGAGTGTGAGTGAGTGCAATTCAGGCCCGGTCGCGCGCCCTTTCAAATCTTTCCGCCTGCGACCCTCTGTTTTCGTTTTGTTTTGTTGTCGGTTGTTTTATTTTTTTCGCACCGGAACTTGGCCCCCAAGTGAGGATGAGAATAAAACGGAATAGCCTCGCGCTGCTGCGCGGTGACACAGTGTGGAAATCCATCGGATGTTGTTGCTTGTTTTGTTTTTATTGTTGGTCCCCTCGGTGTGCAAAACAACGGACCAACAACAACGAAACAAACAAGGAGCAGGTTGAACGTGCAGCGAGACCCACCCACACCCACCTTGAAGGGCCCATTACATGTAACGAGCAGCCGAGACGAGCACTCGGCAGAGGCGGCGGGGCGGGGCGGGGCGGGGCGATGCGGAGCTGGCCGGCCGGGCGACGTCATTAGTGGCGCTGTGAATTATTTTAGGGCAACCGTCATATTTTTCAAGGTGCCCCCTTCCCACCAATCCCACCCTACCCCCAACCCCACCCCACCCCAACCCACCCCGCCCCGCCCCCGGGAAAGGCCTAAACCTACTAACAGCCGTCGCGCATCACAATAATTGCGCGTATTTTAATTTTGAAAATTTTCAATTTCAGGCCCTTTCTTTTTTCTCTTTTTTTTTTGGACGAAGTTTTCCGGAAATGGCAGCCGGTGGGCGGCGGCAGCACAGCGCGGGAGAGGCAGAGAAAGTCGGGGAAAATGGCCGGCGGCGGTGATAAAGGTCACGGTTTTCATTCACGGCGCGAAGGACACGGAGATGAAACTCTAATCTAGCACAAGGGGGGCAAGGGGGCAAGGGGGCCGGGCAGGGCAGCAAAGTGAGGAGAACTCTAATCGGGGCATCGCCGTGCCGCCCGTCCCTGCAGCAGTCCTCCACGACGGAACTCATCACGGCCTCGCACAGTGGACCAGAAGACCGGTGAAGGCAGTCAAAATTTCAGACGCGTTTTCAGCTCCAGAGTCGCTAAATAGGACTCGAATCGAACGCGAAACCCCACCAATGGATTGCTCTCAAAACGAGGAATCCATTCGTTGGGGTCACACGTTCGATTCAAGTTCCATTTAGCGACTCTGGAGCTCAAAACGCGTCAAGAAATTTGGGCGCCTCAACGGTCTTCTGACCCACTGTGCGTGGCCGAGGCCCCGGCGGCGCGGGAGCGAAATTTAACGACAGCGTCTCGGACTAATTAAGGGAGACGCCACACTCGGAGGACTCCCTGGACACGCGCCAAGACGCCAAGACACTGTGCCGCTACGACTTCCCGCGCCGATTTATGTAATTAATTTCCAACAAGACGAAAATACTAACAAAAAGTGCGGTACGCGACGGTGGGCGAACGAAAGCGTAGCGGGGCGAGTAGCCGGCGGGAGAAAACAATGTGACAGCAACAATAATACAATCGATAGATAACGAAAGTTGGAGAAAAGGCGGAAAGGGGGGGAGGAGGAGGGGGGGGATGATTTATATCCCATTGGAAGTAGTCAAAGCCCACGGCGGTGCCATCTGCTTTTGTAATTCCCCTCCCCGCCTCTTTGCCGTGCCTCTCGAAGCACAATTGCTATCAATTTCAAGTTGAGCGTCATGGAACTCGTCGCGGGACAGCAAGCGCGGCGAGCACACAGTGGGCCAGAGGATCGCGGTGGAGGCGGTCCAAGTCCTTGACGCGTATTGAGCTCCAGAGTCGCTTAACAGGACTTGGACCGAACGTGTGACCCCACAAATGGATTCCTCGTTCGGAGAGCAATCCTTTCAGCGGGGTTACGCCTTACGACTCTGGAGCTCAAAACGCGTCTGGGATTTTGACCGCCTCCACCGGTCTTCTGGCCCACTGTGCCCTGCCGCCCGCCCGTCGGGTTCGGTGGGTTCGGGTGGGCCGGTGGTTGCGGCCGCCTCCAAGGCTCGTGAGCTGAATATATTGACACAAGCTTGGCGACCGCCGCCGCATCTTGCCCAGTCACTCACACTGGGGCGGCGGGGTGCGGTGGCGGCGGGGTGCGGTGGCGGCGGGGTGCGGTGGCGGCGGGGTGCGGTGGCGGCGGGGTGCGGTGGCGGCGGGGTGCGGTGGCGCCGCGCGCGTCGCGGACAGTACACACAAAAAAAAAATCACGACTGCTGTTTCCATTTTCATTCCGTTTGCTGTTCCAATCGGCGGAAGTTGTTTCCCATTTCCGAAAACGACCAGGGTAAGCGACCGTTCCCGCGGCGCACGGAACAAGGTTAAAACTTTTTAAAAGGAGCCAAAGTGGAACTTTTTAAGTCATTATCAAAGCGGCGTGGCCGCCGACTGTTTGAGAGTGGCAAGGATTATTGATTGACCGTTTGGACTGTTTGCATTGCGAGGGAGGCGCGACGGCGGGTGGAATTAATACCATTCCGTGTCTGAGTGTGTGTGTGTGTGTGTGTGTGTGCCGTGAGATAGGGGCCGGGCCGTGTGTGCAGCACTCACCGGCCGAGCGCTCAGCCACTGACCCCCAGCCCTGCCAACCTATGGAACCTGGCAGCCTGGTCCACAAAGGGTCAGAAAGACCATTGATGCGGCGAAAATTCTAGACGCGTTTGGAGCTCCGGAGTCGCTAAAGAGAACTCGAATCGAACGTGTGACTCTACCAATGGATTCCTCGTTTTGAGAGCAATCCATTGGTGCCGTCACAACGTTCGATTCGAGTCCCATTCAGCGGCTCTGGAGCTCCAAACGCGTCTAGAATTTTGGCCGCCTGAACGGTCTTCTGACCCACTGTGTGGCCCTATCCAAGGGAATGGCGCGAGCGTGGAGCGGAACCCCGCCGAGCCGAGGTGACGCAGTTGGCATGTGGCGGAGTGGACGACCCGGCCAACGAATAGCGAGGTTGGCGACAATGCAGTTTAGGAGCGCGTCGTGTGCTTCGCATCAAAGGAACCGGAGGAAATGTGAAAATGCGCACGTGTGAGAGAGAGAGAGAGAGAGAGAGAGAGAGAGAGAGAGAGAGAGAGAGAGAGAGAGAGAGAGAGAGAGAGAGAGAGAGAGAGAGAGATGTGTTTGCGAATGCATCTCCACAGGTGTGGACCGGACCAGCATCGGAATCAATGCTTTAACGTGTCGCCCATAACATCGGTGACGAGCCGCGCGGACATGAATAGGTATGATGGCAGCAGCGGCGCCCTCGCTGCCGGTTTACGAATCAAATATTGGAACGGACCGTCATTGCAGATCGGTATTCCTTCTCCAACACACAGGCACAGTCTCTCTCTCTCTCTCTCTCTCTCTCTCTCTCTCTCTCTCTCTCTCTCTCTCTCTCTCTCTCTCTCTCTCTCTCTCTCTCTCTCTCTCTCTCTCACTCACTCACTCACTCGCACGATGCGATTCGCGAGCGCATAAACGGAAAAACCGTGCGTAGAGCGTCCCTCACAAACACCCGGCCGGCGCGCAATAACCAATATTTCAAGCTTTGGATGAGAGCCTCGGCATTCAGAGAGCCGGGCGGACTGGATTACGGCATTGTCCGGGGGGCTGACTGCACGGCGCCGAGCAAAGAAGGGAGAAAAGGGTCGTTAACGCCCCTGGCACCTTAAGTTACTCATTGAGAGCGTAGGGCCTGCAAGGGACTGACGGCACTGTAGGAGTTTGCCGCATTAACGGCACCAAAGGGTGGCAAAGCAGTCGATTAACAGTGGCGCGCCTGCCTCCTTTGTCTCTCTTGCACCCACGGGGCGCCTTGCACGAGTGCCAGAGAGACGGAGCGAATCATCGGAACCGGCCGGCGGGGGCATTTTTAATGCAAGCATTGACCAATCTCTCTCTCTCTCTCTCTCTCTCTCTCTCTCTCTCTCTCTCTCTCTCTCTCTCTCTCTCTCTCTCTCTCTCTCTCTCCCTCTCTCTCGATACACGGCCGGAATTCGAATTCATTCCCCGGCAAGTTTGTTTGGCGATAAATCCAGGGCGGGCGGCCTGGCTGGTGGGTCTGCCGTGGCAGCGGGGCAAACGCAGAACAAAGTACTTGTATCCTCTCTGCAGCGTCGTGGCGGGGCGGGGCGGGGTGCGGCGGGGCGCGGCGGGGCGCGGCGGGGCGGGGCGCGGCGCGGCGGGGCGAGTCGACCGGCGCATACATCATAGCTCCACGCCTCTCTGGCTTTCCTGACCCCTGTCAACCGACGTGGTGTGCGGAGCAGTGCCGCCGCAGTGGCGAGAAAGCCGCCCGGCATGGCCGCCCTGGCCCGGCGGAAGGGCTGCGCCGCCCTGCGGCACCCTGCGCACAGTGGGCCAGCAGGCCGGCGCAGGCGGACAAAGCTAGGCGCGTTTTGAGCTGCAGAGTCGCTAAATGGGACTCGAACCGTACGAGTGACCGTTCGGTTCGAGTCCCATTGAGCAACTCTAGAGCTCAAAACGCCTCTGGGATTTAGAGCGCTTCACCGGTGGCCCACTGTGCTGTGGAGGCGGGAGGCTGGGCCCTCTCCCTTTGGAGGCCCTCCACGTCCGGGCCAGCGCGCTGCTATCCGCGCGGCAGAGCGCGGCAGAGCGCGGCAGAGCGCGGCAGAGCGCGGCAGAGCGCGGCAGAGCGCGGCAGAGCGCGGCAGAGCGCGGCAGAGCGCGGCAGAGCGCGGCAGAGCGCGGCAGAGCGCGGCAGAGCGCGGCAGAGCGCGGCAGAGCGCGGCAGAGCGCGGCAGAGCGCGGCAGAGCGCGGCAGAGCGCAGCAGAGCGCAGCAAAGCCCTGGCGGCGGCCGCGTGACGGACGGCTGAATGGCGAGCCGCCGGCACCCTCGTCGCCCCGCGTGCACCTCCACCCATGTACGGCTAGTTTTATGCATAGTGGCCCGGCATCGCGCGCGCCTCTGTGTGTGTGCGTGTGTAGGTGTGTGTGTGCGCGTGTATGCATGTGTGTAGGTGTGTGTGTGTGTATGCATGTGTGTGCGTGAGTGTGTGTGTGTGTGTGTGTGACGAGGGTGGCAGAGCGGCAGGGACCTCATCCCGACACGACTACAAGTTTGCCGAATCGCCAATACCGACCATGCGGCTTGTCTGAACAAACACACTCTCACACACTCACCTACACAACGATACACACACACACTCGTAGTGTTTACTTGGCACCCTGCCCGTGCATCTGGGTCAACACGGCCAGACTTCGTAAGCTCGACTTGGCGACCCGCGATTGATCGATTTCCATTCACTTCGTCACTGAAAATTGAATGGAAAGACTTTGCGCCAGAATATGACGAGTCTGACCTTTGGATTTGTAGTTTTGTAATTAGGTACAGGAACACTTCAAGAAATAAATTAGGAACGAAGATACCTCCAGAAAAAACGTTGCCCTACGTTCCTTCGTACAGTCACGAAAACCCTTCGTGGATTTACGAAGAATCTTCGTAAATTTACGACAGTTCCTTCGGCAATTTTTTATACCCCCCGGGGGTACATTTGACATTTTCGGGTATGGCACACTGTGTAGCACTCACCCTGCGCGGGCGTGTAGATGTTGAGGTAGAGGCAGTCCTCGCTCTGGGCGCGCAGGTACGGCAGCAGCCTGCGCAGCTGCAGCAGCCGTCCGCGCGGCATCCTCTCCATGGCGGCGGTCTCGTTGGCCAGGTCGGGGGCGCGCTGCGGGCAGGCGGGGCGCGCGCGGTCGGCGAAGCGCACCTCGTCCCAGGGGCTGGGCGCGCGCGTGGGGCTGAAGCGGTTGCCGCCCACGGGGGGCGTGGCGTACGGCACGCCCAGGAACGCCTCGACGGGCTGCAGGGACCGCTGGCCGGCGCCCGCGCCGTCCATGGACAGGATGAGGCCCTGCAGGGGGCCGGACCGGGTGTGCACCACGCGGGGGCTGCGCAACGCGGGGCCGCCGGGCAGCATGCCGTCGGCGTGGTGGCTGCCGGGGTCCGGCTCCGGGTTGGGGTGCGGCCCGGCCTCGGCCTCCGGCACGGCCTCGGGCAAGGCCTCCGGCACAGCGTCAGGCTCCGCCATAGGGCCGTGCGCGCCGCCGTGCTGACCCTCCGCGGCGGCCGGCTGCGGCCCCGCGCTGTTCTCGGCCTCGGCCACGGCCCGGGCCACCAGCACCAGCACGGTCCACAGGAGCATCATCCGCATCGCCACTGGGCGCGCGGGGCGCAGCGCGGGGCGCAGGCCTCGGCCTCCTCCTGCCACGGCCCCGGCCACGGCCACCGCGCCCTCATGCTGGCCTGCCAACAAACACAAACAGAATTCTTTTTATTACACAATCAGCAAGCGCGACTTTTTTTGAGACTTTTTTTTTTTTGCAGCAGCCCGGCGACGTTTCGGCCGGCCGAACACAAAGAGCCTCGTCATCCGGGCCGTCTACGCGCCGGCGACCCATCAATGATACAGAGCGCTCTCGACGCGCTGCTGCACGCCCCGTCCGCCCCACCCCACCCCACCCCACCCCACCCCACCCCACCCCGCCCACGAAGCAAAGCCAGCACACCCCACACGTGCACAAACACATTATTCAAGACGCGTCTGCGCGCCGCTTTATACCGGCAGCAAGTGCAATGCACATACGCGCACCAACACACACACACACGCGCGCTGCCTGTGGCGTCTTTCTTTCCCATTTCCTGCCTGATGTAAATTTACTGCCATTGTGGTCGCGAATCAAGGCGGGGGTCAGTACCCTCCCAGTGCCCGGCAAGCAGGTAGTATTTATCATCCACGGACCACAAAGCAGAGCACGGGGTATCGCCCACGACGCTACCCCCCGCGCGCCGAGTCGCCGCCCGCAGAGTCTGCCACTTTGCCAAGTCTCATCAAAATCGTACAGAAAATTTCAGAAATGCGATAAAGGGCCAGACTTATAAAAAAACCAAATCCTGAGACTAACTCATAAGGCTACTTCCTGCCTAAGAAACACAAAATAAAACAATTTATACACTACTTTATCTCTCTCTCTCCCTCAGGTCGAGAAGCACTTGTTCGCAACGCTGCGCCCCAATCCATACGCGGAAAGGACAGAGTGCCTGCAACGCTATTATCACCACGATTAAGGCGGTACACTGTGGAGGGCCCCCAGCTACGTGGCCTCTTAGTGGTTCTCCTCGAGGAGGACCGAACAATGAGCAGACGCCGCGGCAGACGCCGCCCCACCCCCTCCCCCAGCCCGCAGGCACCGCGAACAACGCAACCCCCCGCCGCCGCCGCACAGTGGGCCAAAAGACCGGCGGAGGCGGTCAAAATCCCGAATGGGTTCTGAGCTCCAGAGTCGTTAGATTGGACTCGAACCGAACGTGTGACCCCACCGATGGATTGCTCTCCGAACGAGGAATCCATTGGTGGGGTCACATGTTTGGTTCGAGTCGTCCCATCTAGCGACTCTGGAGCTCAAAACCCGTCCGGAATATTGCCCGCCTCCGGCGGTTTTCTGGCCCACTGTGCGCCGCTGCCACCGCGGCGCCCTGCAGGCCACACAGTGGGCCACACTACCCCCTCGAGGCAGATCTGCTTCAGCGGAGCGATCCCATGCACCGCACGTACCGCCGCCCCCTTGCCCGGTTCGCTTTTGCTGAGAGAGAGAGAGAGAGAGAGAGAGAGAGAGAGAGAGAGAGAGAGAGAGAGAGAGAGAGAGAGAGAGTCACCCTGGAGACTCCCCCCCCCCGCGACAACCCCTCGACCTCGTCTCTCTTTCCCCCGCCCTGACCTCCGCCAACTCTCTCTCTCTCTCTCTCTCTCTCTCTCTCTCTCTCTCTCTCTCTCTCTCTCTCTCTCTCTCTCTCTCTCTCTCTCTCTCTTCTAGCAAATACGACGAGGGTCCACTGAGCTCCTTCACTCAGCAGCACCCCCACCCCCTCGCATTTCGCGCCACGTCACAAAGCCGCCCAACCGCCACCCACCCCCTTTTGTCCGCAGTGCTTCCGATCGGCTACTTTCTTGCATAAATCTTAGTTTGGTGCCGGGGGGGCCGAGAGGCCGCGTGCCGGTGTTCGTGAAGGTCAGCCGCGAAGTAGACAGTCGAGGAGTGGACAGGCAAGAAGTGGACGGCCGGCAGGCCCTCGCGGGCTGGTCAGTCAATAAAGAAATTGAAGAGCATAAACGAACTTTTGAAAAAATATCAAGTTGGTCGGAATAAATATACCGTAAGTCTTTCACGCTCTTGCTGCATTTAAAACTCTGATGGAACTGTGACTGCACTGACTGCGGTGAGACTGTTTTCGTGACTGATCCGAAAAGTGTGCCGCATGGCTGACGGAGTAACTGGCCCACTGTGGGCCGGACCGGGCCGGGGTGCCGCAAGAGTGCTGAATCACTTACACCCAGACGACGAATGAAAGATGGAGCGGCCGCGGCGGGCATGGAGGGGCATGGAGGGGCCGGAACATTCATCTCATTCGGCCGGGCGGGCGCAGCGCAGCCACGGCCACAGCCTCGGCCACGACGACCACCGCGTCACGCTCATACGTCACGGCAAAGTTGGACACCATTACGAAAAGGAGAACAAGTCGCGGTCATCTTCGAGAGAGACGGACGGGAAGGGGCGCTGCAGAGCCCCGGCCACCCCGACAGCAGTCTGAAGGGTGTGAAGCGGCCGGGGCTTGCTCTCGAGAGCAGATCGCCAGGGGGTCCACCCCGCCCCGCCCCGCCCCGCCCCGCCCCGCCCGGACCAAGCGACGCGCGCAAGTTTTGATCCCCGTCCAGCAGTTCCCCCTTCCAGCCCGGCCACTCCGACGCCTCCTATGAGACACTGCGGAGTGCTTCCGGCCCCCCGACGCCCCCCCGACGCCCCGGGGACTGGGGGCCCTCCAGCCCAAGGACACGGCGAACACCTCAGACTCTTCTTGGCTTGCTTCCCCGCCAGGCGCCGCCGCTCCACGGCGCCCTGGTCCCCCTGCCGCCCCACTGCGGTGCGGGCGTGGCCACGCTACGCGCTACGCACTCTGACGTCCAAATTACCGCCAGGGTAATGAACTCCCCCGGCCCTACATTATTACCGTCATCGTGTCCCCCAGCAGCCCGCCCTCTGCACTCCAGTGGGCCGCGACCGTCCGGCACGACACGGCACGGCGACCAACCAAATACACGCTCTTCTTGCCGTTGCCAGTGAAATATCCGGCGAGATGCCATCTGGAGCAGCCTGGCCGGCGCCCCAGCGGAGGCGGTCGAGGCCCTAGCGGTGCACCACGGCCGCCACGTCGGCGGCGCACAGTGGGCCAAAAGACCGACGCAGGCGAGGGGGTAAACTTTTCTAGGAATCTTGTACAGACTACTCCGTATTACGCTGTATTACGGTGGTATTACACGTGTATTACGGCATTAAATACTACATTTTTGTCGGATTTGACCCTATTATGGCATTACAATTACGTGTATTACGCGTAATACTGAGATTTTGTGTACAGGGCATTACGCGAGTGTTTACCCCCTCGGACGCAGGCGGCCAGAACTCTAGACGCGTTTTGAGCTCCAGAGCCGCTGAACAGGACTCGAACCGAACGTGTGTGACCCCACTAAATGGATTCCTCGTTCGGTGGCGTCACACGTTCGGTGGCGTCACACGTTCGGTTCGAGTCCTGTTCAGCGGCTCTGGAGCTCAAAACGCGTCTAGAGTTCTGGCCGCCTGCGCCGGTCTTCTGGCCCAGTGTGCGTCGGGGCGGCCTTCGCCTTATCCGGCGTGATCAGCCGCCCAGGGCGGCCCAAGGCTGCCAGGGCCACGAGTGATGTCCAACGCAGCAGCCTCGGGCCAGGGAGCCGCCAGCTGCCCCCGGCACTAGGCCCGCACTATTAATCAATGAATCCAAAATGATGGCGGTTATTTTGATAATCGAACTATTATTTCTCACCCTCGATTGGATATGTAATCGAAGGTTCGGCCGATTATAAACCGATGAGCAGTGTTCGATTAATCGTCTTTTCCTGTGGTCTCACGTAATTTTATCTTCCAAAACAGCTTGTTTTTAGAGTTTTTTTTTTTTTAAATCTCCATGGCTTCCTAATGTCTGTACACACATTTCAATACGGTTTGCTTTGTTCTTTCTTATGTTTTTATCTCATTCAATTGATCAATTTCTTTTTATTGATCGTTTACGCTTTCGATTACCAACCTGCCCCTCGACACTCATCCCGATTCTGTTATCAATCGACTGATTACAATTACTACAACCTTGAGAAAAAAAATTTAATCATCCCATGATCCCAAGAAAGTGGCAACAATCAGCCAGCCGAGGCGGCGCTGCGGCGGCGGCGGCCCACGACATGCAAACACCTGCCGGGCGGCAGGGCGGCCGATGCCCACGTCAAGAAGGAAGCCGGCCGTCGGTCGGTCCGGCCGGCCGCCTGGAGAGACCGGCCCGCCGGCCTGCCGGAACCTAGCGGACCTCATTTACCGACTTAGCATTTTAAAACAAATGGAAATTGCGCCCTCACTGGGGAGGAGGAGGAGGAGGAGAAGAGGAAGAAGAAGGGGAATCCCCACGGCTTTCATCTCGGACGCTCATGCATAGATCCCGCCTGCCGTCTCCGGCGCGCCGGCCACGCAAAGTACGGAGACCCTCGAGGCAGACTCGGGAGCTCAAAACTCGTCTAGAGATTTAGCCGCCGCCGCCTGCGCCGGTCCTCCGGCCCACTGTGCGGGGTGGGGCGAAGTGGTGTTGGTGAAGGGGGCACCGGGCATCTCAGGAAATTAACATGCACTAACTTATCCCCTGACCAGGCGGCCGGCCCACGGCGATGTCTCCAGGCCGTGGCCCTAGCGGGAAGTGTGCGGCCAACTTGGAACACCGCCCCACCGCGCCACGCCACAGTGGGCCACGCAACACTAAGCCGCGCCGGGGGCGGGCCGGGGGCGGGCTGGGCGCTGGAAGTGGGGCACGGGGGCGCGGCGTTGGCGGCGGTGTCACGTTGCCGAAAGAGACCGCGGAAGCCTACTTTAGGGGGGGGGGCGACACCCCATCTGTCTCATTACACTCTGCCTTCCACGAAGGGCAGGGCCACGACGCCACCCGCGGCGCCCTCGGCGGCGTCCGCGGAAGGCAGGTCGTCGCGCCCCCCCCCCCCCCCCCGGGGGGCCGTGCGGGGACCCTGCAATTAATGACGAGCCCCACTTGGACCAGCCAAGCCAGCCGCCGGGGAGGCGCCAGGGCCACTTAGCACAGCGCCTGATCAAGGCCCATCCTCGAATTAGCATGACCCCCCACCACCACACCCGCGGCCAGCAGTACCTGGGATGGGCTCGAGGGGTCCACCACTCGGCCCAGGACTGTACACAGGATTACTGATTACCAGTGATTACCTACAAAAATACTCAAAAAAACCTCTATAATTTTGGCCAGCTAAAGTGAGCTTTGAACGTCGATCAACATTCAAACAAATGTGACATCAGATTCAAGCGAACGTGACAAAATCCACATTCTAACGGAAATGACGTCACGATTCGTTTGAATAACAGTGCCCCAGGTGGACACGCTCGGGCCGCCGCAGCACGCCGCCCAACACTTTGGCGACCGCATCGTGATCCACCACGCGATCCTCTACTACGTGATGCTGGTCGTGTCGGCCGCGCCGCAGCCCCCACCCCCCGCCCACTTTACTGACGATCATTTACCGGATCGCCGAGCACAAACCCCCCCCCCCCCCCCTCACCCCCCCCCCCACTGCCCCTCCAAACTCGTCGATGCCGGGCTGCTCTTGATGAGGCCTAACAGACACTTGTTTAGAGTAATTTTGTGCCGCCTGCCTGCCGATGCTGGAACCGTTCGGGGGCAACGCGCCCGAGCACAACGAGGGGAAACAAAGAAAAAAGCAACGATATACACCCGGAAAAATAATAATAATAAAAAAGCACAAACAGCGCAGACTGCGCCAAACGCATTCAAGAGGCAATTCATCGCATCGGCTCGAATTTTTTTTATTCTCTTCATGTTGGTATTCGTTTGTTTCTTTTATGGTGGTCACATTGCGCCCCTCGTTCGCTCAACACAGAGGTAACCAGGCGGCACACTACAGCTGCAGAAAAACACACCAAGTCAACGACAAAAAAATAAACAAAAGATTCCGGTAATTTATTTTTAATCAAGAACGTCTTTTAGAGCGATAAAAGCCTGCGAACAATGTCTTTAGACCACTAAATACTTCGACCATTTAGGAAAAGAAAAAGCTGGGCCCCGTCGGGGCGCATAGGAAGAAAATTTTCCTTTGTTCCTTTCAAAGCAATCTGCGTTAGCTAGAGGCCGATCTCTCGGTGTGATCCCATACCTTGGATTGCAGCGACGAGCCAACGTGGTTAAGTCGAGTAGGAAAGGGAGGGTGGGGGTTGGGGGCTGCAACCAGCGTGGGCCAATTAGGCAAGACGGTCTCGCGTTACGATCTCTCTCTCTCTCTCTCTCTCTCTCTCTCTCTCACCAACACACGGGCGAATACACACCTGCCGCGCACAAAACGATGCGGTGAACGAGCAGTGCTTGGCGAATCACCGACCCGTCCATCCGTGTTCGTCGGTCGAGTCCCCGCTCTAAAGACCTGGGGAGCATGCCTGCTGCACCAAATGAGAGGGAGCCCCCTCATACCCCGCCTCCGCAAAGAAGAGGGAAAAGAGCGACAGCCGATAAAAAGAAAGAGCCCGAGATAGAGGCCAGGCGGCAGGTACGCCAGCCGCCCTGCTAATCGCAGCCTCCTGGATCTCGCTCTAGATTGGGTGCGAGAGGGCGCGCCGCACAGTGGGCCGGAAGACCGTTGAGGCGCTCAAAATTCAAGACGCGTTGAGGTCCAGGGTCACTGCATGGGACTCGAACCGAACGTGTGACTGGATTGCTCTCCAAGCGAGCAATCCATTGGTGGGGTCACCCGTTCGGTTCGGGGCCCATTTAGCGACTCTGGAGCTCAAAATGCGTCCGGAACTTAGGCCGCTCCAACGGTCTTCTGGCCCACTGCGGCCTCCACGGCGGCTCGCTGGGGGCGGCCGGGGGCGGCCGGGGGCGGCAATGGGCGCCCTGGGACGGCCCCCGGGGGCGAGATTACGGCAAGGGGCCTTGTCTCTTGCCTCTCGCCACGCCGCGGGGCAGTGGAGCCATAGCCAGCTAAAACGAAAACATTCACGCCAGCGCGCGCGCGCCCACTTTTGCTTATCACTTTTTTTTTCCGTGGCCCGGCTTGCTGAAGGCCGAGCGGCAATATCGAACGCCGAGCCGAGGCGCGGCATCCACCGACCGGCAGGTAATCTGGCGAGAACACCCTGAGATTGGACGGCTGCTGTTACAGCGCACAGTGGGCCAGCGGACCGGCGCAGGTGGACAAAATTCTAGACGCGTTTTGAGCTCCAGAGTCGCTTAATGGGACTCCAACCGGACTAATCATCACGTGACATTTGTCTGCCGGTCTTATCAGCCCCGGGGCCCCGGATGACACTTGCTGCACCCACTGATCCTTCCGCCGGTCGGCGGGGCGAGGCGGGGCGGGGCGGGGCGGGGCGGGGCGGGAAGTGCGGCCCCGAGGGCTCAGCGCCGGTCCGTCGGTCGAGCTTGCGCAGAGACATTACCCGAGTGTCCCTTTAATCGCAAGGATTACGCCAGTAGGCCGGCCGCGGACCGTTCGGGCTATAAAGTGTTTCGTAATAGCGAATAAACGCTTTAAACGCGCGGAGGTGGAAGAAAGGGGAGTGGGTCTCGAACCTTCGAAGAGCGTGGTGCGCCCGCAGCGCACCGCCGCCGCGCCGAGCCCGCCCGTTAAGGGAGAAGCCTCTTAGAGCGACCTTAACCCTCCGTCCCATTCACATTTTAAATGCCTCCGCATTTATATTCGTCGTCTCGGCGAAATTATTATTGGCCGGCTGAAAAAGGATGGATGAAGTTGTTTGTCCTTTATTCACAGGGCTCGGCTCGGCTCGGCTCGGCTCGGCCCGGCCAGTCGAGTCAACGAAGCGCTGCCTTCCAGATTCGCCGATCGGCGTGGGAAAAAAGGCCGCTGCAAAAACATGGGCCCCCATTTTGGTGCGCGAACCAGTTTGTCCCGCATCGGCCGTTCGGATACCCAAACTCGGCAAAAAGGGAAAGAAAACAACAAGCAGAAAAACAAGAGCACGGCAAAAGAAGGGGGCTAAATCAATCACCATGCAAACACACGGGAAACTCCGCGTGCCCTGTGAAGAGCGAACAAAAAGGGAGAGGGCAACAACTTGGTGCGAGCGGGGCCAACTTATCTGGATAAAAAGCAGGGCGAATGTAAAGGAGGACACTTCTACAACAAGATTAGTGTGTGCGTCGTCTCATTGTAGACGCGAGGCGGCGGATTCTTCTTCGCCGCCTCCGGTTAGCGCACAGCGGATTTACATAAAAGAATTCGTTCATGAATTCAAAAAGGAAATAGTCGCCATATTACACTGTTGCTCAACGAATAATTCGTTAAACGTGAATTTTGTCACTTTCATTTTAATACGATGTCACAGTCGTTGCAAAGTGACAAGACCAGTCGATCTCATGCGTTTGAACGGGGATCAACTAGACCAGACTAGACCTCTTCTAAATCTGGGTGATAAAGTATACTTCACCTACCTGACCTCAGTCATATTATGGTGAGGAAATCGTTTGTATTACAGAGAAACTACGTGGATTTTTTCGTAACTTACAAAGGATTTGACTTCGTAGGTTACGAAGCCAGCGCAGCAGCCGTAATACGAAAGTTTTGCACCATAATACGAAGATTTGTCACCACAATACAAAGACTCGCCTTTGTAAGAAATTAAGCGTGCAGAAAGTCGCGCCAGTCTTGGCGCAAAAGGAGAAGCGTGATCCCAGTCCAGCAGCGTTCGTCCGCTAACACCGCTCCCTGCACCTCCGGCGTGACGGCACGAGGGCTCCCCTCTAGTCCGTTTGCGCAGCGTGTCTGCACGCGCGGCACGGCCGGGGAACCAGACCCAGCCCAGGCCCTTCCCTGGTGGGCAATCCTTTATTTTCCGAGGCGGCAGAACCGCAAACTTCCACTCCGTCGTCCGGTCTATGCCGGCCTATGCCTTCCGTCTTATGCTGATTGAGAGCCGCGCTGTTTGCGCAGGAAGCCCACCATCCTGAACGGAGCTCAGCAGCTCGCCCGCCTTTCTATTTTAAATTTTCGTTGTTATATTGTTATTAGCTTTTGTTACATTTTTGGTTTCATATTTAATTTCCTTTTTTGGCTACATTTTTTGTGTCATTTTTGTTACATTTTTTGTTACAATTTTGGTTCCAATTTTTTTATATTTTGTTGTATTTTTTGTTATATTTTTGCTATACTTCTTGATATATTTTTGTTACATTTTTAGTTATATTTTGTGTTTGAGGCATGTGTGCGTGTGCCATTCGCACCCGGCCCTGCAGACCTCCTGCACCGTCCTCCCTCCGGAACCAGACGGGCGCGGCGTTACGGCGGCAGATCCGTGGCGGCACCGAATTGGGGGGGGGGAGGCGGCGGCGGTGCTATACAGCCTGCTTCATGAATTTTGGATCCCGACAAAGGTGTCTCTGGTGCCGCCTGGCGCGCGATTCCGAAGAGTCATTCCGTCGGTCTGGCTGTCTCTTTCTCTCAGGACCCTGAAGGTGTGCGAGAGAGACAGGGCGAGGAAGAGACCCTCCGGCAGCAGCCATCTCCGCATTCAAGTTCCGCGGCGCCACCCGCGGCATTCAGTCTCTGGCATCTCTCTCTCGCATGCAACGCCCAGCGAGAGAGAGAGAGAGAGAGAGAGAGAGAGAGACACGCGCTGGCCGGAGCGACGCCCTACGGCCCTGGACTGTCCCTTGGCGAGCGGACACGTAGACACCGCCACCATCGAATGTTATTTCGGGGCGGAACGCGATGGCGCCGCGCACCACAGCGGCACAGTGGGCCGGGAGAAGGCGGAACAAGAAAACAAACAAGGAAATGGCGATATCAAAATATTGCGTCACGGATTGGAAAAGGCAAAGAATGTTCCAGGACGGGTTTCGAGCTTCCGAGTCGCTAAATGGGACTCGAAGCAACCGTGTGACCCTGCATTCCTCGCGTGCGGAGAGCAATCCATTGGTACGGTCACACGCTGGGTTCGAGTCTGGTTAGCGACTCAAACAGCGTCTGAAGTGTTGACCGCCTGCCCTGGTCTTCCGGCCCACTGTGAGACGCGTCGTTGGCTACCGTCAGCGATAAACGAAGCTCCCGTCCCGCTTCCAAGAGGAGCCCACGCGCTGGGATGATGCGCAAATATCAAGCTGGCGCCATTCAGCCGGCAGTTTACTCTCATGTTTAAAAACACAAACAGACGTTGGGACGACGTGGGCGTCATCATCGAGGGGACCGACCGGCATCGGGTCTTTCCTTTGATCCAAGCTGCGCCCGGCGGCCAAGCCCCCGGGCAGTGTCGACCAAATAAAGCCAAATCCGGGCGGGTTTCCTTTGGTGCCTTTGGGCGTCCTCCCTGTGCCGCTGGGTCCCATCTCCCCCCCTCCCCCTCCCTCGGGGGGCGGTGTCATGTCCGCCTGCCGCGGGTTCGCCTCCCGGTGACGGCGGGCCAACTAATTAAAGTAACTTCGGAAAGCGGCGTCCAAAGCGTGGCGGAGTGGCGGGCGGCCCCGAGAGCAAGCCGATGCGGCGACGTCGCGGCCATTTTAATGCGGACGCCGTTGACGCCATCGCGCCAACACTGCGGTCTCTTCACTGCGGCAGTCGCGCCGCGCCGCCGGGCTGTTGAGGTGCCGTCCTCGCCCGGCCTAGCCCGGCCTCCACCACGCACGGCGTCAACAACTTATTTTAATGAGAAACTTGTTCCAAGCCCCCCCCCCCCCAACACCCACACCTACACTAACAAACGCACATCTTTCACCCTCACACTCACACAGACACACACACACACGCAGAGGACCGACGCTACTTCGGATTCAAGTTGTTGCAAAAGGACCGGGAGCATTGTCTCCTAGTGTGTCTATTTGTGTGCGTGTGTGTGTGTGTGATGCGCGGGTGATTGTTGGAAAGCACAATCAAGCTAAGTGAATATTTCACCAAGTGATTCCTGCCCCTACCCCAAAATCTCTCTCTCACACACACACTCACACACACACACACAAACACCCACCACTACACAAACAAATACACAAATACACGCGCGCACACACACACATACACACACAGGCAGCGTTCCACTGACCCACAGTTCAGTTTGGGGACCAGTCCCCAACTCGTGTCGCCGGGGGGCTGGTAGCGGAGCCGGACTGTGTTGCGAAGGCTCGCGCCCTCTGTGCTGCTGCCTCCGCACGACTTGTACAACTTTGTTACGCCTAATCGCACAAATTCGTGCAAAATTTCCGAACAATTCGTACGAAACGCACGCATGTTCAAACCTGTGGTGGCGAAGTACAAAAATTGTACAAAAATAGAAATTGAGTAAAAAAAAAATTTGGCTGAAGTTTTGGACGGCAGTTTGATGGGCGTTGCCAGGAAGCGAGGTAGGCCTGTAGTGCCTCACGGCCTCACGCACTTTGTCGCCCCAGTCCCCCAGGACGACGAGCAAGTTGCCACGGCGATATAGGAAGAGGAGAGGAGGCGGGCGGCTCACAGTGGGCCGAAAGACCGGCGCAGGCGGACAAACCGTAGCCCCAGAGTCGCTGAACAGGACCGGAACCGAGCGTGCGACCCCACCAATGGGGTGCTCTCCGAACCAGGAAGCCATTGGTGGGGTCACACGTTTGGTCCGAGTCCCATTTAGCGACTCTGAAGCTCAAAACTCGTCCGGGCTTTGGACCGCCTCCAACGGTCCTCTGGCCCACTGTGCGGCTTCGGCCAGCTTGGGCCGCCAGAGTGAATGGCCCCCTCCCCCCCACCCCCCTCACGGTCGCCCTCGATGGCCCCCTCCTCCGTCAAAGTCGGCCGCTTGCAAACTACGGAACCGACGCTACTTTAGAAGCCCCGTCCTTCGCCGCTTAAAGAGCCCCGCGGCAGCGTTTGAGGTTGAACGGGGGCCACAGGGCCGGGGTAGGGGTGGCAGGGAGGCACCCCGCCCGCGTGCCTCCGTATACGAGAGAAACAAAAGACACTCTGGCGCAAATGATAGAGGCTCCGATTCGCGCCGAAAATGACTTCTCATTAATGCGTGGAATGCAAAAGCCGACGGCGCCGACGACCACATGACGGGCCGATGGAGGGGAAACAAACATAGGGGCACATCGCGGGGCGTCGGCGGCGTCGCTGCGCGGCGGGGAAAGCATAGGCAGGGGAGGCCAACAACAGAAGCAGACACACAGAGGACGGCAGCGAATACTCACGCGGGCAAATGCAGGCGGATCTGGAGGAAGGCGGGGGTGGGGGGAGGGGAGAAGGGAAGGCGGCGGTGGTCGACCGCGGAGCTGGGGGCGGCACGGGGGGCAGAGATGAAAATTCGGGAGCAGTGAGCAGGGGGGGGGGGGGGACGACGGTGGAAAGTCTAAACGTCCGGGGGGGGCCTACTTGGAGCGCACAGCGATGTGCTGCGGCTGGGCGTGGCGGAGAGGCGAAGGGGTTGGTGCCCGAAAGAAAGGGAACAGATTGGAGTGAACGCACCGACGCACCCGGGGGCGAGGCGGGGCGTGGCGTGGCGGGGCGGAGAGTGGCGGGGCGGGGCGGCGGAAGGCGCTGGAAATGAGTGATTACGAATGAGGAAAGCAGCAGCGGCCCGGGTGCGCCGCACAGTGGGATCTGTTGCTGCTCGACTCCAAGGAGGCCGTGCCTGCGGTCACGCCTCAGGCTGCACGCGCGTCTCGAGTGTCGGCAAGCCTGGCAAGCCGTGTAGCGCAGAGTGCCGCCCCGTGGCGCACAGTGGGCCAGAAGACCGTTGGGGCGGCCAAAACTCGAGACGCGCATTGAGCTTCACAGTCGCTAAATGGGACTCGAATCAAACGTGTGACCCTACCAGTGGATTCCTGGTTCGGAGAGCAATCCATCGGTGGGGTCATACGTTCGGTTCGAGTCCTTTCGAGCTACTCTGGAGCTCAAAACGCGTCTGGAATCTTGGCCGCCTCAACGGTCTTCCGGCCCACTGTGCGCGGCTGCGCGCCTTGTCGTCCCGCGGCGAGGGGAGCGACGCTGAAAAGAAAGCGGAGGGGGAAAAGGAGAGGGAAAAAAAAAACTGCCGATTTGGCAGAGGGTCTCCGAGTAGGACGAGCAGATGCGAGTGCGGGGCGTTCTCCACCTCCGACTGGAGCGGGGCGCGGCGCAGGGACCATTTCCTCACCAGCAGAACAAACGGAAACAGAGCGTCAGTGTCGAACTCGTGGAACTTGATTTCGCCGAGCACACTAAATCCTTTCGCACTTTTTTTTACACAGTTGTGAACGAATATGACGTCACATTCGGTGAATAACAGTGCTCCAAGTCGGGGCGCCGTGGTCGCCACACCCTGCCGAAGTGTACGGCCTTCCCTTCGGAGGCCCGTCTGCCTCACCTCACCAACGGCTACTGCCAGACATTCCCGACAAACTTCGCCAACAATTTCCTCCACGCGGCCTCGTCGCGGCCAAAGGGTGGAGAGAGAGAGAGAGAGAGAGAGGAGGCGGCACGGGGAAAGAAAGGCTGCGATCTCCGCTTTCGCGCGCGGCAACTTCCTCGTCGAAATGCCCGGCCGCCCCGCCCCGCCCCGCCCCGCCCCGCCCCGCCGCGCCCCGCCACATAAAACGCAACCGGAGGAGCAGGGCGGCTGGCTGGCGCGAAGCAGCGCCACTGTCAGGAAGCGGCGCACAGTGGGCCAGCAGCCTGGGCGCAGACAGGCGGGGGAGAGGAAGCCGCGACGGAAACTCGAGGTGGGCCCCAGACTATGGACGGGCCCCTCCTACACGCCAAATGTTACTAAACAATTTTGTACCAGACTACAGTTATATTGCGCCATGCAGGTGAACTTTTCATGCGACTTGCAAACGGAAACCTGCACACTCCGCGTGCGTACCCATTCAAGGGCAATAAATCACGTGCGAACTCGGAACGAAAAGTGGGGTGCGGCTTGGCGGCACTGCCCCGCGGTGGACCCCAACAACAACATCAACAACAACAATCACGGCGTGGAAGGAATGCCGGCCGGTAGAGCGATGGCTGTGCCTTTCTATTGGGGGCTGCGGCCCGGCTGGCGGGGCGGCTGGCGGGGCGGCTGGCGGCCCGGCTGGCGGCCCGGCTGGCGGCCCGGCTGGCGGCCCGGCTGGCGGGGCGGCTGCAGGCTGATGAGGCGCCCCCTCGCACCCTAGAGCAGCGGGGCGCCTCACGGAGTGCGAGAGAGAGCCGCTGCCCTGCACACGCACGCCATCCATCAAGGAGCCCGGCGACCAGGGCGACAGTGGCGCGGCCTGGCAGTGAAAGCGGCCGCGGGCCCCACGGGGGGCCCCACGGGGGGCCGTGGGCCAGAAGACCGGCAGAGTCGCTAAATGGGACCCGAACTGAACGTGTGACCCCACCAATGGATTCCTCGTTTGGAGAGCCATCCATTGGTAGGGTCACACTAGGGATGGTAAAATACCAGTATTATATCTTTTGGTATTTTTCATGGGCTTTAAACGGAATAAAATACTGAAACATACCGGTATAAAACCGTAAAATGCCACGACATTAAGAAATCCCAGTTTAATACCGGGTTTAAAACCGTATAACACAGAAAAATGCCGACCAATAAAATACCGGGGCCATCCACAGGTCACACGTTCGGCTTGATTCCCATGCAGTGACTCTGGAGCTCAAAACGCGTCTACAATCTTGGCCGCCTTCACCGGCCCTCTGGCCCACTGTGCGCCCCAAAGGCCGCCCGTTTTCTTTACTGGAAATAAAACTGGAACTAAACTGGAAATAAAAAAAAAGTGGCAGAAAAGAAACCTATGTCTGCGCTTCCGCCGATGGATGTTTTTTATTAATTAGAGCTCCTCTCCTTTAAGAAATTGGCTCCGGCCCGGCGTATAAAATTAAAACAAAGTGATGGCTGCACGGCCCCTCCGCGGCAGCGATCGAAGCTGCTCTTCCTGCGTCTCATCGGCCGCATCGGCTGCCGGTCTGCCTGCGGCGCGCCCCGCGAGTGCGAGAGAGACAGAGCGACGCTGCTCGGCACCCACCACCCGGCCGGGCCGCCACCGCCCTGTTTCCAATAATTTCTCCCACTGCACGACCCGGTTCCCGGTATTCCGGTTTTCATCGGACCACCAAGGCGGCGCCGCCCGCACGCACCGCGCAAATAATTAGCTGTCCGTAATTGGGGAATAACGCGCAATGAAACGCGAACCGTTGTTCGGCCGGCGCCGCGCCCAAAGGGCCATGAGATCAAGGGCAAGGAGAGCGAGAGAGAGAGAGAGAGAGAGAGAGAGAGAGAGAGAGAGAGAGAGAGAGAGAGAGACTGAGTGTCTTCACAGCACATAGAACAGCGACAAGAGTCAATACCGTAATGACATGACTCTGGCTGGCATCGCATGTAACAAGAGACCCAAAAATGGGGAAAAATTATTTTATGACTTGAGTCGACTTAATTCATTACAAAAACATAAGAAAAGGTTATTGACGACTATTTGGTCACCCCAGTCGGTGTTAGGAAAAAAAAACTACAAAAAAGTGTTAAAAAACGTCGGAAGTTTTGGGTCCCATTTTTTGGGTCCTTCGTTACACTGTGGCATGGACTAAAAAGTAGTGATTGGTAAAGAGCGAAACATGGAGCGACAAACTAAACGAAAAGAACGAAAGCAAAACACACACACACGTTGAAGTATGTGTCTGTTGTGTGAGTGTGTCCGGCAGAGTGGACGCGGGAGACACAGCGGCAGCAACCGGGTTGAGTGGAGGCGCGCACTTACTCGCTTCATATCTCTCTCTCTCTCTCTCTCTCTCTCTCTCTCTCTCTCTCTCTCCCTCTCTCTGGCTTCCGATTCTCTTTTCGTGGTCGCACTGAATATGACGGAGTCTCGGTGACGCGGCCACCATTTGTCGACGCGACCCCGACCGACGAGGACGCTGCTCGTATGGACTTGTCATCTCGAGAGTGCGGTCCTGCTGACTGTCTCCTCTCCCTCTCTCTCTCTCTCCTCTCTCTCTCTCTCTCCTCTCTCTCTCTCTCTCTCTCTCTCTCTCTCTCTCTCACACACACACACACTCGTGGGGCGTCCCGAGAGAGAGAGAGAGAGAGAGAGAGAGAGAGAGAGAGAGAGAGAGAAGAGAGAGAGAGAGAGAGAGAGAGACAGAGAGAGAGAGAGAGGCCAGGCAGACTCGGCCTTTTTCGGCTCGACTCGGAAGACAGAAGACAAAAGCTCCGAGATGGAATGAGCGCCTGCTGCTGCTGCTGCCCACCATTCGCGTACCGTCGATTTTTCTTCAGCGGCGAATCAAGACTTCCCTCCCTCCCTCTCTCAGGTCGGTACCACCAGGTTCTCGGAATGTGATACGCCCATGTTTTGTTTCCTTCATTCATTCCCCCGACTTTTATTCCCCCCCCCCCCGTCTCGCTCAGAGAGGGGCCTCCACGGCGATTGAGTGCCGGGTAATTCTTTCCCAAATCGCACAACTTCCAAAATCGACGTCTCGGATTTCAACCAAACTTGGTGGAATTGTTCCTTTGGGTGTCCTTAACACAAAAAAAATGTCAAAAAAATTTTTCTCAAATTTTTTAAAAATTAGTCAAAACCGGTCAAAAATGGTTAAAAATTCGCAAATGTTTCAAAATTGGTCTCGATTGAGCTAATGTGGTTTGTTTTGTGCCTCACTATCGTATTCAACACCAAACCGGTCAATATGTCCCATTAGGGCTGAAAAACCGCGTTTTAAACGTTTTGTCAAATACCCAAAAAGAGCATCCGAATTTTTTCTTTATAATTTTTTAAAAGGCGCATCTAATAGTCCTCTTACTTGTGACAAAAAATTGGGATTGTGTTTTTTGATTTTGCTGATTTGATTTCACTCGAATTATTTTTTTTTTCAGCAAAATCAAAAAACACAATCCCAATTTTTTGTCACAAGTAAGAGGACTATTAGATGCGCCTTTTAAAAAATTATAAAGAAAAAATTCGGATGCTCTTTTTGGGTATTTGACAAAACGTTTAAAACGCGGTTTTTCAGCCCTAATGGGACATATTGACCGGTTTGGTGTTGAATACGATAGTGAGGCACAAAACAAACCACATTAGCTCAATCGAGACCAATTTTGAAACATTTGCGAATTTTTAACCATTTTTGACCGGTTTTGACTAATTTTTAAAAAATTTGAGAAAATTTTTTTTGACATTTTTTTTGTGTTAAGGACACCCAAAGGAACAATTCCACCAAGTTTGGTTGAAATCCGAGACGTCGATTTTGGAAGTTGTGCGATTTGGGAAAGAATTACCCTGCCGCGCCGACGTGACGCGATCCACTCCCACTGTGAGGCGAAGCACAACGACTACGCCATGACATGAACGTGGCATCGACAGAACGCGCGCCGCATGCAAAGCAACGCAGACCGAAAGTAAGCCCACATTATGCATGGGGGACTTCATCCCTCTCACAGTCACACACCGAGAGGGCCGCGCTCGCTCTCCCTCTGCCCAAATGGGAAATCAGAATGAGTACTTTAAAAAACCAACTATAAACTCTCTCTCTCTCTCTCTCTCTCTCTCTCTCTCTCTCTCTCTCTCTCTCTCTCTCTCTCTCACACACACACACACACACACAACACACCACACCACACCGACCGAATAAAAGCGAAGAGGAAGGTAACGGAGTGGCAATCTTGGGAATCTAGACAAGCATCTTGATGGGAAGCAAACACCACCAGTCGGTGAATTTAGTGGCTCTCCCTCCCTCCCTCCCTCTTTCCATCGACGGCGGCGGTGCGTTACGTATCTCAGGCTGACTGCAGAGAGAGAGAGAGAGAGAGAGAGAGAGAGAGAGAGAGAGAGAGAGAGAGAGAGAGAGAGAGAGAGAGAGAGAGAGAGAGAGAGAGAGAGAGATCCGTCTGGTTGGCAGCCCAAACAAAGCCAGCAGCTCGTCTTTCCTTGTTAAGCGGGCGGGTGGCCGGATAGCGCCCGGATAGCGCGGCGGAGACGGAGTCAGAATAGGCAAAACTTGGCTCGGCCGGCGGCACACGATAATTTGTGGACCGGGCGTGCAAGTTGGCCCTGCAGGTCTGCTGGCCTACTGTGCGGGCTGCGGGCCGCGCGTGTGCGTCAAGCAGGCCGTGGCGGCGCTGGCCCACTGGGCGCGCCATGCACAGCGCCTCCTGCTGACGGACAGGCCAAACTCACCGGAGCGCCCCGGGGCATGGCACGGCGGCCCGGCCCAGCCCAGCCCATCCACCCCGACCCGCCCACAGTGGGCCAGAAGACCCACAGTGGATCAAAACTCTGGGCGCGTTTTAAGCTCCAGAGTCCGCTAAATGGGACTCGAACCGAACGTGTGTGACCCCACCAGATTCCTCGTCCAGAGAGCAATCCATTGGTGGGGTCACACGTGTTCCGTTCTAGTCCGATTAGCGACTGCGGAGCTCGGAGATGTCAACCATCTCCACCGGTCTTCCAGCCCACTGCGCGGCACGGCCACCGAGCCGGCACTCAGAATGCATATCAGGAAGGGTTGCCAGTCGCATGAATCACGCGGCAAAGTTACGGCCCACGGCTCGCTGATTAATATGCCTTCTTGACTGCCCCCCCAGCGAGCCACCGCCACCCCAGTGCCAGCCACGCTCTGCTGGCGCTGCTGATACCTGCTGATGTGGGGGCAAGCAGAGAAGCCCTGTCGTCAGCGGCCGCCCCCACCCCTCCATCTGCAGTCACCACCCCCATCGCCGCCCCCGGGACTGCACCCCGCCCCGCCCCACCCCGCCCCCGGCGCTGCTGACGTGCCAAATAAAGAGCCCGGCCGCGGAGAGCCACGACCAGCGCCCTGACGACGCTGCATTATGAAGCGCTCGGACCGGCACACTGCCCTGCCCGCCTGCACGGGCTGGAAGCCTATACTGTGGAAAAAAAAAATCAGCACAATTTGTTCAGACTTCTTAGTCTGAATCGGTAATTCAGAAAGATGCTCTGATTTTTTAGACTACTAGTCTGTTTAAAAACGTCAGACTAAAAGTATGAAAATTCAGAAAAACTTTTATTTTACAGTGTAACCTCTTTCTCTGGGAGACGCACGGGGCCGGCCGAGGGTAATGCGGCCACACAGCATTGCGTGTTGCCACCGTTTTCCTGTTGCCCTCCGTTTTGAGATAAAAATATTAAAAAAGTCACGCCGCTGCATGCCTGGCCGCCCAGCTCAGCTTTGGTGGCGGCGAGTTTCTGCTTTTGCTGTTCTGTCCTTTTTCACACTCTGCAGTTGGTTGTGCGGCTCCCCACTGTTTTCACACCACCGCGGTGTTTTAAGCTATTTAAATCGAGAGGCGAGGAGGCTGGCGCGCGTGTGTGCTTTGTTTGTTTGTGTGTGTGTGTGTGTGTGTGTCTCTCTCTCTCTCTCTCTCTCTCTCTCTCTCTCTCTCTCTCTCTGTGTGTGTGTGTGTGTGTGCGGAGGCGCACGTGAAGGTAAAACAACTACGGAGGCAGTCTATCCGCGGTGCGCGCACAGCGTATTTACACTCGCAAAGCAAAACTCGATCCTCACCGTCCGTCCGTCTGTCCGCCTTTTGTCGCGTTGATTAACAGAGTTGGCTGCTGCTCCTCATCACGGCGGTGGCGCCGCCACGTCACACTCCTCAGCGACAACAGCAGCCAGGTGGTGCCAGCAGCCAGCCCCCCGGCACGGCTGTTCGTTGCGGCCATACCCAAGTGGAGAGGACGGCGGTCAGGCTGCCTTGTCATGATTTCCACTTCCTCTGGCCCACTGTGCGGCCGACAGTGGGTCAGAAGACCGCTAAGGCGGCCGATATTCCGGATGGGTTTCGAGCTTCAGAGTCGCTAAATGGGACTCGAATCGAACGTGTGACCCCACCAATGGATTCCTCGTTTGGAGAGCAATCCATTGGTGGGATCGCACGTTCGATTCAAGCCCCATTCAGCGACTCTGAAGCTCAAGACGTGTCTAGCATTTTGCCCGTGTCGACGGTCTTCTGGCCCACTGGGGGCCGCACAGCACAGTGAGCCGGAGGAAGAGGGAATCATGAAGCCGTGCTCACGGCGCACGCGGTGAACAGCTTGCCGACAGCGGCGAGGCGGCGTTCTCACGTTTCTTTGACTCAATACAGGAGGAAAAGACGGCGGGGGATATTGGCAACCTGAGCCCGCGACACGTTATTCTCTCCTTATACACCATTCAGACCAAAACAGTGACACTCAAAACAATCTGCAGGCAGTCTCCTTATTGACCGTGATTTCTAGCCCTGCGACTCCTTTTCAATTCGTTTCCCATCGACCGAGGGGTCGACAACTCATATTACCTCTTACGCGGTGGCTATATTACCTGTATATTACCATGTAATATATGCATATTGCCACAATTTTGCTTCTATATTACACATATATTACCTACATCACTGGTAATATACGTATACTCCCTCGTACGCAGCGAAGGGGAGTTGTCAACCCCTCGCCATCGACTCTTTTTGAACTGCCACCGTCTGTTTTTCGATGCGTCCACCATCGGGCTGATTCAGCAAGTCGGTCAGTGACGGCTAGGCGTCCTGCCTCCACTCGGGTGCTTGGTCAACGCCGACTCCCGAGCGCGGCCCGAGTGGAGGCAGGAGAGAGAGGGCTCGCCGCCACTGACCGATTTGCTGCATCAGCCCGCGGGGCTCAGAACCATGACTAAACCATGACCCCCGACGGCCGGCGGCTCTCGACGACAAATGCCTGCAGCCGCCCTCGTGTCGGCAGAGTGACGCGTGGCCGCTCCATCATCACAGCCTGCCCTCCCGGCCTCTGAGAAGCACCCTGTGTCCATCCTCCGAAGATATGAAAGCCTTCGCCTTCTTCGCTTTTATTTCTACTTCTCTTTTGCTTTTTTTTTTTTTTTTTCAATGCGCGTTGGCCGACTCCCTCTTTGGGGCTGACCTTGGGGCTGACCTTGCGCTGACCATTGCGTGGCGGGCGGGCAGAGCGTCCCAGGGCGCCGAAAGCACCGGGCCCGCTGAAAGAAACGGGAGAAACAAAAGTGACAGAAGACAGAAAACGAACCGACGGTATTTGATCCCCTGACAGCGCCGCTGGACAGAGCTCGGGGTCGTCAACATATACGCAATCACCCAGGACAGGGCGGCGAGGGAGGAGACTCTTTGATCACGTCCGATGCTGAGTTCGTGGAAGGTTAGGTTACAAAATGATTACATGGAGGAGGGGGACAAAATATGTTATGTAATACATGGACGACCCCTGACGGTGTGGACGTGCTGGGCTGATGTGAGTTGTCAACCCCTCGGCCACGCACGCGGACACACGGACACACACACATATACCGACACGCGGCTTCAGAATTGTTTCCCAGCGAGGCCTTGACGCACCTTTTGCCTACAGTCAGTGTCGTGCTTGTTGCCCCTCTTCAGGGCGGGACCCTCTGCCGCAGCCACCACCACCCCCCGGAGCCGCCCTGGCCGACAACGCCGACAGCACTGTGACGGCGTACGCGCGTTTTCCTGTTCCGTCGTCACTTTGGAAGCTGTTTCGCTCCTTCTTGGCGAGCAAGTGGAGTGTGCGCCGCCGTGCTGTACATTCCACCGACGCAAAGCGCGACGCCCGGCTAACACGAGGCACGCCCGGTACGCCCCGCCCCGCCCCGCCACGCCCGCAGTGGGCCAGAAGACGGCGCGGACGGCCAAAACTCTGGACGCGCTTTGAGCTCCAGAGTCGCTAAATGGGACTCGAACCGAACGTGTGACACTATCAAATGGATTGCTCTGTGAACGAGGAACCCATTGCTTGGGTCACACGTTCGGTCCATGTCCCATTTAGCGACTCCGGAGCTCAAAACGCGTCGAGTTTTGGCCGCCTGCGCCGGTCTTCTGGCCCACTGTGCCGCCCCGCCCCGCGCAGCACTGAAGATTCCAAACAACCAGCTGCCTCTCGAGGCGCGAGGTGTCGCCCCGTCGCCAGCAGCACCGCCGCGGGCCGCCACGACAGGCAGGCACGCCACGCGCGGCGAAAAGCACCCACAAAAATGCCGCAGAGCGCTGGATATTCCGGGAGGAAAACTTAAACACAGGAGCGAGAGCGAGCGAAACGACGCGACGTGACAAAGGAAGGATCCAGCACGTGTGAAGGGGGGGAAAGGGGGAATCCAACGTCGTAGCGGAGGACTCCAGCCAGCGCGGCCGAGGTAGCCATCACTCCTAGGCTAATACGATTATACTGTGCCTTGAAGAATCCTTTGCACACCACCACCACCACAACAACAACAGCAGCAACAACAACGACGACGACAACGACAACAACGACGACAACGACGACACCAACGACAATAACGACAACAACGACAATAACGACAACAACGACTATAACGACAACAACGACTATAACGACAACAACGACTATAACGACAACAACGACGACAACGATAACGACAACAACGACTATAACGACAACAACGACGATAACGACGACAACGACAACAACGACAATAACGACAATAACGACAACAACGACTATAACGACAACAACGACTATAACGACAACAACGACTATAACGACAACAACGACGACGACAACAACGACTATAACGACAACAACGACTACAACGACAACAACGACGACGACGACAATGACAATAACGACAACAACGACTATAACGACAACAACGACTATAACGACAACAACGACTATAACGACAACAACGACTATAACGACAACAACGACTATAACGACAACAACGACTATAACGACAACAACGACTATAACGACAACAACGACTATAACGACAACAACGACAATAACGACAACAACGACTATAACGACAACAACGACGATAACGACGACAACGACAACAACGACAACAACGACAATAACGACAACAACGACTATAACGACAACAACGACTATAACGACAACAACGACTATAACGACAACAACGACTATAACGACAACAACGACTATAACGACAACAACGACTATAACGACAACAACGACTATAACGACAACAACGACGACGACGATAACGACAACAACGACTATAACGACAACAACGACGATAACGACGACAACGACAACAACGACAACAACGACAATAACGACAACAACGACTATAACGACAACAACGACTATAACGACAACAACGAACGACTATAACGACAACAACGACTATAACGACAACAACGACGACGACGACAACAACAACAACGACAACAACGACAATAACGACGACTATAAGACAACAACGACTATAACGACAACAACGACTATAACGACAACAACGACTATAACGACAACAACGACTATAACGACAACAACGACTTTAACGACAACAACGACTATAACGACAACAACGACGACGACGACAATGACAATAACGACAACAACGACTATAACGACAACAACGACTATAACGACAACAACGACTATAACGACAACAACGACTATAACGACAACAACGACTATAACGACAACAACGACGACGACGACAATGACAATAACGACAACAACGACGACGACGACAACAACAACCACAAGGACGACACGAAAACAAAACGCGGCTGCCGTTTTCTTTTCCGGCGGTGTACCTCTCGACACAGGCCCGTCTAATTCAGCGCGGAGCGTCCCCCGTGTCGCCCTGCCTGCCCGTGCCGCCCACTGTGCCGTCCTACCCTCGGCTCGGCCGGCTGACTTCGCCGCGCAAAGTGACGAGCGCTGCAGGCGACGGCCGACGCGGCTGGCGTGCCGGAATGTAACAGAATTCCTCCTGACGGGAGCGGCGCCGCGCCAACGGCAGCCCTGGGGGGGCGGCGGGGGCGCACAGTGGGCCTAGAGGACCGGCATCATCATCATCATCAGCGCTTTTAGGTCTCAAAAGACCCTTGGCGTTCGATTAAGCAACTACAACAAACATGGGACTCAGACTGCAAACCTCAAATGCAGGCGGATGCGGTCAAAGTCCCGGGAGGGTTTCGAGCTCCAGAGTCGCTAAACAGCATTCGCTGCCGCACTCGCAGCGCCCCCCGCAGAGCGACGCACAGTCTGCGAAGAGTGGCTCGGCGCCACGGGAGGGACGTGGCCAAGTTCGGCGCGGCGAGTTGGCGGGTGCGCGGCGCGGAGTGGGAAGGAGGAAGGCTTATCTGAAACGAACCCGGGCTGCCTTTCCTTCAATACGGATGCGGCTACGAACACACACTCACACACACACAGAGGCACGCGCGCGCGCACGAACACTTGCACTGGTAATGCGTCGACGAGGCAGAAGGATCCGAGGCGTTTCCTGTTTCCCCAGCCAATCGCCTCTCACCGAGAGGGAGCGTGCCGCGGGGCGCGGTGGGCCCCTGGAGGCCCCGCAGCGTGAGTGTGTGAGTGCGAGAGAGAGACAGGCAGACAGAGACCTGCCTGCCGCGCCGGGCCCCGGCCTGCCTCAACAACGGGTCGTGCGAGCTGGGACGCGCGGTGGCTTGGCTGCGGATGCCGCGCTGAGGCAGCCAAGGAGGTCATCATTATGGACAGCCCGCCGCTCATCGCCGCGATTGGGTGATTTGCGTGACAATGCCGTCGCCCTCTGCAAGCTCCAACAGCGCCTGGTCGCTCCGCCTCCGTCGGGGCGCCCTGTGGGTGCGAGAGAGACAGAGGCATGGCAGCGGGAGGAATTTGAATCCACCACTAACGAGCCGCAGGCAGGCAGGCGGCCCAGCAGTAAGCAGGGCAAAGCGCTCTCGCACCTTGACTTGACGCCACAATTGATCGTTGGGGCGACCCCAGTAGGCTGGAAGACCCCGGTGGAGGCGGTCAAACTCCCGAACGCATTTTGAGATCCACACGCTAAAAACCTTACGAATTATTTTGAGCATACATAATACAAACTAATTTACTTTGTTATAGGAAGAAATAGTCCGTAAATTACGAAGTAATTTCTTTGTAAGCTTATGGATGAGTTTGTAATAGTTTGTAAGGTTTTCTCCGTGCAGAGTCCCTGAACAGGACTCGAACCTAACGTGACACCCTACCAACGGATCCCTCGTTCCCTCGTTCCGGTCTGCTGGCCCACTGTGCGCCGCCGCTGTCCACGGTCCGTCCACCGGGTCACGGTCCGGTGCGGTCCGGTGCGGTCCGGTGCGGTCCGGTGCGGTCCGGTGCGGTTCGCCCTGCGAGCGGACCGCGCCTCGGCGCTCGTCTGCAGATTGCAGCCATTGTGTCGGGGCACCGCGGCGCCGGGACCTCGAGGACGCCGGAGGCACGAGTGACTGGGCCCGAGCAAACACGGCCACGACTACCGCCAACGGAGGACCCAGGACAGGAACCCGCAGTAGGCCCTGCCAGACTACGAGTGCCAGCTCTCTCTCTCTCCCTCTGTCTCCCTCTGTGGGTGCGAGAGAGACATGGGACCTCTCGCTCGGAGTGGGCGTTCAGGCCCGGCCGTGCTGCTCGATGGTGTGTGCTTTAGGTAAACCGGAGCACGGCGCGGCCAGGCGAGACGCCGATGGGTCCACACACGGGGTATTTCTGAGATTGGTCCCTTCCCTGCCCTCAGCGCCAGGATAGCGCCCCGATCTGCGCCGACCCACATCCCCTTTCTTTCTGCAAACCCACCCCAACCCCGCCCCGCCCCGCCCCGCCCCGCCGCCTGCGTCTTGGCGGGCTGAGGTGCCCGTCCGCCGCCCTCTCTGGGGCGCAGTATATTCTTCAACAGGGACGTGCTAATATATTCCTCTTCGGTTCCGCGAGTTAACCTATTTCCGCGTCCCGCCGCGCCCCCCGCTGTGTAGCGCGTGCAGTGTGCGCTTTGGCGCGCCCGCGGCACCGCGCGCGCGCGCACACACACACACACACACACACACACGCACCGCGCGCGCACACACACACACACACAATTACACACAAGCACGGCCTGCTGTCTGTCGGCTCTCAAAGGGGGCGACTGGAATTGAGTTTGCAGTGAGAAAGGCCGTGGGAGTGGCAGGGGAGGGGGGGGGGGATGGCGTGCGGGGGGTGGGGCGGGGTGGGGCGTGACGCAGTCCGGCTTGGCGGGGCGGTGCTTTGGACGGCTTGATCAAGTGCCGTATGACCTCTGCCCTTCGAGGCCACCGTCAAAGCCGTGGTCAAGGCCAGGGAGAACAAAAGTTGCGATCCTACACCCGAGCGGGATCTAGAGGGAGTACCATTAGCCCGCCAAGGGCCGCGTTGGCCGCCCTCCGCGCCCTGCTGGCCGAGGTGGCACTACGAAGGTCGCGGCCAGAATCACACCGACGGTTCCGTTGTTCCGTTCCGTTTGCCCTGGCGGTGGCAGCTGCTAGTAGCTGCGGCAGCAGTCCCGACGACGTAGCCTAGCTGTGTCACATGGCGGTTACAACCACTCGCAACTTGGAACAACAAGAACACACTGCAGCCCTCGCGCTGCCCTCCTTCCCCTTGGAACCATAGCACGCAGCGCACTGCGCCCCACAGCGGCAGGGCAAGGGCAGCACGGGGTTCACACTGTCGCCCACCTCACACGGGGGACTGTAATTATAAAGGCCGGCTCCTCCCTCCACCCCGACACGCTCACACTGTCACTCTCATTCACACACACACACACACACGCACACGCGCGCGCACGTGTGGTAATAGGAATTTTTCTGGATGCCATGGTTTGGAAAGGGGTCCCCAATTTAATACTCTGTTTGTCCGCTGGCCCCAGCCTGGCCCTAGCCTGGCCCCAGCCACAGTCACTGCCGCCAGCGCCGGTCGACACGTGTCGAGGGCCGCCGCGGTCCGCCGCCGGTGCGTTGATTGCGACCTCGCAACCACCCCCCGCGGCCGCCCCCGCCGCGGACCGCCAGACTGATTCCGAGAGTCGTTTTGCGTCACTCCGTTGTGAGGCCTCGCGTGTGGGTGCGAGAGAAACAGAGCGACGAGAACGACTGCCGGAAATGAGTCTGCTGCCGGGCCGCTGTCTGCGACGTCCGGGACGTGTCCGGAACGACGCCAAAACTTTCCGCGGCCAAAGGATTAATTCGGTGGAGCCGCGCCGCTGCGTCCTCCCTCTCCTCCTTTCCTTCTCTTTGTTGCTTCGCACGCGCGTCCCCGCGTCGCTCACCGACAAAATAAACCGCCGCGCGCACGATAACAAAACCCAGAAATCAATCTGAGGCATGAAATGATAACAAATGGCGACGGCCGCGCGGGGCGGGGGCCTCCAGGGCCGCCCCGCCGTCACCGGGAGGCGAGGACTCTGTCGCACAGTGGGCCAGGGCCAGGACGGACTAAATCCCGGACGGGTTTTGAGAGTCGATAAATGGGACTAAAACCGACCAAGTCAACCCACCAAGGGATTGCTCTCCGAACGAGGAGTTCATTGGTGGGGTTACACGTTCGGTTCGAGTCCCGTTAGGCGACTCTGATGAACGCGTCTTCGACCGCGTGCGCGGCGGTGGTCTGGCCCTCTGTGTGTCGGCGGGCGAGGCTCCGGCGGACCGCCGCGACGCGCGAGCAGCCCGCCGACATAAGGAGAGGCGGAATACAGACCTGGCTGCCGAAACAAGGAGAGCAGGGGGTGGTTGATAGAGAGAGAGAGTCCTTTCACTCAGCGAAACAGAACGAGAGGGGAGAGGCCACCGCGGCGACGTCGCAGAGACAAAGGTGTTGGGGAGACGGGCTGACCGACCCCGCCCCGCCGCGCCTCGCCCCGCCCCGCCTCGCCCCGCCCCGCCCCGCCCGCTTTAATCCTTTGAAGGAGGTCCGGCGTGCCGCAGTGCGGGCGGAACCGAGGCGGACCAGGCAGGCGCAGACCAGACCACCGCCGCACCTAACGGAAGGCATACACAGTCAGCCGCGAAGCAATACTTTCACTACAAATATTTGCTCTCGAACCGAGTTTGCAATTCCAAAGGTGTATCCCAGGCCCGGCACGCTCTAATTAAATTATTGCAATATCTTGCAACAAACACCCCTTTCTTTACTTTACTTTA
This sequence comes from Stenchaetothrips biformis, assembly GCA_030522485.1. Classification (NCBI taxonomy): domain Eukaryota; kingdom Metazoa; phylum Arthropoda; class Insecta; order Thysanoptera; family Thripidae; genus Stenchaetothrips; species Stenchaetothrips biformis. The sequence continues at coordinate 10,878,337 of CM060088.1, forward strand.
AAGGCAATATTTGTTGTCACAACTTTTAGTTGGGGTGCGGGCCGCGCGCTGTAGCCGTGGTCGAGAAGGCGCGGCGCGGCCGGCCCTCTGTGCGGTGGCGGAGGCACAGTGGGCCGCCAGGCGGCGAGGAGGCCGACGAGCTGCTGGAGACAGTGGAGGGGGAGGGGCCAGCCCAGCCGGGGAGAGATGAAAATAAAGACTTGAGGAGGAAAAGCAAATGTTTTTAAAAGTACGCCTCCGTCTTGCGGCCGCAGCGCGGTACTACCACCCGGGGTTTGCTAAGGGTTTGTTGTCGGGTCGGCTGAGCTGCGATTCTTGGTTTGTTGGTTGGTACAGTTGGTGAGTCAACAAAGCCGACCTGCGGAAACAGGCCGGCAGCGCGTATAAGGACCGCGCCACGAGGCGGCCGCCGCGCCGCCCTGCAGCCGTGCACACAAAGCACATTCTGCGCATAGCGGCCCGCTGCAGCGCCGCCGCGCTCATTCTGCGAATAACTACGGGGCGCTACATGGCAGGCCCGACGCCGGGCTGGCAGGGCTGGCAAGCTCTCTGGCGGTCAAGGTCGCCGTTAAGGAATGCGCGTTAATTGGGTCCGCGTCACCGACACTCGTTGGGATTATCGCGCGCCATTAGCCTAGCGGGGCGGGGCGGGCGGGGTGGGGTGGGGTGGGGTTGGGTGGGGCGGGGTAGGGCGTTGGCGGCAGCACGCGGGGGATCGCCTTAAAAAAGCAGGAACAGAGGCAACGGTGGCAGCCTCTCCCACCGCACAGTGGGTCAGAATAAGACCATACTGAGGCAGCCAAAATTCCAGACGCGTGTTGAGCTCCAAAGTCGCTGAATTAGACTCGAATCGAACGTGTGACCCCACCAATGGATTCCCCCTTTGGAGAGCAATCCACTGGTGGGACCTTGATTCGAGTCCCAAGCCACTCTGGAGCTCAAAACGCGTCCGGGATTTCGATCGCCTCAACGGTCTTTTGACCCTCTGTGCACCGCCGTCGCCTCCAAGGGCCCCTAAGTCCACCAAAACGCTTGGCCAGCCTCCCCGAAGGCCCGTATCTCGCGCCTCAAAAATCGGTTCCGTGAGTTCAACTCGAGTCGTAACCTATGCTAACTGTGGGGAAGGCGCGATGGAGGGCCCCCCTGAGGGCGGGGCGGGGAGTGGAAGGAACGACCAGCTTGAGCCAATGCGGCCGCCCCGCCCCGCCAGCAGGCGGTCGGTATGCCGCGAGGCATCAGCAAAAAAAAAAAAAAACAAAAAAAAAACACGAAATAACGATCCGCATGCTCGGGGGCCTTAACGAGCACGCGGGCCGCGGGGTCCACGCCGGCGGCGCGGCAGAGTCAACCCAGCGGTATTTATTCCCGTCCAAAACATCCCCGATACTCCGCAAGGGGCCGGGCGCACAGTGGGCCAGAAGACCGACGCAGGCGGCCAAAGCTCTAGACGTGTTTTGAGCTCCAGGGTCGCTAAATGGGACTCGAAACGACCTTGTGACCCCACCAATAGATTCCTTTGTTTGGAGAGTTGTTGGTCACACGTTCGGTTCGAGTCCCATTTAGCGACTCTATGGAGCTCAAAACTCGTCCGGGTTTTGACCACCTCCACCGGTCCTTAGGCCCACTTCGGGGCGGGGCGGGGCGAGAGGAATTCTAAGCGTATCTCGCGAACGGACGTGGCGAAGCGGTGTGCGTGTGGGGCGGGGCGGGCGGGGCGGGCGGTGCAGGTTGACGTTGAATTAGAGGCTGCATCTCCAGGGCCTGTCCGCCGGCCCGACGCAGCAAACCTCTATCAGATATCGGCTCCCCTCCCCCTTTCTTTTTTTTCCACGTGCCCCATCAAGGGCGCGACCATAAATCCAAAGGGCCTGCCGCGCCGCCACCGCCGCCGTCGGGGCGCAGCCGCCCTTCACGCCCCACGAAGACGCCCTAGATAAACTCATTGACCGATTTTCGTCGCCGAAATAACGATTCCGATCCGAAACGATGATGGTGATTGCCCTTTGGGGCCTTCGGGTGGCTGGGGGACGGAGGCGGGGGCGCGGGGAAACGGGGGCAGATAGCTCGCACGCCAGCAGCGGCCCCGGGCCAACACACTGTTATTCAACGAATGTGACGTCATATTCGTTCGAATGTGAACTTTATCACGTTCATTTGAATCCGATGTCATATTCGTTTGAACGTGACACGGCCGTTCAATTAGGGTGTTACATTCGTTTGAACGTGGGTTCACATGCAAACGAATGAGACGTCATATTCAAACGAACGTGACAAAATTCACATTCGAACGAATATGACGTCAGATTCGTTGAATAACAGTACACACACACACACACACACACGCGCACACACACACACACACACACACACACACACAAAACCGGGCGCGCAAACGCGGCACGTTACCGGGATAACACATACAATTAACGTGTATGTGGGCACGCAAATAAGCAGAATTACTCATACCGGTAGGAGGGGAGGTCGCACGCACGTAGGCGCGCGCGCGCACACACACACAGTGTGTGGTAACTGCGCCCGGCCTGCCCTCGGGTTCTTTATTTGTCTAATTTTGACTCTCGTTTTTACTGCCGTGGGGGGAGGGGGGCTGCGGAGCGGCTCAGCCCCACGACGGGGGCTTTACCGCCACCCACACGCTGCAGGCTGCTTGAGGACCCCCCCCCCCTCTCTAATTCGGCACATCACTAATGAGAAATTAACGATGGTGCCAAACACGCAGGGGCCGACAGGCGTGGTCCGGCCGGCACGCTGGAGCCGCTGCGAGGAACACAAGCAGGGCCCCCGCCACTGTTAAAACAAACTCCCGAGAGTGAGTTCCGAAGCTCCGTCGGGAGTTTCCGGGGGCTTTGTTATGATGCAAGTATATGCTTATTCACATTTCTTGAACGGGAATTTTTTTTTAAAGGTCCTACCAGGAACCGATCGTGGCAAGTTCCTTGTTGTTGGGTAACTCTTGCTCGGTTCTCGGTATCGCAAAACACGGCGCCCTGCCGGCGGTGCTACAGTGGCGCCGCGCTGCACAGTGGGCCAGAAGACCGGCGCAGGCGGCCAAAACTCTAGACGTGTTTTGAGCTCCGGAGTCGCTACATGGAACTCGAAGTGAACGTGTGACCACACCAATGGCTTCCCCGCTCGGAGAGCAATCTAGTACTTCGAGTCCCATTCAGCGACTCTGGAGCTCAAAACGCGTCTAGACTTTCGGCCGCCGGCGATGATGATGCCGGTCTTCTGGCCCACTATGCGCTGCGCTCTGAGAGGGGTTCGTTAGCGTCCAACTCTGCCGTAAGTTTCCTCCCCCTCCCCCTTCCCCCTCGATACACCTCCCCTTCTTGTACATTCTTCCCGGTTAGCCGGCGAAAAAAAAACTGGGAATACGCAAGGAGGAGGGAAGTACCTCCTGCCAGGATGAAGCCAGCCGGGCCCGGACCCAGTCCAGGCCCGGGTCCAGTCCAGGCCCGGGGCTGGGCGGCGGACTGGGCGGCGCACTGGGCGGCGCACGGCACGCCCCGGGCCCTCCGTCCCACTCTGCACTCGGAAAACGTACTTACAGAAAAGTAAGGAACGGAGTCACGAAGGTTGGGAACGTCCGTCCTCGTTCCAAAGAACTTACTTTTGATGCGGCCGTTTCGTAAAGCTTGGCAAAAAAACAGACGCCGCGGACGGTTCAGAAAAAAAAAGTTTGACGCGAGGCTTTTCCGTGCATTTTCCGTTCATTTTTTTGTCCCCCATTGCACTTTAAAACTTGTTGAAACAGGGCGGGCGGCGCCGCGTATCGGGAACAACGGAATAAGGAAGGGGGATGATAAGGTTGCCGCCTGGATTACTGCGATTCCAACAAGTTTGCCTCGTTCCCTCTGCTTGTTTCACTCGCCCCGCCAACTTCGGGCCGCCGGTTCCTGTTACCAACACAATAAAACCCGTTTCATGATCATCGCGACTGCTTCAAGCTGGCTGCTGTTATTGCCTCTGTTGTTGTTGTTGACCGGATATCGCGCGGCACACCTTCGAGCGTACTACCGGCTCGTTGCAGGCAACGTCCCCCCCCCCCCCCTCTGCTCCGGCTGCCGCGCCGCCGGAGTCCTCCAGTTTGAAGCACTGCAAGTTGCTAGCAGCCACGTAGGCGAGCCTGCATTGCAGCGTCACGGCGTCTGGCGCCAAAGGCCCCATCACACAGTTTTAAAAAATATTTAAAATTGCTCGATCCCACTGTAAAAAAAAAATATTTAAAAAATTTTCACCATAGTTTTAAAAAATATGAAAAATTGTATGACCACTTACCACCTGTTCAAAATAATTCATGAAAATCTCCGGACAACTTGTCTGGAAAGAAGAAATTGCCTCCGATCTTCGGAAGATGACACCTCCAAATGTTTCCCATGTTGAGTATATCGTTGAAAAGGTAGAAAAAATATTTTTGAAAAAAAAAAGGAGCCTTCTCAAACTTTTGACGGAGGAAATGCACTTCCCGGGACATTGTATCCAACAGTGCAGAGGCTCGGCAGGCCGCAGAGACCCGCAGCAACGACCACCGCCAGACGTTGGGCGAGCCTCCGCCGGCCGGGCCCTCCTTGGAGTGGCCACTGCCCCCACCCCCGACCCCGCTCCCGACCCCGCTCCCGGGAACAAGCAGTCCGAACCCCTCTCCTGCGATGCCCACAAAATAATGGCCACTTTGGTCGTGGGAGTAGAATTTCTGAAGGGTGCAGTCCTTGTCTTGTTGCGCGATCCGTTGGCGTTGCGAAATGACCAGGTATTATTTTATTTTTTTTTTAACGAATGGAACGAATTTCTGACAGCGTAGAGGAGGGCACAATGAGAAGGGCCCAAACTGCCTCCTCAATGTTACGGCAAGGCCCTCCCAGCGCGACACGGGGGCAGGGAGAGGGAGAAGGAGAGGGAGAAGGGGAGAGAGAGAGAGAGAGAGAGGGAGAGCAAGAGAGAGCACCCCACCGGCCCGCTCTTGCCACAGGCCTGCTTTCACAGCCCCCTCGTGCACCTACTCCAATTCCCCCGGTCCTTCTTTCCCTAGATCTTTGTCTGCGTATTAGGTCTACCCACCCTGCATTCCAAGGCATTCCGAGCCCGCCTGCCTGCCAGCCCGCCCGCCAGCCAGCCAGCCAGCCAGAAGCCAGCCAGCCAGCCAGCCAGCCAGCTAGAATCACCTCCAACGGTTCCATCTAGGCTGCGCCACCCGGCCCGCCGGGTTCCGTTATTCTATTCACTGACTCTGAATTTGGGACAAGTCGTCAAGTCACTTTCCGTAAGCAATTTAGAGCGCAGATTGCTTCTGTCCGGGAGGTAGCGGAACGTAAGTGGTACAAATTTTTCTCTAAACTTAACAGATTTTTTTTTAAAAACTATTTTCTTTTTTTTTCTTTTTTTTTTCTTGGCACTACATGGATGGCATGGTAGGGAATTGGCCTGGCCTTGGCGGCCAATTCAGCCCGTTTGGACCTCCTTCCGTATCGTGGTTATGAATCCTGCGACCGGCCGCCCCGCCCCGCCCGCCCCGCCCGCCCCACCGCACTTGGCCCTCGCCGCTGCTTTATGAGATCATAAAGATGTTTTATTCCCGGCATGCAAAGCAGCGCGCCTCACAAACACACTCCTCCAGTCGTGTTGCGGGGCTGTTCGCTCGCCCCTAAATCATCAGGCGGTGAGGCCGAGCCGCCAAGCGGCGCCAGGCGGCCACAAAGTGACGCGCCTTAGCATCGCAGAACGCGGTGAGGCACCCCAACAACAAACACGCTTGCCCACAGATAACCGGTGGGGGCGGTCACGATCCTGGAGCTCCAGAGTCGCTAATCGGGACGCGACCCCACCAATGGATTGCTCTACGAACGAGGAATTCATTGGTGGGGTGACACGCTCGGTTCGAGTCCCGTTTAGCGACTCTGGAGCCCAAAATGCGTCTAGAGTTTTGGCTGCCTGGCGGACTGTGCGGCCCGCCCCGACCTCTGCCAGCCTCGCCACTGCGCGCACAATCAACACCATCGCCGAAAAAGAACAGAAGAAGAGAATAGGAACAAAAACACAGGATGACCGGGCAGTCGGTGGGTGAACACGCTCACGCACATTGACACGAAGAGCACCGCCGTCATCAACAGTGGGGGCACTCTGCCTTTGCCCCCACATCACACACCGTCACACACCTCTCAGTCCCTCCCTCCCTCCCTCCCTCCCTCCCTCCATCTCTCTCGCACACACGTCGTCGCCGTCCCATTTAATTACCGCGACGTTAATTCTCCGCGGGGCAACACTGTGTTTTCGTTCCGTGAGCACTGTTTAATCAAGACGGACGGCGGCGGCCAGGGCACTGTGGGCCGGTCCGGCCGGTCCGGATGAGAATTAGATCCATTACTGCTGGCGTTGGCGCGCCGGCCCGGTCCGTGCTGATTGACCTCCAGCCTGCTCAGCCGGATTACTCACACAAGGGGCCCTCTCGCGCTCGCTCGCTCTCTCTCTCTCTCTCTCTCTCTCTCTCTCTCTCTCTCTCTCTCTCTCTCTCTCTCTCTCTCTCTCTCTCTCTCAGCACTTACGCACGACGGCCGTGGGGCAGGCCATCCACCCGCCAACGTTTTTGTACAAAATTTAATACATAAGGCGTTACAGTTTCTTTCTCTCTTTTTTTGGTGCAAATCAACTTTTTGAACGAATTTGTAAACTATTTTGGACACAAAATAGGTTGGAAAGTGCAGTTTTGCGTGTGAAAATGGAACGAAAAGTTCATCTGCACAATAAAATTGCAACGTCTCTGACAACATGTGGTGTGGCCCAAGCAGCCAGCCCCAGCAGCAAGCCCAAGCAGCCAGCCCCAGCAGCCAGCCCCAGCAGCCAGCCCCAGCAGGCAGCGGCGTCGCGGTCGCCACTTCCGCCCATTAGGCGCCGGCGCCGCCTCACACTGCGTCCCGCGTTCCGCCACGCACTTCAAGGATGAAAGGACGCCGGCCCTTAAAAAATAAATAAAAATAAATAAAAAGAATAAAAATAAAAGGAGACCATTTTGGCGCCCGAATTCCAGTGCGGCGCCGCGCTTTTGTCGCGACTTCATGCGAGAATACGTACACTGTGTGTGCAGCAGCGGCGGCGCGCTATGATAATCCAAGAGGCGGCAGATGGCGGGCCGGTATTGCAAGCCGATTTGCAGATCATCATTGCAGTTCGCATTCGAAGTGTTCCCCTCCCCCTCCCGCCGCCCCTGGCCCATTCACACTGGTCGCACTGGAAAGCGGGCCGGCAGAATTAAACCGGTTCCGTTCATGTGGCCATTGCCGAGGAACAACTTGATTATTTGTTAAAAGTTTGCGCCGGTGATAGCATCGCACTGTACTGGGCGCAGCGGCGGCGCAGCGGCGGGGCAGGAAGGTTGCAGCATCAGCAGGCCAGCCGATAGCATCGCATTCACTGTCGGGGCAGCGCCCGCAGACAGAGAGAGGGAGAGAGAGGGAGAGAGAGGGAGAGAGAGGGAGAGAGAGAGAGAGAGAGAGAGAGAGAGAGAGAGAGAGAGAGAGAGAGAGAGAGAGAGAGAGAGAGAGAGAGCGTGTGTGTTTTCGCTTTCATGTCGGTCGGCCCATCACGCCCCGCGGCAGGCTGCACGCATTATTAATGTACTTCATTCCCAAGCACGGCAGGCTCTGCGGAATCACATTCGCGGGCCGCGGACAGCAGCGCGTGGCGGCGGCGCGCCACACACAGTGGGACAGCGCGCGCACACACACAAACAGGAGAATCCAGGAGGAGAATCCCCAACGCAAAAACACACACACACACACACACACACACACACACACACACACACACACACACACACATACGCGCGCGCGCGCGTTTCTCAAAGGCGCAAGAAAAAAGCGTGCACCGCCGCATATTTTCCGATGAGTTGGCGACAGTTTAGCTGCTGGCAGGGTGCCTGGCCTCTGGGCGCTCCGGGCTCTGGGTCGATCGCAGAGAGAAAACAATATCGCCGAATCACAAATTCGGGGTGGGTGGCGACGGCGGTGGTGTTGGAGGAAGACGACGACGACGACGAGGACGACGACGAGGAGGAGGAGGAGGAGGAGGAGGAGGAAGGGTGAAGCAGCGGCGCGAAGAAAGTGAAGCCGAAATGATGCGTGGAGAGGTGAAGCAGTCCGATGTAAAGGCCGTGGCAGCCGCGCCCCGCCACGCCAGATGTCATCCAGATGCGCTCTCTCTCTCTCTCTCTCTCTCTCTCTCTCTCTCTCTCTCTCTCTCTCTCTCTCTCTCTCTCTCTCTCTCTCTCTCTCTGTCCTAACCCCCGGGGCCCAGATCACCAGATCTGCGGCGGCGTGGAAGGGACAGGATGAGCTTGGGCTGGACCAGGACCAGGGCGAGGCGGTGGTAGCAGCGGCCCCGTAGTGGAGCGGGCCCGAGGGGTGGCGTCTGCGGTAAACTACGCCTTCTAGATTGTCGGAAGAGACAAAGCACAGAAAGAATAGGCCAGGGCGTTCTGCTTCGCCTGCCCGCCCGCCTGCCTGCCTGCCTGCTCGTCCGTCCCGCCACCTCACACCGCCCGCCTGCTCGGCATCCTCGACTCTACAGCTCAAAACGCGTCTAGCCTTTGTCCGCCTGTGCGGGTCTTACTGCGCGGTGCGACGCGAGGAGGATGCTTCTCCGACAGTGTCTCCTTCCACCTCGTCCTCGTCGAGGCGGTGAAGGCGATGGAGCGCCATGTGCACGCCCTTGCAGCCGCTCACCCCTCGCCGTCGGCGGCGACGACGACCCGGGAGCAGCAAAACCGCCGCCGCCGCCGCCGCCATCCCGCCGAAGCCGATATCAATCTACAGAGTCATCTTTTCCCCCATCCACGTCACCGTCCATAACGCCCGAGGGCCGGGGGGCCCTGGCTGGGGCCCTGGCCGGGGCCCTGGCCGGGGCCGTCTCGGGACCAGGCCGTCAGCGCGGCAGTAGTGGCAGAGCAGTAACCTATGCCGTACATGGCGACGCAGCGGTGCCACGGCGATAGCGCCTGATTAAGTCATCCCTCGATCCTCAAATCCTGAAATGTGGCCGACTTATTCCGCAGTATAGCCGCAGCGACAAAATAAAATCCCCGCCGCTACGCCGCTGGGCCAGCGTAAAGCAGCGCGGACCAGGCCGGCCACAGTGGGCCAGAAGACAGGCGCAAGCCAAAACTCGACGTGCGTTTCGAGCTCCAGAGTCGCTAAAGAGGACCTAAACCGAACGCGTGACCCCACTAATGGATGGCTCGCTCTTGGAACGAAGAATCCATTTTGGTCACAAGTTTGGTTGAAGGCCTATTTAGAGAGTCAGGAGCTCTAAACGCGTAAAGAGTTTTCACCGCCTGCACCCGGTCTTCTGGCCCACTGTGCGGCGGCGAGCACGACGATAAGCGCGAAAAAACACGCGTATGCCTTGGCCGGACGGGGACAGGTTACTGGCGAGCGGCTATGGACGGAGCGACATGGCGCTCTGGCTTTTGCCAGAAACAGCCTCCTAAGTGACCGTTCCTGGGTGTACCGCGACCAAAGCACTCTGCTCATGCTCATCGGGCCAACCCCGTCCCCGTCAAATTAAACTTGTTCGTCCAACTCTGGTGGCCGGCATCACGAGGGGGAGAGAGAGAGAGAGAGAGAGAGAGAGAGAGAGAGAGAGAGAGAGAGAGAGAGAGAGAGGAGAGTCCGGCGGGGTGAAGCGCGACTCAACCCCGCAGCGGTCCGGCCCAGCCGAGCACGATAACCCGAGCACAAACCAGATTCCGGCATCAAAGAAAAATAATCTGAAACCTGTCGCAAAATTCAAATATTTCAATATTTGAAAAAATTTAATAAAAAACGCTCGCCCCGTCCGACAGCACAAGCATAATGATACATTTATCATTTTAATTTTTGTTTCGATTTTTGTGAATAGCCGTGTACATAAATGTATCATCTGCTAAAAATAAATGATAGGAGGTGCCGCGACTGTACACTTCCTCGGCGTCTCGACAACCCATCCTGCCACATGGGGGCGGCTGGGACCGACCTGTAGACTGATACCGTCGTTCTGTCTCTCTCGCACTCACGGGCCGTCCCGTGCGGGTGCGAGGGAGACAGGACAGAGATCCATCTTGCCTGGGCCGCGAGGCAGCGCCTCGGACACGCCGACGAGGGGCTGATAACTCGAGGGAAATTACTTTCTCGCAGTTTCGGGCCAAAGTGGCCAAAGCCGGTGGGACCGGACCCGACGACGGGCAGCGGCACGGCAGGGAATCCATTAAACGGCAGCGCGCTCGCCTCGGCGTCGTGGAGCAAGCCGCCCCGCCCGCCCCGCCCGCCTCGGAGGCTGAGCGCGCGAGCGCCCGCCAAGTCCGGGGCAGGCCATCCCGCCGCGGCCGCGTGCGGCGGCACTGCCTACCTGGGCCTCCGCGGGCGGCAGTGGCGGCTCCAGGGCCCACGGCCTGAAAGGGCGACCAAACCAAGTACTTTTTGCCCTTTGGGCAAAGGGTTGCCCTTTGTCCACTTTTAAGGCGGCTGGGCCGGAGAGTCCCTTGGATGCGCGCCTGGCGGCGATACCGGCACCTGTTTAGCCTGAAGCTTGTTGCCTACCCTTCAGGCGGGTATCTGGGTGCCATTGGGGGGTCGACGCCCCTCCCCCGGGCTGCCCCGCCCGCCCTTCTTTCCGCGCCGCTGTAATTGAACACGCCGTCAAACGCAAAGGCAATGAGGTCGGGGGCCTGGAGGGGGGAGTGGGAGGCGAGGGCGCCGGAGCCAAGTGGTGCCAATCTACCCGCCCTGCTACCCGCTAAGTAACCGACCGACCGGCCGGCGGCAGCGAGGCACAACGCGCCGCCCGCACTGCCAAGAGGACGGCATGCGGGAGAGTTTATTCGCAGCTGCTGGGACGGCGTTGGCCGCCTGCGCCCGGTCATCTGGTCCACTGTGCGTCGCGCCTATCGTCCGAGTCGCAATAATGGTTGTTATTCCCGACGCCCTAACTCATTCAAATTTCGTGACGCGCCGCCACTCGGCTTGTTTAGGCGGCCGTCTCGAGAGCAAGGAGGCAGCGAACAGTGGGCCAGACAAGAGAGAATAACGACTCCACTGCCGTGCCGGCAAGAGTGTTCTACAGCTAACAAGAGAGCGGAACGTAATATTTGCTGGTGCAGCACGCAGCAGCTCGCTCGGGGGCTGTGATGTCTGGTCTGGTCGGCGCTGCTACTAGCCCCGGGACGCTAGGCTGCCCGCCCCACCCCGCCCCGCCCCGCCACGCCTCTACCGAGAACCACTTTACTGCTTGTTCCGTGGGGTCGAGTGTCCCCAAGCCCTCCTCCGCAGACACTCTTAACTTCTCCTCTCGACTCGCCGACTCAGCGACGCCGCCTCTCCTTGGGCCGCCGCCGGCCGGCCGCCCTCGGCCCCGCGCCGCGACGCCCCGCGGCGCCACGCGTGCACCGCGGAGAGCGCTCTCCATCAAGCTAGCCCTCCGAAGGTTGTCGACGCGTCGATTGGCTGCCCGACGCCCTGCACGGCATGCTCCCCGCCTCATTTCACGGCGAATAAATATTCCGGGGTGCCGGCCGGCCCACAGTGGGCCAGAAGACCGGTGCAGGCGGCCGAAACTCTAGACGCGTTGAGACCCAGAGTCGCCATATTGGACCCCACCAATGGATTCCTCGTTCGGGCAGCAATCGATTGGTGGGGTCACACGATCAGTTTGAGTCCCATCATGCGACTCTGAAGCTTAAAACGCGTCTATATCGATTTGGCCGCCTTCCTCTGGCCCACTGTGCGGCCGGCCGGCCTTAGCACCGCGTGGCAGCCACCGGCCCTGCCAGCAGGGTGCGTCGCCGTGCTCCATATTTCCCGTCCTCCCAATATATCGTGGCGCCGCAGCCGTCCCTATCGCCCCGCCGCCAGCGCTGCTCCCTCGCACCCAGGGGGCGCCCAGCGAGTGCGGGAGAGACAGAGCGTCGGAAGAGGAGCTCGGTCGGGATCAGCCGCCGGGCCGGCCTGTATCGGGATTATCCCTTCGCCAAAACACCTCCACTGCCACCGCGCGGGGCTGTCCTGGGGACGGGACTTCAACAGTGCTGCCTCCACCTGCCCCCCCCCCCCCCCCCACTCGGCCGCCGCCGCCGCGGCAGGGCGCCGCGAGCCGCGAGGAGGGCGACGGCGCTGGGATGCATTGCTGGCCGCACAAAAGAGGGAAAAATGTCCCTTTGTGCGGCGCGGACGGGGCGCGGCGTAGCGGGGCCGCCTCGGAACGTTAGTCGCCACCGCGTTCGCCCCCCCCCCCCCCGGCGCACAGTGGGCCAGAAGACTGGCGCAGCCGGCCAAACCTGTAAACGCGTTTTGAGCCCCAGTCACTAAAGGGTACTCGAACTGAACGTGTGACGCCACCAATGGATTCCTCGTTAGAAGAGCAATCCGTTGGCGGGGTCACACGTCGGTTCGAGTCCCATTTAGCGACTCTGGGGCTCAGAACGCGTCTGGAGTTTCAGCCGCCTGCGCGCCAGTCTTCTGGCCCACTGTGCGGCTGGCTGGCTGGCTGGCTGGTTGGCTGGCTAGCGGTGTCGCGGCAGTGCCTTGCGAACTTTACTGCAGGCAGGGCGCGGCACGGCCATGGAGTACGCCACGGTGCACAGTGGGTCAGAGGACCGTTGGGGCGGCTAAAATTCTAGACGCGTTTTGAGCTCCAGAGAGTCGCTAAATTGGACTCGAATAGAACGTGAAACCTACCTATGGATAGCTCTCCAAACGAGGAATCCATGGATGGGGTCACAAGTTCGATTCGAGTTCCACTTAGCGACTCTGGAGCTCAAAACGTGTCCGGGATTTCGGCCGCCTCAATGGTCTTCTGACCCACTGTGCGGTGGTGCGGTAACCGGCCCGCCCCACGCCGTGGCCCGTGTCCCCTCAGCAAACTGATTCCGAGAGGCGTTCGCGTCGCTCCGTCCCTCTCGCACCTGCACGGCGCGCCCCACGAGCGCGAGAGAGACAGAGCAACGGAAGGGCCTCTCAGTCCGCAGGGAGGATCCCCGCGGCCCCGCCTCGCCCCAGCGCCGCCAAAATGGCGGCCCGGGTAATAATATGCGAGGCGAACGAAAAGGATAAGACTTTGGCGCGTCGCGGTGGCGGCTCCGGGGCGGGGGTGGGGGGTGGGAGGTCAACAATCCTTTTATAACCACCACGCCCACGCCCGCCGCCCGCGCCACTGCCGCCGATGTGGGCGAGAAACCACGCGGGGGGGGGGACTCATAATATTTACATTGCAGACCCGATGGCCGAAGGATGGGGGCCTGAGGACCTAGATGGCTGCTAGGGTGGAGGAGGAGGCCCATGCCGCGGTCCCCGGACGAGAAATAAGGGGAGGAGGGAGGTGGGGGGGGGGGGGGGAGACAGGGCCTCGTTTACATCGATAAATTGGGGTGCGGATTCCAAGCGCGGCAAATTCAAACTATGTGCGACGGTGAAGGCACGCCGCACGGCAGGGCAGGCGCACACTTACACACAGACAGACAGAAACAGACACACACACACACACACACACACACACACACACACACACACAGGCGCGCGCGCAGACACACGGCTGGCGCCCTCCTTATCTCCCGAGTGATAAGTGAGCGCGGGCGGGGCGCGGGGCGGGCGGGCTGTAAACACACCGCACGGGTCGTTGGCGCCGTGTCCCTCTCGAGGGCCAGCTGCACGGCGCCGTCACCTCCCGCGGCCCCGCCAGCGCCTCTCGTAAACAGCCCAGGAGAGGGGAGGGGAATAAAAGTAAATAGTTGGCATGGAGGAGGAGCTGCAGCAATGGGAGGCGGCGGCGGGGTTGGGGAAGGCGGGCCGAGGCTCCTCAAAGACGTGGAAACGTCCGACGGCGCACAGTGGGCCAGAAGCACGGTGGGGGTAGTCAAAATACCGGACGGGTTTTGAGCTCCACAGTCCCTCAATGGGACTCGAACTGAAAGTGTGACCCCACCAGTGGATTGCTCTCCGAACGAGGAATCCAGTGGTGGGGTCACGCGTACGGTTAGAGTCGTTAGAGTCTATTGCAGCCTCTGGAGCTCAAAACCCGTCTTGAGTTTTGGCTGGCTGCGCCGGTCTTCTGGCCCACTGTGTGGCGCCCGGGGCCAGCCGGCACCCCCGTTAGACACCCCCCTGGCCGCCCCTGGCCCTAAGGGTGTAGAGCGCTGAGGCCTCCTGACCGCCGGCGGCAAGACGTTGAACAGGGCGGCAATGACTGGAACAAGGCCTCACGCACGCGCGCACACCTGTCTACGCACTCAAAGGCACGCGCAGCCTCACCACGCACGAACCTCGCTGGCAGGTGCCGACCACACACCGAGGGTGTGCCCTGACGTAACAGTCGGGTCAGTCTACAGAACCTGTAAGCGTAATAGCCGACCGAAGATGGCCTGTTCTTGTGTTGTTTTGGGCTGTTTATAGCTTAACCCCGATAGTTTCGTGGCGCAATAGCCGCATAGTCGGGTCACTGGTTCAAAAGGTACATACCTCATCCACCCCTACACTTGCACTGGAAAAAAAAACAGAAGCCCTATTGCACAAGAAGCTTCATCCGACGAAAAACGAAATAGTAAAAGGTTTGCATTTACTTCAACGACGAGTAGGGTTTAAAGCCCTCTGGTTAGATCCGGGCGACCAGATTTCACCCCGACGCTCTTCGTCCTTGACAACGCGCGGGGAAGGGGAAGTGTGGGGGGGGGGGGCCATCGAGGGGAACCTCCCGCGAGGGCACAACACCGCTGCGGATTGAGCCCCTTCTGATCACGCCGGAGAATGTGCGTGCGTGTGCGTGCCATTGAGCGTGTGTGTGTGTGCGAAGGCGCGTGGTGAAGGCGCGCGCCGCGCCCAGTGCACCAAAGAAGCAACGACACGCAGGAAATTGAATCCCGCGCCAATGAGAAAGAGAAAGACAGTGAGCGTCGGGCGCTGCGCTCCGAGCGGCCAGACAGGGAGCGATGGGGCGCCTTCCGGCCCTCCTGCCAGCGGCGGCCTCGAGGAGAGAGAGAGAGCCGAGGTGCGATGAGAGAATCCCTCCCACGACGGCTTTACTGGCAGCGCGGGGAGTGTCCAGCCTAAGGGAGAGGGTACTTGGAATGCAAAGTCACCTGCATCGCGGCCTCCAGGACGCCGACCGGCGGCGACCTGGGGAACCACCGGGAACCACGGCACGGAGGGGACGGTAACGACGAGGGTGGCGGTGTGGCCGACGTCAGTGCGACACGCGAGGAGCAAACAACAACAACAGAAGAGAGGGCGACTCACCTCAGGGCCAGCGCGGCGGTGGAGGAGATGAGGTATCCGTTCATAAATCCAGCATCACGCTCACATCACTTGCAGCACGTCACTGTATCACAGGCAACACCGCCACTAGCGGCCACTGCCAGTCACTGCTTGTGTTGCCTGGCGGCGCCGGTGTGCCGGCCCGCACTGGCGGGGGCCTCGTCACTTCACACTGCCGTCGGCCTGCCCGCCGGCCGGACTGCGAGCTGAGGGATCGCGTTCGCCGCCGACTGCGGCTCGCCGGTGCGCGGCGCACGGGTGTCTCCGGCGAGGCGGACCAAGGCGGACGCCGTGGCGGCAGCCCCGCTCTGCGTCGCTCTGCGCGGCGCGGCGCGGCGCGAGGAGGTTCTCGTCGACGCCGGGGCGGCGCGGCGCACGGCGGCGGCGTAGCTGCTCGCTCGGGGAGGCGCGGCGCGAAACTGAGAGCTGCGAGCGGCGGCCGGCGGCGAGGCAGCGCCGCCTCCAGGCCGGCCAGCATCCCCTTCCGCCGGCGGACCCAGTCGCTGTCTCTCTCGCACTCACGGCGCGCCCCGCAGAGGTGCGAGAGAGACAGAGCGACGACGCGGCGGCCCCGCCACCGCGCTGCTGGGCCGCTGGCCGCGCGGCGCATGCGCGGCGGCCTGCAGTAACGATTACAGCCCAGTTCCGAGTCAGTCCTCGGGCAGACGGCGGCGGCGGCAGCAGGGCGGAGTGCCCGGGTACCCCGCGGACACCCCCCCCCCCACCCCGCCCCCCCCAGGGGACACGCATGCAGACGCCTGGGCGCGAGGAGGAAGCGTTGTCCGCGCCGGACGGGGAGTCGTTACGCGCGAATACCCCGCGCCCAGGGCGGCGCAGGGCGGGAGAGGAATGCCTGACAGGGTGACAGGTTGGTGGCGGCGGTGGGGAGGAGTCGCTATACAACTGGATCTTTGGGGACCTCAGCGGTCCTCAGCCCGCAGTCACGTGTGGCGTCGCCGCGTCGGAGTACAAGGGGAGTAACAAAGTCCGCCTGCGGTGGGCCTGTTTGCATACCAACACACTCACAAACACACGCTCACACCAGCACACACCAACGCCCGCCCTCACTCACACATGCGGCGTGATGAGCTCGGGGTGCGGGGCGCGGCCACAGGGGGTGTCTACTTAGGTCGCTCGGCCGTAGACAGTCACTGTCCCTCTCGCCCCCATACGGCACGCTCCATGAGTGCGACAGAGACAGAGCGACGACGGCGATGTGCAGGGGACCCACATCGCGACCTGTGTTCGCGCCTCTCTCGCGTCCCGCGGCTTCTCGCTGACGGCTGCGGCGGAAAGCCATCCTGACACACTTCTCGAGCGCCTCCTCCCTCTGTCTCTCTCTTTCTCTGAGCTGAGAGCACGCGTGCGAGCAATACCCCTGCGACAAGCCAATATACACTCCCGCCATTAAATATACAGTGGACGCGGGTAGATGCTTCTGTCCCGGTTCTGTCTCTGCCTGCGGGCGCAGTGTGCGCACGCCAGCACGGCCAGCACGGCCAGCACCACGCACGGCGGCGGGTCCAGGCGGACCGGCCCACAGTGCGGCTTCGCCTGCAGGTGATCCATCAGAGAGGCGCGACACCGCCATGGCGTCGCCGTCACACACCGCGCGCCGCGAACCACCCCCTTCAGCGTCCACCTGGGTACCCCCAGCCGCGAGGAGGGGCCGCGGCTCTCTCTCTCTCTCTCTCTCTCTCTCTCTCTCTCTCTCTCTCTCTCTCTCTCTCTCACACACACACGCGTCCTTCTCGCGTGCAGCGAGGCGTACGTCGCGGCGAACACACAGCGTGCCCGCCACACAGTGTGCCCGCCACGCGGCGCGCCCTCCCTCCCTCCTCCTCTCTGCGAAGTAAGCCCTTTTGCTCACTTGCGGGACGGCCATCACCCCTTTGTCACATCGACGCGTGTGACGGGACTAAACTGATTTGTTGGCGTGCGGGTTGACTCGACTCAACGTCGTGCCCGCCCGTGCCGGGACAGTTTCTCCCCTAGGCAGCGTCTCATATTCTTTGACCTCGCGCCAGAATATTTCGATTTTTTTTTTCTACGCGCCCCTTGTTGGACATGTTTTTTTTTTTGTGCGGTTTATTTTTCGATTTGTTTTTTTTTTTTTTTTGCGTCCAAGTCAGTTTCTGGACCAGGTCCAATTCGCGACGCCGTCCACCGCACCAGCTAGCCCGGCAGTCTGGGCCGTCAGGGCGCGCCCTCACGCGGGGACATTGGGCAGAAAACGCCTTCCCTTCAGTCGTTTTGGTGGCCGCTTTTGAAAATACTCAGACAACACATTGGAAACGCCTTAGGTGTAGTCCCCAGTCCATGCGCGCACGGAACACAGCGCAGACATACAGACAGACAGACAGACACACACACACACACACACACACACACACGAGACTGAATAAGATTACCAGCCCCTTTGATGCCCCTCTCTTCCCTCCTCCTCACCCGCAAAAAAAGGCGAGGTCATAACGAGGACGCGAACCCACGACATTCGTGGCGCTCGACCGGTCACGGGCACATCAGACCGATAGAGCCATGCAGATGAAATATTGCGGTTGTCTCCATCAGCTATGCGCTGTCGCAGCGCGCGCACATACGCATGCATACGGAATCTCTCTCTCTCTCTCTCTCTCTCTCTCTCTCTCTCTCTCTCACACACACACACACACACACACACACACACATAGTGGGGCGCCCTGCAGAGACGCGGGCAGAAATAAAGTGATTCCTTCTGCTGTTATTTCCTTTTTCCACCTTCCTGCCTGCCTGCCCGCCTGCCCGCCGCCCGCCCTCTGCCCGCCCGCCCGCCCGCCCGCCCGCCCGCCCGCCTGCCCGCCCGCCCGCCGGTCCGCACCCGCTGCCTCCTTTGCTTCCAGCGACACCGATATGACATGACCCGTTTGTCAAATTCTGCGTCCTCGTTAGTCTTCCTTCCGGCGGGGGAATGAAATGCCGCGCCACCTCCCTCGCACTGCCCGGGCACGTGCACGCCGGGCAGGCGGCGGGTCGTGGAAGACAGACCCCCTGACGACGCTCGTATTTCAGACGCATCCGTCGGTGACACCTGATGCTGATCGTCTGAGACCCCCCCCCCTCGCTTCTCCTCCTTCGTCCGCCACTCCCTGTTCGAGACGTCGCCAGCCGCGCCCTTCTCACGGCACAGCCGGCGGCGGCAGCACATCCAGCACAGCCAAGCTCGCCAAATCCAATCGGAATCTGCAACCCCTTCCATACCCAGCGCATTATTTGTGGCTCCGGACCGCGGCGGCGCACCGTGGCGGTAGGCAACCCGCGGCACTCCTTCCTCGCCGTCCTCCTTGACGTCCCACAGTGGGCCAGAAGACCGGTGGGGGCGGCCACAACTCTAGACCGTGTTGAGCTCCAGCGAGTCGCCACAGCACTCGAACCGAACACGTAACCCCACCAATGGAGAGCAATCGATTGGCGGTGTCACACGGTTCGGTATTCGAGTCCCATGTAGCGACTCCAGGGCTCAAAACGCGTCAAGAGTTTAGGCCGCCCCCACCGGTCTTCGGGCTGAGCGTGTGTCCTCCTCGACGCCCTCCGCGATGTCATCTCGACGGTGAGCGAGCGGCCGGCGCGGTGGAGGATTGAGCACCGGCATTGGGAGGCTCGGCCAGGCCCGGCTCGGCGGGCTGATTACGGACGTGCCGCCCCGCCGCCCGGCCTGTCCCTGTCACGCACATTCATTGAGTGCGCGAGAGACAGCACCACGAGGGCACTGTCGTTGGGAACGGAGCCGCCGGCCTCCGCTAGAGATTCTCCCGTCGCGCCCTATGGTGATGGAAATTCACCATGACGACCATGGTCATTTTAGTCTGCGCGGGGCTCTCTGTCTGTCTGTGTGTCTGTCCTGTCTGTCTGTCTGTCCGTCGGGCTGCTCGACATGCCGCCCACGTGGGGGCGGCCCGCCCTGGCGGCACTATAGAAACCGCCCAAAGCCACCGTGGCTGGCCGAGGAAAGTTTCAAATTCAGTGGCGCAACTACTCTGCTATTTCGATCGAGCCGCCAGGCGGGCAGGCAGGCAGGCAGCCAGCCGCGGAGTCGCTGAGGCCGAGGGCGTCGAGTCGTTCATTAAAACGCGCTCGCTGCACACTGCGAGGAGGCCGGCCAAGGGAGCAGCCGGCAGGAGTATCAACTGCAAACCTAAAACACGCTAACACGTTCCGGCCGGCCCTCTGTGCGCGCCTCGCGCGCTGGCCGCGTTAATTTAATGCATGCAGGCCGAGGCGCGGTGGGGCACAGTGGGCCAGGAGACGGGTGGAGCCGGTCAAAATCTCGGACGGCTTTTGAGCTCCAATGTCGCCAAATGGTACTCGAACGGAAGGTGCGACCCCACCAATGGATTCCTCGCTCGGAGAGCAATCCGTTATTGGGGTCACACGTTCGGCTCGAGTCCCATTCAGCGACTCAGGAGCTCAAAACCAGTCCGAGATTTTGACCGCCTACACCCGTCTCCTGGCCCACTGTGCGGGGCGGGCTGTGGGAGGCCGACCTGATAAACAGTCCAAACACAACTTCCTTCCCCCAGACTCCGAGACGCCGAGGCGGCAGGGCGGTGGTATTACCGGCCTGGAAAACCTTAATCCCCGCGGCCGGTTCGCCCTGCCGGCCCAACGCGGCGCTCCGTCTCCCTCGCACTCACGGCCAGTCCGCGGGCATTCCGCGGGGGTGCGAGAGAGACAGAGCGACCGCTGCCGCTCCCCGCCCCCTCTCTGATTAACTTTTCGTGACAAATAGCGGCAACACCTGCACTTACTCGCTCCAATCGAATTGTATAATCAAAGCGTGTCTCTTTCCGCGCCGCCGGGCGTCCCTTCCGAGCCAGTGGGTGGGGAGGGCTCTCCCCTCCGCAGCCAGTGGGTGGGGAGGCTGCTGCCGGCAGCGCAGCGGCTAGCAGCGGCCCGCTGGGCCTACTCGCGTAATGGCGCGCCCAATTGATTGTCCCCCGACTATTTGCCGCACCCTCTGCTTTCTTCCAGCCGCACTCATTTGCAACAGGAGGCGAGCAGCCAGCCCGAGCAGCCAGCCCAAGCAGCCAGCCGAAGGTGCCAGCCAAAGCAACCAGCCTTGCGTGCTCACGACGCGAGGGACCGCTTGTAACTGCGGATCCAAAGCAAAGCGGATTGGATTAGGGCGCCTTGCTGGGAGAGCACGCACTCTGCAACGACAACCGTTGATCAAGGCGGCGGGCTTCGAGCTTCGAGATTGGAGCTTCGAGATTGAAGCTTCGAGATTGGAGCTTCGAGATTGGAGCTTCGAGATTGGAGCTTCGAGTTGTGGACTGCGGGGCCTCGGCAGCGCGCCGCTGCACGGGAAAAAAATCGTTGTGGTAACGAAAATATTAGTTAATTTTTCTGGAACAAGGGCAAATCTGTAATTGGCACTTTGAGTTTTGTTTAGCCGACCAAGTTTTTTTAGCCCAACAAACAGTTTTTTCGAGGAGGATTCAGTTGCCAGTACAAGTTTTTGTTTGTTCCGGAAAAAGCAACTGATATTTTCGTTCCCACAACGAATTCTTTTTTTTTTCGTGTGCGTCGCTACCCCCGGCAGTAGGGCCACTGAGCCGGCGGCGCGGGCGATTGGGCGAAAGAACAGGTTAAAGACAAGCCCGTCGTCCGGGCCCACCACGCGCCACTGCGCAGACCTCCGCCCCATCCACTCGCTCACGTCTCCAATCCCGGCAGCGCCCTGCAGCGCGACTCGGAGGGGTCGCTCCGTCTCTCTCGCACCCTTATGCAGGAACCATGAGGGCGACAGAGACAGGCCGAACTCCTAGCCCGACTGCTGATGCCGAACGGTGCGCGGGTTCGTCGCGCCGTCTCTCTCGCACTCACGGGCCGTCCGGTGCGGGCGAGGCTGGCGCAATCAGCCCTGAAGAGCCCCATCTAGCAGAACAGTCGATACCCCGCGCGCGAGACGTCCCGCTGCGCGCTGCAGCGAGGGGTAGCGCCGCGATGTAGTGCGCCGTCATTGCCAGCAGCCAGCGGGGCGCCGTCCACGCCGTCCCGGCGATTTATGGTTCGAATAATAATGTCGTCGGCGTGTCTGCCGGCGACTCGGCCCGATTATTATTCGACCGGCCGGGCCCACTGCGGCTCACTCCGAACAGTCTCTCTCGCAGTCATGGCGCTCCGCGTTGGAGCGCCAGGGACAGAGCGCTGCTGGGCCGGCACGCAGTGGGTCAGAAGACCGTTGAGGCGGCAAAAATCCCGGACACGTTTTGAGCTCCAGAGTCGCTAATTGGGACTCGAATCGAACGTGTGACCCCACCAATGGATTCCTCGTTTGGAGAGCAATCCATTGGTGGGGTCACACGTTCGATTCGAGTTCTATTTAGCGCCTCTGGAGCTCAGAACGCGTCTCGAATTTTGGCCGCCTCAACGGTCCTCTGACCCACTTTGCGGCATGGGGTGCGGCGCGTATATCACTGCAGTGATCGCAACAGCCGCCTCTCTTTTAGTATGGTTTTTATACGAGTTACTCTACTGACTTGGCAGACCGGCCTCCGTTCCACGCAGGCAAACATTGTGATACATTTTTGAGCACAAACGAAGAAATGCATTTGGTGATAATAAGCAGTTAGTAGCTCAACGCCCAAGGCGCTTACTTATTCAACGTCTTAGGCGTTGAGTTACAAGACACCTTTGCTTGGCCTGAACCTACTGCAACAGAAGGGGAGTATAAGTGTATTATAGGCTGCCCTTGTCCATTGCCTCAAGGCGATTAATACCTATGCACCTACAAAGGTGTTTCACTGTTAGACGCCTTCAGAGGCGTATAGCTATTTAACGCCTTCAAGGATAACCAACTAATCACAAGGTGTGCAGTAACTGAACACCCTGCATGTGCCATTCAATACACTGCAAAGCCAAGACGAAGAAAGTCACCGTTAAAATGTATCGTCCCTGGCTCGACATGAAACTTTTGTCTCACTGCTGAAGAGACAACAAATATTTTTATCATCTAATTTCAGCAACAACAAAAGTATCACAGAACATTGATGTAGCATTCATAATTTTCATGTCGTTATGGGTGTAGGTCCCCTTCTAGCACTAGAAGTACTAACCTAAATGCAGTGGCTCTGAAAAGCAGAAGACTGGGCACTGGTAGAGGTCGGTTTCTGAGTGGCGTCATTTTCACTTTTTTTAATGTAACTGTGGGACCCTTGACTGAGAGTTGGGAAAAAAAAAGCCATCGGAGAATCGAGTCAGCAACAGTCGTCGTCACACTATACAAACATATTATTTCTTTGTTTCGTCGCACTGAGAGCATGCAATAACATATGGCGGCCATCTTCTCTCGCTGCAGGACTGCGAATAGGTGGTGTACTGCAAATAATACGTCTGAGTATTCGCAGCCCGTCCCGTAAACAACGAAACGGAGAGCCTTGTCGGCGTGAGACGACACTAGTAAGTAATTGAGTGAGCGACTGGTGCCTTGCGGAGGCAGTCGCCGGCAGCGCCGCCGCGGCAGTGCGTGGCTTTTTCATTAAGGAAATACACGCGGCGGCGTGCCTTTGCTTTCAGGGTTATGAAACGCCCGTTCTCGTCCTCCCCGCGCCACAGTGGGCCAGACGACCAGCACGAACCAAAACTACAGACGCGTTTTGAGCCCCAGAGTGAACCGAACATGTGACCCCACCAATGGATTCCTCGTTCGAACACCTCTAGACTTTTGGGCGCCTCCACCACCGGTCCTCCGGCCCACTGTGCGACGCCGGGGCGCAGAGGCCGGGCGAAGTGAAATTTGATAGACATCTGCGTAGAACGACGCAGCCGTAAAACCAGCATCCTTCCCTTTGGCTCGCCCTTGCCTCGTACTTGTTGTCGTGCTGCGCGGTGCTGCGCGGTGCTGCGGCACAACGTCGCCGGTTGCGCGCGGCCGGCCGGACAAGTCGCTTTCCAGGCTTCCAGGGCGCGGCTGGTCCGGCCGACCCGCTCCGGCCAGGGCTGCACATTATTGCACTGCTGGTAGTTTTCCCTCTGCTAATACCCCCTCGTTCCACCAGTGCCGCTGCACTGCACCGAGGGCCACGCGGCCACGCCGAGACCCGCACCTGGCCGACCGGAACGCCAGGGCGGCGCACAGTGAGCTGGCCAGAAGACCGGCGCAGGCGGCCAAAATTCTTAACGCGTTTTCAGCTTGTGAGTCGCTAAACAGGGGCTCGAACTACACGTGTGACACCACCAATGGATTCCTGGTTCGGAGAGCAATCCATTCATTGGTGGGGGCACACGTTCGGTTCGGTTCCCATTTAGCGATTCTGGAGCTCAAAACGCGTTCGGGATTTGGACCGCCCCCACCCCACCGGTCTTCCGGTCCACTGTGCGCCGGGGAGGTCGGGGACGTTGACTAGCGGCTCGGGGTCATGCCGCCCGGCAGCACTCGGCGTCGGCACGCGGCCATCTCGTCTTTTACGTCATCCTACTTGTTTTTTAACCCCGCCGTAAAGCCAAAGCCCCCCATGCCTTTAGGGCGGGCCGCCTTGCCGTCATCAAGGTATCGGCGACGCAGCCCCTCCGGACCACGACACCGCGCCGGTCTGCTGGCCCACTGCGGGGCGGAGGGCGCAGCGCGGCGCAGCGCGGCGCAGAGAGGCCCCAACCACTGGCTCCTCCCAGGCATGCGACATTTGGCAGAGCGCTCCACTTGACACCGGGTGCGTGGGACGCGCGTGGCGGGGCGGGCCTCAGCGGCGCGGCGGGGCGGGGCGGGAGCAGCAAAGGGCGGGGCGCTGTTGCCTCCGCACGCACCGCAAGTCTAACTTGTCGCTTCAAGTTTGGCATGATAGAGAAGGAGAGATTTGGCGAGGCCGCGTGGACGTGAGGGGGGTACGGGGCAGAGCAGCGCGCCGCGCAGGCGGCCTGCGACCGGATGCTCCCCCGCCCCGCCGCGCCCCGCCGCGCCCCGCCCCGCCCCGCCCCGCCCCTTCCGTCTTTCTTTGAAGGAGGCTGGAGGGGGCTGTTTACCCGGGAATTTGCATACGCGGAGCTTATCCTTGGTGAGACGCAGCGGAAAATTTGTGTTTGCGGAGCGCCGCTTTAGGGGTGGGGCGGGGCGGGGCGGGGCGGGGCGGGGCGGGGTGGGGTGGGGTGGGCCCTAATTGACGGACAGGCCCCAGGGAAGGGCGCGCGCTTGGGGTGGGTCAGGCGTCTTGCTAAGCGCTGGTTAGAAAACACCGAAAAAAATAACATTGCTCGGCGAGGCTCTTCGCCAATCATACCAGCATAATGCCGACCTGAATGGAAGAACAACAACGAATCCACGTCGACGTCCGCGGAGCGCACGCGTGTCTGGGGCGATGCTTGCAGGATTCGGTGCGGAAAGTGTGTCGCGTACGCGGATTCTAGAGTGTTTGTGTGCGTGTGTATGTGTGTTTGAGTGTGCGTGCGTGCGCTAGGCCACCTTCGTGCTCTCTGTTGGCGCCTGGCGATATGTTCTGTGCCAGCTTATTGGAGGGACCGCCTCGCTGCCTGCCTGCCTGCCTGCCTGCCTGGCTTCCTGCCTGGCGCGGGGTTCATGTCAGATTGTGGGTAGCGAGTTACGGCTGGCGTGGGGGAGGCGCGCGCGCGGTCGTAACACTTTACCTGCGTGTCCTTGTGGCGCTGTGTGTGTGTGCACGCACTTCTCCCATCAGCACTCTGTGAAGACAGCGGAGGTGGCCGTTCGGTGGCCCGATTCCGGCCGCGTTCTGTCTCTCTCGCACCAGGCATGGGCAGGAAAGTAAAGTAAAGTACCGCGGTACTTTTTTTGGTAAAGTACCGGCACCGCAGTGCTGATGACGCGAAAGGGACCGGTAAAGTACCGCGGTACCGATTTGCGAGTAAAGTAACGAAAAGTACCGTCGGTCCTGTCAGCGGGCGCGCAGTCGCGCACTATTACGGATTGAGCGACACGACTATACTACGCAAGTGCATGCCCCGTCGGGTACCACGGACTCCATGCGCTGCAAACCGCTGTACAGCGGCGCATCCAACAAAAGAACTTGGAGGAAAAAAAAAAGAAGAAAAAATGGGGGCCCTTCTCCCACCTCCCCACACAGTAGGGAGGACCGCCTGCAACTTCGGTGGATCGGGGGAACCGGTGCATTCCAGGCGGCGACCCCAGGGGTTCTCATCTGATGTGGGCCGGGTGAAGGGCGGGGGTTGAGAGCCTTTGGTTTTCGCGGGGTGGTCAGTGGTACCCACAGTGGTACCCCCGCTGTCCGGCGCTCTCTACCGAACATGCAGTGTGAAGGGCCAGCTTCAAAGGACTTATCAACTCCAAACCGACGACGGGAACCGACGCCTATACCACCTCGACCACCACGACTCATGATTGGGGACGGGTAATGTCAACGCCTTTGAACCGCACTGGGAGTGCGGTCCGCACTGCCGTACTCCGAGTGCGGCTCAAAAGCCATGACATCACTTGGCCTGATCATAGGCCGTGGTGGTCGCGGTGGTATAGGCGTCGGTTCCCGGTACCGGGGTCGACGGATCGAGTCCCACTTTTTCTCAACATTTTTCGAATGACCCGCTCACTGCGGCTCCATCCCTGCCGCGTCTAGAGCCCGGCTGACGCCGCATCTACCATGAGCCGTGGTGGCTGAGATCGCTAAGGCGTCGGACTTGAACAGTAAGGTCCGGGGATCGAATCCCAACATTTCAATACATTTTACGACTGCCTCCCTCATCCCAATACGACTCAAACCCGTCGTCCGACACTCGGCAGACGTGCAGTCGTGATAGCGTAGTGGTCTGGATCATTTGTCGTCCACTATGCTTGGGTGTCTAAAAAGCAGTCCGCTTCGGCGGATTGGCCTCGGCACTGGTTCGATCCCCGGTCGTTCCAGCCACTCGCAATTGGTCGCGAGTGGGTCCATTCTGATTCGTCGGTTTGGAGTTGATAAGTCCTTTGAAGCTGGCCCTTCACACTGCATGTTCGGTAGAGAGCGCCGGACAGCGGGGGTACCACTGTGGGTACCACTGACCACCCCGCGAAAACCAAAGGCTCTCAACCCCCGCCCTTCACCCGGCCCACATCAGATGAGAACCCCTGGGGTCGCCGCCTGGAATGCACCGGTTCCCCCGATCCACCGAAGTTGCAGGCGGTCCTCCCTACTGTGTGGGGAGGTGGGAGAAGGGCCCCATTTTTTCTTCTTTTTTTTTCCTCCAAGTTCTTTTGTTGGATGCGCTGCTGTACAGCGGTTTGCAGCGCATGGAGTCCGTGGTACCCGTGGGTACGTCAAGTACCGTCGGTACTTTCGAAGGTACCTGTTAAGTACCGCGGCACCGAAAATTTCGATAGTACCGGTGAAGTACCGCGGTACCATATTTTTCGGTAGTACCGGTAAAGTACTGCGGTACCGATTGTGGAGTACCGTGCCCATGCCTGTCTCGCACCCCGGCGGGTCGCTCAGTGAGAGCGGCGGAGTGCGCGGCGACCCTCAGTCCGCTGCGGCGCGCTGCGGCGGGCCCAGGAGGAGGCCGTCCTTCTCTGTGCGGCCGTCGGCCCCGTGCCTTCCTTTATGGCATTTTTTTGGCGACTGCTCATACAATGGTAATTGCTCTACTACCTCGGGTCCCCAGTGCACCGGGCTGGCTGTCCTACCTGCCCGCCGGAAGGAAGGAAGCGGCAAGGAAGCGGTGGAGGCAAAGGAAGCCGGGGAAGCCACCGCACAGTGGGGCAGAGGACGGCGCAGGCGTCACCAATGGATTGCTCTCCGAACGAGGAATCCGTCAGTGGGGTCACACGTTCGGTCCGAGTCCTGTTTAGCGACTCTGAAGCTCTAAACCCGTGCCGGACTGTGGCAGGCAGGCGTCTGGCCCACACTGTGCGGTCGCGTTGAGTATTCATCCCCCTCCAGTCGGCGCGCTCAATCCCAGAGACAACAGCAGCGACGACTGTTCCCGCCGACCCTTTGCCGATGTGGCCCGTCCCCTACAGGCTGGCTCCGAAGGTTCGCCGCTCTGTCTCTCTCGCACCCGTGGGGCGGCCCGTGAGGGTGCGAGAGAGACGGAGCGGCACCGCCCAGTGCTCAGCCCGCTGGCCGGCACTGCCCGGCCACGCCTTCCGCCACGTCCTCCCTGAATAAAATTACCCCTCTACATTTCTCCCCTCTTCGTCTTTCTTAGCCCTTCATCTCTCTCTCTCTCTCTCTCTCTCTCTCTCTCTCTCTCTCTCTCTCTCTCTCTCTCTCTCTCTCTCTCTCTCTCTCTCTCTCTCTCTCTCTCTCTCTCTTCCTCCCTCCCTCCCTCCCTGGCGGCGGCAAGTCATGGCCCAACAATGATGCATCCGACACAATTAAATGTGCGCGCGCGCCGGAAGATTGTGCCGCGTAAATGGAAGCACCCCACTATGTAAATGCCCGCCACGCGCTCTGCGACGCGCGCTGCCCCCTGCAGCAGCGGCCCCCCCCCCCCCTTTCCAACCCCCCACCCCCCACCAGCAGTGGGCTCCAAATTAGTTTCAAACAGATGTGGAGGGGAGAGCTGAGAACTTTCGACTAATCTTGGAGGAGAGCTGCTGCTACTCACTGCATTGGCATTGCCCCGCTGCGGCTCGGCTAGGCTCGACTGCCGCGGCCCGGGCGGCGGGGCCCCGCCGGGGTGCCGCCTCGCACAGTGGGCCAGAGGCCAGAGGACCGGTGGACGCGGTCAAAATCCTGAACGAGTTTTGAGTTTCAGAGTCACTAAATATGACTCCAACCGAACGTGTGCCCCCACCAATGGATTCGGTTCGAGTCCTGTTTAGCGACTCTCGAGCTCAAAACGCGTCGAGAGAATTGGCCGCCTGCGCCGCGGTTCTCTGGCCCACTGTGCCCTGGGGGTCGTCGGGGTGCTCGGCTCCATGTCCGACAGGAGGCCCCACGCACTGAACCACGTGACCCTAGTGCCGGGCGTGTCGGGGCGCTGCAGATACAATGTAGTCCCCGAAAGCTTTGACAGCAGATAGCAGCAGCGGGCGCAAGTTCTGTTGGCTTTCTCGGCCCGCTGCCTCGCCCCGCCCCGCCCCGCCCCACCCCGCTCCGCCCCGCCACGCCACGGCACGCCTCGCTGCTTTGCGGTGCACTTTACTGCCCGGCCGTCGTATGACATAGTTGCAGAGAAACACTCGCCGCGTGCGACCAACTAAGAAACGGGTCGGGGGAGGGAGGAGGGGTGTCAAACGGCCAGCTAAGTGTCCAAGGGGCTGATGGGTGGAAATTGCAGCCCTCTATTGCCGCTGCCAAGGCGCGCACGTGTGTATGTACACGTGTGTGCGTGCGTGTGTGTGGATGCTGTGTGGTTATGCCCCGGAGTGTTCGACCGCTGCGCTGGTGCGGGACGTGTGTGGCCCACAATCGGCCATCACTGTCCCTCCACTGCCTCCAGTCCTTCCAGTGCCTCCAGGGCCCCCAGGACCTCCAGGGCCGTGAGGGCTCCAGGGCCTCCAGGCGGCCCGCCACGGCCGGCGCACCGATGCCTCTTCTCGCCTCACGGCGCCCCGGGGGGCCGGCCGACCCGTGCCGCCGCAGGTTGGCGCCGAGGAGTCGCTTCGTCGCTCTGTCTCTCTCGCACTCGCGGGCGGTCTGCAGGGAGACAGAGCGTCGCCGCCGTCCCTTGTCCTATACGTGGCGCCTCCGAATGGCCGCTCGAGACTCGGCCGGCGAAATTGGGCGATTCCACCGCGCCGTGCCGCGCCGCGCCGCGCAGTGGGTCAGAAGACCGATTAGGCGGCCAAAATTTTAGACGCGTTTTGAGCTCCAGAGTCGCTAAATGGGACTCGAATCGAACGTGTGACCCGACCCATTGATTCCTCGCTTGGAGAGCAATCCATTGGTGGGGTCACACGTTCGATTCGAGTCCCATTTAGCGACTCTGGAGCTCAAAACGCGTCTAGAATTTTGGTCGCCTCAACGGTCTTCTGACCCACTGTGCGCCGTGCCCGGCCGTGCCGATGATGTGAGGGGAGTGGTCATGGACGGGGTAGTTAGCCGCGGGGCGACCGGCAGGCGGACGACGACCCTCCTTCCCTGATAACGGCGCAGCCATCCACAGTGACGGGGTTCAAAGGTTCAACTCCGCACCCCGCTACGCGCAGCGGCCACACCACCCCGCCGGTCGTTCCGTCGATCGGTTCGCTCACTCCGGGCGCGGCGCGGGGCGGGGCGGGGCGTCACAGTGGGCCAGAAGAACGGCGCAGGCGGCCCAAATTCTAGTCCAGCGTCGCCAAACACGACTTTAACACCGAGCGTGTGGATTCCTCGCTCGGAGAGCAATCCATTTGCGGGGTCACACGTTCGGTTTGAGTCCCATTTTGCGACTCTGGAGGTCGAAGCCCGTCCGGAATTTTTGACCGCCTCCACCAGTCTTCCGGCCCACTGTACCGGGGGGGGGGGGGAGGGGTCGTGAAAGAGGATGACGTGTGCTGGCGCGGGCCGGTGGGAGGCGGCAGCGTCTCGGCGCCGAGGCGTACTAGCGTCGAGGCCCTATTAAGAGACAGCAACGGGCCATCCCTCGCCCGCCCGGCCGGCCGGCCTTACGAGCCGTGGCGACGGCGACAGGGAGGCCGCCACGCCGCCGGCATTTCCATAATAATTTTATTACCTAGAGCCGCACGACACGGCGCTGCACGGCGCGGCACGGCAAGGTGCGGCACGGCGCGCACGGAAATGGGGCGGCCCGGCCGGCCAGGACCAGGACCAGGACAGCCACCAATGACTCCGTTTACTCCGCTTCCTCGGCTAGGCGTGTTCCCGGCGGCGTAGTCCGGCAGCTGGTTTGCGAGCGCACTCGCAGGGGCGGATCCAGGATGGCTGCTCGGAGGAGGTCAGGTCGTTGTGCCTTACTTCAGGCGGAGTGTCGTGCTTGTTGCCTACCTGCAGGACGGTTTCAGATCTGACCATCCCTCCCACCCCACACAGTGGGCCGGTGGAGGCGGTCAAAATCCCGGCCGCGTTGTGAGCTGGGGACTCGCCAAATGGGACTCGAACCGATTGTGTGACCCCATCTTTGGATTGCCCTCTGAAGGAGGAATCCATTGGTGGGGTCACACGTTCGGTTCGAGTCCTGTTTAGTGACTCTGGAGCTCGAAACGCGCCCAGAGTCCGCATGCGCTAGTCTTGTGGCCCACTGTGCGCCTGGAGCAGCCACTGTGTGGCCAAGGCGCGGCACCCGCTGGCCGCTGCACCCGGTCACCGGCTCAGCTAGAACTAAATCAACTGTCGCTTCCTCCCTCTCGCGCAGTCTTCATCTATTTATTTCATTTTTTCTTGGGGCGCCGTGTTATTGGCCTTGGGCTGTAGCAGCGGACTCTCTTTTACTTTGCAGAGCGGTTCGGGAGAAAAAGAGGGGGGGGGGAAATAAGGGTCGCGATCTCAAAGTGCCTGCTGCTTTGCCAATCCAAATAATATGCAGAGAAGTTCTCATTTTTACCCCCGCCCCTTCTCGCCTCTTCGCACTCTGCTGCAAACTTTGTAACAAAGCTCTCCGTTAGCGACCCGATACCCCGACACGGAGTGCCGCGTCAGGCCTCGCGAGTGGCGCGTCCATCGGTCGGACTCGATCCCCTCTACAGTGCCGTGACCGCCAGGGTGTGGTCGGAAGGGTACAAATCAGTCTATTGGGAAACGTGGTTTACATCGAGGGCCTCGTTCTGTGTCTCGTGTATGTAGGGAAATGATGGAATTTTCTCTGTATGTGATGCAATGGGCTTGACCCATGTTCCCTCGTATACCATGAAGGACGTTCCCGCGTTGGTCCTGAAAGAGAAGCACAGCCGCCCCGCCCCGCCCCGCCCCGCCCCGCCATCCGCAACCGATACCGAGTCGCTGCGGTACGCCCTACGGCGACGCGTTGACGAGCAAACAGAGTGCAATTCGCCTGGGCGGGGCGGCCGGGCCGGTCTAACCGAGCCACCGGCGGCCTCTCCTCCCCTACACCCAGAAAAATGATTTCTTGAATCAAGTAAAATATCTTTCTTGATTAAAAGTACTCGATTCACGCTAAACTGAGCGTCAGATCAATACTAATAGGCTTAGCAAACATTCAACTCTAACCATATCAAAAAAAATTCTACTTCTCTACTCAAAGCAGAACTTTACTTCAACACATAATTGCAAAATATTACTTGCATCAAGTAAATTTTACTTGATTCAAGAAATCATTTTTCTTGGTGTCGGCCCGTTCCTGGCAGTGCGCTGTCTCCCTCGCCACGCGCCGCGGCACGCCCCGTAGAGTCCTATAGTGGGGTCCTATAGCCCCGTGGGGTGCGAGGGAGACAGAGGGCCGGAAGCGGAACCATCCGACTGGGTCTCCAGCGGCAGTCGGCCGGGTCTGGCCCACTCGCTCAAATTGGTTGCCAAATTAGGCTTCCTGCGTCGCCACCCTGAGAGGATCTGATGAAATAACTTTACGCGTTTCGCGCGCGCGCACCGACGCGGCGCCGGGGAGGCTCTGTTGTCTGTTTAATTCCTTGCGTGTACCTTGATCCCGCCCCACAGTGGGCCACCGGCGCAGGCGGTGCAGATCATTTGACCTACCTAAAGTAGACCGACAAAAACTAGACCTACCTATTTTTGACCGACCTGAATAAAAATATTGAATAAAAAAATTGCATAAAAAAAATTGCATAAAAAAAATTGAATTTAAAAAATTGAATAAAAAAATGAATAAAAATATTCGCATTTCTGACTAACCTAACCTTAGCCTTTGCCTAACCTAAGCTTTAGGGGGAAAAAAATAAATAAACAGCGGGTATTGAACCCAAAAAGTCCAGGGTTAGAAAGCAATGTCTGTACGCTCTCAGCCACCAGGATCACTGAGGGTGCAGCGACTACAAAGTCTAGGTCTCATGTTCGGATCCTGCCACACGCACTCTGTTCGGATCCAGCCTTTCAAACGCACCGCTTCATCGAAAGTGTCCCAAGTGGCACGGTAGCCGAGAACGAAGAGGCGCTGAACCCAGAGTCCGGGGGACCTGGGTTCGACACCCACTGCGATTGTCATTTTCGACACGCTGTCCCGGGGGAGCGATCGCCAAATTTTCGGGGTTCGGGGATCGGCCTTGCACCAAATAGCCTTTCTCTTGCAAAAATTTACGTCATTATTTTTGAATTGAAGTAACCTTATAATCTTGTCTCCGGACGGTGTTTTTAATTTGGGGTAGCGGCGCTGCCGGGCCGGCTCGCAAAGTGCAGGCTTATGGCCCGGGTAATGGAGTGCTGTCCACTATGCGCGACGACACTGAACCCGGCTCCCTCTCTCTCTCTCTCTCACACACACGCACACACAGCAGAGCGCGCTGCATCTGCACCTTCCCCTCGGTCCTAAACTCTCCGCGGCCGGATTGAAGCGCCGCCTCCCCCTCCCCCACCGCCCCGTCCGCCCGACTTTGGCTGAGACGTTGGCGGCGTGCGCAGGATTGCCGAAACTTTGAAAGCCACTTCAGGTGGAGCACTTGATCCGTCGAGAGGTTAACTCCCTCAACTGTGTTATGTTTTTGATGGACGCCCTTCCTTCCCCACCTCAAATCATCGTGGCGCAACGGCAGCCTCGTGCGACCCGCGCACTGCCGCGCCGCCCGCACCGCGCAGTGGGCCGGAAGACCGGCGCAGGCGGCCAAAACTCGAGACGCATTCTGAGCTCTGGCGTCGCTGAGTGGGACTCGAACCGAGCGTGTGACCCCCACCAATGGATTGCTCTCCGAACGAGGGGGGGGGGGGGGGGGGTCGCACGTTCGGTTCGAGTCCTGTTCAGCGACTCTGGAGCTCAAAATGCGTCTCGAGTTTTGGCCGCCTGCGCCGGTCTTCTGGCCCCCTGTGCACCACTGCCTTGGCGGCTCTTCGCTGCCAACTTTTTACGGACCAATTTCTGGCCGACCTTTCCATCACTTCTCCAAGTTGATGAAGGCATGCCACCCCATCTGTCAGACGCCAAAGCGCCGAAAGTGAAAAGCAAAGTCGCCGCGAGCCCCGGCCGACCGGACGGACCAATGTCTCACGGCCAACACGTCAACATTTCATGCTAGAGATTTTCTCCGTATCATAAGAAACATTCGACGAAATATCGACAAGATACAGTGAATTTGCATGGGTAAGTTACAAAGTCAGGTGCACCACCATTATAGAGGGAATTTTCACCATAGTATGGAGAATCTTCACTTTTGAGGCGGACTCGCTGGTGCTTGCCGTCAGCTCCACCCTTCACTGTCTGCTCTGTCCGTCCGTCCGTCCGTCCGTCTGTCTGTCTGTCTGTTCGTCCGTCTGTCCACGTGCGTTGCGACGAGCCAATGGCGTGCTTTATTTGCGCGGTGCGTCCTGTGGCGGCGGCAAGGCGGCAAGTGATTCAGGCCCACTGTGCGGTAACCTCGTCTCGTCCGACTCACCCATCACGACGGCCTGCACGGCCCCCAGCGGCGCGCCTCCTCCGCCACCGCGTCCGCCACGCCACGCCCCGCCACGCCCCGCCACGCCCCGCCACGCCCCGCCACGCCCCGCGCCCTGCCAGCAAT
This sequence comes from Stenchaetothrips biformis, assembly GCA_030522485.1. NCBI lineage: Eukaryota > Metazoa > Arthropoda > Insecta > Thysanoptera > Thripidae > Stenchaetothrips > Stenchaetothrips biformis. The sequence goes on from CM060088.1 coordinate 10,912,123, forward strand.
GCGTCTTACTTACCTCGACACACATTGGTGGAAACGTCTGTCTTGCGATAGCCGCGCAACCCCCTCCCCCTCCTCTGGCTCAAGGTGCTATTTAGGCCAAGGTTTGCTTTAGCACGCGTGTCGCGCCTGCGTTTTGTGGGTCTCGCGCACGCGCGCGTGTGTGTGTGTGTGTGTGTGTGTGTGTGTGTGTGTGTGTGTGTGCGCGCGCGCGCGCGTGCGGCGTGCAGCACACCCCACAGTGATGATGATGTGAAAAATGGGCAACTCCTCCTTTTTCTGGTGGGCAATGTTTGCCGCGGTTCGGCGGTGCTCGGCGGCCGCGGCCGCGCTGGTCGCTGCGGCCCTATGCAATTAGAGCGGCGCCGGCCAGTCGTATCTGACGCACTGGTCGCGTTGGAGGGATTCATTCGAAGCGCGGCCACCATGCCGCGGGGCTATTGACAAGGCACGGCACAGTGGGCCAGAAGACAGGTGCGGGCGGCCATACCTCTAGACGCGTTTTGAGCTCCCAGAGTCGCTGTGTGGGACTCTAATCGAACGTGTGACCCCACCGCTGGATTGCTTGCCCCGGACGAGTCCCAATTCAGCGACTCGGGAGCTCAAAACCCGTCTGGAGTTTTAACCGAGTTGGTCTTCTGGCCCATACTGTGCAGGGAGAGGGGGGGGGGGAAATGAGAGGATTACGCGAGGCAGTTCGTCCCTCTCAATTTCTAATTTCTGCAATTAATTTTCTTTTCCCGGATTCCCAGAATAAAGTAGGCCTACCTTCAAGTTTTGTCGTCCCCCGAGGCTGGCAGTCTAGCCCCTCCTCCGGTCCGCGGCGTGGCCGTGCCGCCGTGCCGCCGTGCTGGTGCCGTCCTCCGGGGCCGCCGGGAAGGCACGCCAAGGTAGGCCGTCTGCCGGCATCGCGGGCGCGCTGGCTGCCGCGGCGCTGCACAGTGGGCCGGAAGGCCGGCGCAGGCGGCCAAAACTGTGACGCGTTTCGATCTCCAGAGTCGCCAAACAGGACTTAAATCGAACGTGCAACGCCTTCAATGGATTCCTCATTCGAGGAGCAATCCATTGGTGGGGTGGTTCGAGTCTCATTTAGCTCGAAACGCGCCTGGAATTCAGGCTGCCTGCCTGCGCCGGTCGTCTGGCCCACTGTGCGCTGCCTTGCCGGTGCCGCGATGGCGCACTTTAAGGAGGCTTACACTGTCGGCGGCGTCATCGCCAGCGCTCCATCACGACGACTGCAGCGGGGCGCTGTCTGTCTCTCTCGCACTCATGGGGCGTCCTGTGCGAGAGAGACGGCTCGCGAGGAGGGCAACCTCTCTGCAGGCTGGCGGGCCCAGGCGGGCCGCCCTGCGCCTCCACCGTCGCGGCAATAAAGACCGCGTAACGGATGGCACAGTGCCTTGGCGGGGAGTGCTTCCGCGGAGGCAGGGCGCTGATTGGAGGAGACTGGCGATGACCTGCCGTCAGATGGATACGAACGAACAGCGTACGCAGCCAAAATATTTTTCCACGACCCAAAGTGGGGTCGCGACCCCAAGGTTGGGAACCGCTGAGCTATCCATTGGTGGGGGTCACACGTTCGGTTCGAGTCCCAATTAGTGACTCTGGAGCTCAAAACGCGTCCGGGATGTTGACCGCCTTCGCCGGTCCTATGCGGCCGGCTGGCTGCCGGTACCTGCAGACGCCTTGCTTCCCCTTGCTTCGCCCTGCAGCAGCGCGGTGGCGCACGCGCCGACACCCTCGGCAATATCATGCATAGGATTAACATTTTGGGCAGCAGGAATGCATAATGAATGGCTACAATTAAGTTAAGCCGCTGCTGCTTTGGTTTGGATGACTCCTCCTGCTCATTCCAACGTAGAGATATGCAATTTGAAGAAAGATGGCACAGCGTGTCCTCCCGGTCGGGCGAACAGACGGACAGGCGGACGGGGAAACAGACCGACAACGGACCGAGACACAGTGCACTGTTTCCTCTTTACATCAGTGCAATGAGAGACAGCAGAGGCGGATGACGCAAACAGTTATGCGACTTGGCAGATGGTGCTTCGGCCTGCCACGCTGCACAGTGGGCCAGAAGATCGGCGCAGGCGGCCACAATCCCGGACGCGCTTTGAGCTCCAGAGTCCGCTAAATGGGACCCGAACTGAATGTATGAACCCAACAATGGATAGCTCTCCGAGCGTGGAATCCATTGGTGGCGCCACACGTTCGGTTTGAGTCCTGTTTAGCGACTCTGGAGCTCAACGCGTCGAGTCGTGGCCGTCTGCGCCGGTCTTCTGTCCCACTGTGCGGTGCCTGCGTTGCTCTCCATTCTGGTTCTTATTTTTGTTTCACCCGGGACTTTTGCCGCGCGATGAATCCGACCCCTCACGACCGCGGGTGAATTTGTTTACATTTACGTCGGCGCGCCGCGGGGTATAAATATAAAATGCAGGCGCCGAAAAATAATTTCCTCGTTTATTCATGGTTATTACGATGATTAAAGCGCGATTATCATTATGACCTTTTATGGTGCGGAACTATGGCTGGCGCTAAAGCACACCGTCACGGCCAACCCCCACCACCCCTCCGCCCCCGCACCCTCTCCACGTGCACGGATGCATACACACACACACACACGTCAAATCGTCCCGATTAGATGGCACACGACTGGCAGCCTCTCCCACGCCTCTCCTAGCCTCAATTATTCTCTGTTGTTCGGCTGTGAACGCGCCCACCTCCTCCGCCTCCCCCACCCCCTTCACGGGGGACGGGGGTATACAGAGCGCATGGTCGGCCTATGACGTCACACGGGAGTCGAACTCACACAGACTCACACATACAGACACAAACACGCACAAACTTCACAGACACACACACACACACATTTTGGCAAACCAAATAGGGCATGGCGACCGACCGTCAAACTTGGGTTCTACAGACCGGAAGGTAATATAAAGGTATTCAACGTCTTAGAAACTAATAATTTCATCAGCGCCTCGTCATCGAGCAGCAGGGCGCCTCTCTCTCTCTCTCTCTCTCTCTCTCTCTCTCTCTCTCTCTCTCTCTCTCTCTCTCTCTCTCTCTCTCTCTCTCTCTCTCGGCGTGCGTTTCTGGGTCGCCAGGAACACGGCCCCCTCGGCCTTGGCGGTCTTCTTCTCCTTGTGCGGCAAACAGGACGTTAATATCCGGCCTTTGCTGCGTCCGCTGCCCTCGTGTGTGTGTGTGTGTGTGTGTGTGTGTGTGTGTGTGTGTGTGTGTGTGTTCGTGTGTCTGTGTACGTGTACGCGCGTCTCTCTCTCTCTTTTCGCATGTCGCGCGACGTTCATTAAAAACTTTGAGGCCCTCATCGACTTTTCGGCGGTGGCTTCCTGACTTGCCGGCTTCATCGTCTTGGCCGAAAGTTTGTCTAAGTGAAAGCTGTGTGCCCACCGTGGCCCGCCCCCGCACCGGCTTCTGATTGACGTACCGTGGGAGGGAGAGAGGCGGCGTCCCACTCCAACTTGCAGCGTGCATCAGCCAAAGGGTGGGCGGTATTGCCACTGGAGGGGGTGGGGGTGTCCACAGGGTGGCGCCATGTTACACAAGCATGGCCCTCGACAAAAGGCGCCCGATAACAGGGGAATCAAGTCTTGCTTGCCGATGCATAGAGTTTGACAAAGAAAGGTCAATAGCAAACGAGATAGAGAAAAATAAACAAGAAAAATTCATTGTTTGTTATTGGGCTTCCGTTTTGACAAAAAAAAATTTCTGCTGGAATTATGCAACTGCCTCACGGAATTCCGGCACTTCACTGATAATTCTTATGTGATAAGTTTCCTACAATTAGCTGCGATAAAAAGACTTAAGTGATTCCATCAAATTATCGCATTTATGGCAGCAATAAAAAATTATCACATTAAAAATGCAATAAGTTTCTCAGGTTCAAGCCGGCTTTGGTCCAGATTATCACATTTATTTGTGATCAAGTGATATTATATTTGAATGCAATACAACATTTAATGCACTTATAATGCAATCACTTTTTTTTATGGCGCTAATGATGCAATAAAAATTTTATTACCTTAAAAATTAGTTCATATCTTCACACAAGAAATAACAGTGTTGTCTCTGGACGGACATCCTTCGACCCCGAACCGAATCTTGCCTCTGCTTCGGTACCGAACTATTCGCCCATGGCCGGCCCACTGTACGTCGGCGCCAGCCTCCACCAGCGCCGACGTAGTGGACGTAGTGCTCCACGTTCCCTGGTCATTTTTATCCACCCCCACTCCGCTCCGTCTCTCTCTCTTTTTTTTCAGTCAAGGTCGAAAGCGCGTTGTGTTGTTTCCTAGAAAAGCCTGATGAGATTTCCCGCAACGTGCCCTGAGTAGCAAGCCCACCCCTCCCCTGCCCCTCCACGCCGTGGCGTCTGTTCTTATGCGTGCAACATGGAAATGAGGCTGGTCATTCTTCCCTACGTCGCATCGCATCTCTCGCAGCGCTCAGCAAGAAATTCCCCGTTTTAGCTTGTGAAAAAAAATCCCTTTTTATTATCGACATAAACAAATCCATCAACACTGAAAATGACTGGAGGAGCAAGATCGTGTGAGTCTACTGAAAAAAAAGGACGCGGAAAACTTACACTTTACAAGTAATTTTGCTTGTAATAATAAATTTTTTAGCATAAAAAAAAACTTGCATTGAAAATACTTATGAATTTATGAAGTATATCTTCCTAAAATGAACTTAATAGTCTGTACTTTACATATGCTCAAAATATTTTGTGAGGTTAACCGTGCATCGGTGGCATACATTCAACTCGCATCGCTATCGTATCGATGATGGTAGAAGACCAGACGCTCGCGTCTTCTAAACTTGTTATTTATTTTTTTTATTTTTTTTCAGAGTGAGATCTGCGGAACAGAAGCTGTGGGACGCGAGACGCGGCACGACAGACGCACAGTGGGGAGGCGGTCAAAATCCCGGACGGGTTTTGAGCTTCAGAGTCGCTGAATGGGACTCAGACCGAACGTGTGACCCCACCAACGGATTGCTCTCCGAACGACAAATTCATCGGTGGGTTCACACGATGGTTTCGAGCCCTGTTCAGCGACTGTGGAGCTCACAGCGCGTCCACAGTTTTGGCCGCGTGCGCCGATCCTCTGGCCCACTGTGAGACGCCCTCTGCTGGCACCCGCCTGAATTTGCCGCCGTCGTTTCGTCAGTCCCCCATACGCACTAACAGTGCTCCGCGTCCCGCGACGCCCCACGCGACGCCCCACGCGACGCCCCACGCGACGCCCCACATGACGCCCCGCCACGCGCTCAATGCAAATGCCGGGACAGTAAGCCTGCCCTGCGAGACAGCGGCGGCGCCGAGGACGGGTCTCGAGGGCCGCGCCACGACATCGCCAGCAGCAACAACAGCAACAACAACAACAGTAACAACAACAGCAGCAACAACAACAGCAACAACATCCTCTCACGGTCACAGCGTTGAACCCATATATTTTTTGGGCACGCACAACCCTTCTCTGCAGTTGGCCGCTGTTGGCTGAACTCGAGGGAAGAATCAGGGCCGGACCTCCAAGGGCGGCGGCGAGGCCGAGGAAGGTTCTCCTCGGAACTTGTGTTGGACCACGAGTCACTGGCCTGACTGGCCGCACAGTGGGCCAGAAGACCGGCGCATGCGGCCGAGGACTCTGTACACGCGTTTTGAGCTCCAGAGACGCTAAATGGGACTTGAACCGAACGTGTGACCCCACCATTAGATTGCTCTCCGAACGAGGAATCCATCGGTGGGGTCACACGTTCGGTTCGAGTCCCATTTAGCCGCTCAGGAGCTCTAAACGCGTCTGGAGTTTTATCCGCCGGCGTCGGTCTTCTGACCCACTGTAGGCCGGGGCCCGGGGCCCGGGACCCAAGCCTCGTCCATAAAGTGCTTCACGCTCCAACAGGCAGACCCGCTGCAGCTTGATTCCGAACTGGGCTTTCGTCGTCGAACTGTCTCTTGCCTCGCACTCACGGAAGGGAGGGAGAGAGAGAGAGAGAGAAGAGAGAGGAGAGAGAGGAGAGAGAGAGAGAGAGAGAGAGAGTGAGAGAGAGAGAGAGAGAGAGAGAGGAGAGAGAGAGAGAGAGAGAGAGAGAGAGGAGAGAG